>OX453247.1:15087040-15640404 GCA_949709985.1 Luffia ferchaultella
AAACAATGTCGCTCTACCCTGATCAAGGGCTAGGGCCGGCGATGCATAGGTGCACCCTACACTGTGGTATATCGAGTTCTGTTGTGTCCCTATCCTGCAACCATCTTAACTGCTCCCAAATATCCGTTCTATCCGTTGTTTTCCAAAATTTATATTTTCATTGGTTAGGAAAAATTATTGTTATTTTAACAGCCTTAAGTTACTTTTCACATAACAACCTAAAATAAGTACAAATTTCTTTAATAAGCTAAGGTTTATGTGCGACTTTACTAACTAAATAAGAAATACAAGTTTCTTCCTGCTTCTGCTTCACTAGGTCGTCACAATCACCAATAACAAAAACATTAGTAAAGCGTGAATAATAATAATATATATGTATATTATATATGTATAATAATATATTAGTAGCCTAAATACAAATCTAACCATATAGACCTTCTTATAATGCTTTATATTAAGTTTGTGATTAGATATGTATTTATGTTTATTTAGGTTGGAATTTGTCTGTATGGGGGTGTGAGTATAGATGCTTATATGTGTGTAGGCCTAAGTGAGTGCATATAATATAAATAACAACATTTTATTTTTGCATCCGCTACCGTAGCTGTAGTCATGCAAACTGTTTAAATTTACGAAAATATCAAGCAAGCGAATAAATGGAGGGTTAAGAAGTTATTTTATTGTATAAAGTAGCCTCCGAGGAAACAGAAAAACTGTTAAGAACATCTCGTTTTGACTGAGGCAGGCTGACAAACAATATATTTTTGTAAATCCGATAGAGAGTTAAGTCCTGCTTCACGTCTGCATGTATTTATTTTAAAATGAATATAATTACAGATAAAAACATAATAAGAAGACATATAAGAAAAAATATTTTAAAAATATACTCACAGATTTCATTTTCTTTAACATCTATTTTCTGGATTCTAAGTACGATCACGCTGAAGGTCCGGAATTAACAATAAATGGATTGCAATTAGAGAAGTATTTATTTAAAACTATTACCCAAGCGTTTACATTTACAAACTTGTTAACAAATTAAGTAAACTACCTAATTAACACGTGATTTAATTTTAATTATTAACCTTAATGAAAAATTAAAAATAAATTTAATGCGATAGCAAAATCGGGAAAACAAAACCTTGAGTGGTAGAAAAATAAAAAAACCTATAAGCTACGAAAGGTTTTTTCTTTCTTTGTTGAAGAATAAAGGTCTTTCTTTAATTGTCTGACGTCACTGTGCTGTATTGTCACTGTGCTGTGACGTCACTGTACTGTCTTAGACAGAACGGGCACAGTATAAGTATTTTAGTATGTTAATTTTTCAGACTGTGATCGTTGAAGAATGGCAGTTGTTGGCGTCGCATGCGCGCCGCCTCGTTGTGACGATAATCTGTTGATTACCGCAGATCGCTTCCGCTTTGTTCTTATATTCTTACATAATACATAAGCAAGTAAGGTACATAGCAGCACAAATTCAAATGGTGTGAAGTTAGATCACAGAACTTGAACGGCGGCACGTTGTTACACTTTCGTGTATCTGGTGACGACCGACCCGTGAAGCACAGTTGTGGCCGATCTATAACTTGCTTTCGTTTATTCGAATCGATACTGACCACTTGGCCGAGTGGTTAGAGTGGTCGCGGGTCCGATTCCCACCTGGGATAAATATTTGTGTGCATGAACATGTCTACTTGTTCCGTGTCTGAGTGTAAAACATCTATATAATGCATATTAAAAAATATTTAAGTATGTATATTGCCTGATTATCATAACACAAGCTTTGCTTAGTTTGGTACTAAATGGTGCTATGTAGGATGTCCCAGGTATATATACATGAAAGACATTGTCCAGAAATTCATTGTTATCGACTAATTAAACATCTCTTTACCCAAAAAACGTATATCTATTTATAATTTTTTATCAGTTTTTTTTTTCTGTTTTTCTGTTTTGTGTTTGTAATTAAAAAAACATTAAAGTACTTTAATGAAGCTTTCGTATTTATATGTGCCATGAGAAAAGCATTATAAATGTATTATAAAATTTAATTAATGTGCGAAATTGATCTCTGAAATAAGTAATCGTAAATTACGTGAACTCTATATAGTAGTTGATAATGCGAATTGTAAAAATTATGACTACAACATCAAGAGCTACTGAAGTGATATTATTATTGCAATTGGAACTTTCGATATACAATTCAGGTTCATACTCACAAGCTACGGTCGTAAGTGAATACCATTTTTGTTTAAACCATATTTTTTGAGTAGATTATTTTTGTGAAAAAAATACAAAGATAATTTATTTTCAAAAAGAGTATAATAAACACAGATTTTAAAATTTTATAATTTTATTGTTCTCTTTGGATTTTTAATATTATACTTTGTTAAGACTGAGCTGGTGCTTGGCCTGATGTTTGGCCTGGTGCTTGACCAGCTGACTGGTCATCCGAGTCCAAATGTAAAGTAGGCTGGTAACCATTCTTGTCGGCGATAAATGATACTCCGATATGTTTGCCGTCTGGTGCCACGTATTTGTATGTGCCTTTTACTAAGAGCCCTTGTTGGTCGGTGTCATTTTTGTACTCGCCTTGCTCTTGTCTGGATGTTCCGTCGCTTGTTTCAAAACTGAAAAAGTAATGAAATATAATATAAAATATAACCGATAATAAAGAAACTGAAAAGCGAAAAATAATCCTTTTTAGTATTAATAACTAAGCTCCGATACCAATAAAAGAAGCTAAGTCGACGCCAGACAAACAATCAACGAAGACCATTAAGTCATCAAACCGCGCATCCCAATGCCATCATTGTGCATCTTACGTAATAAATTTGCTTTTTTTGGATGTATCAAACCATATATAATATTAAAATAGCTATTACATGAAATATTTACAGAGAAACGGGGACGCAATCTCGTTTTCTTGCTACGAGTATATTATGACCTGTAGACATATTGTCGACTGTTTAATTAGAAATATAGTAATAGGAAAAGTCTTTTCGTATTTTGTTTGTATAAAATTGTAATCCAGTCTTTATCCTTGTTGTATCCTCTTTGTAACTGTCTCGTTATAATACCATTATAAAGTGACATTTGGAAAAAAAACTTTTCCCGTTATTATTCACCAGTATTTATGTCCAATAAAAAGAATGAATCTATCGAAAAGTTTCGATATATTATAAAAATTTATTACAAAAAAAATATTAATATACAAAACGAAAAAAAAAGTAAGAGTAGTAAGAGTAGCATTAAGGTGTTTTAAACGTTTTCAGTCAAGAGACTTTAATCTTAAAGATCCAGTTCGTTCTGGTCGCCCTGCTATGGATTAAATTGTTGCACTTTTATGAAAAAGTAGAACTATTTGGGTATATTAATAGTTACAATATTGTTAACGGGACCAGACATTGACTATAAAACAGTTTTAATAGAAAAAGTCTGAGTATACAAAAAGCTCGATGCCACACAATCTCACTGAAAGAAACCTAATGAGCCGCGTACTCATTTGTGATCCTCTATTAAAACGTAATGAAAGCGTACCATTTTTGAAAAGATTGATCACTCGTAATGATAAGTATATTATTAACAATAAAAACGTTATCATGTTCAAAGTGGGGCCAAGCTCCACAGACTGTATCAAAACCGGGGTTAACGCGCATTAAAGTCATGTTGCGGGTATATCAGGATTGAAAGCTTATGAGCTTTTTAAGTGATTATGAGCTTTTTTGATGAGCATAATGCGTAGAATGATCATTAAATATTTAAAAATTGTTGATGTTTAACACATGACAAGTTGGTTTTGAATGAAATTTCAGAATTAAAAAAAAAATTATATTTTTCTATAGAACATCTAGTTCGAATGTTTTTACGGCCATGATTAAATTAACTGCATCTGTATGGCCTCAAAACCATCTGTTTGTGAAAACATTGTATATTAAATAATAAGTAACATATCAACGATTATAATTTTAACCCCAAAAAATTACTATTATATAGAGACACAAATTTAGGTTTTATCTTATTTTTGTTGTCCATTTTAATTAAATCTATCAAGAAAAGTATAAAGACTCACTCAAAATTGTATCCGTTGACGTCGACTTCGCTGTCCTGTTTGAGGATCTGTACTGGGGGCTGCTGCTGTTCAGGAGGCGCCTGGGGTAAAGCGCAAACTAGCGCGACCACACACAGAGAAACTAGAGTCTGAAAACAAAACCGTTTCATGACTTCCTTCGCTTATATTTACAACACCTGTCCTAATTATGGTGAATCATTCTAATCTTTTAAACACTTTTTCTCTAATCGTCTTAATTTTTAAAAATACAGGACTTAGTTAGATTATTCAGTCTGAATTCGTCATCATGTTCCAAATCTTACTGAGCCCTTTGCTCTTGAATAATTTATTAGAAATGGTTTCAGTATTTATGGATTTGTAAGTAAACAGCTGTAGATAGTAAGTAATGCGGACAAACGGTTAGTGATAATATATCGATTTAAGGAGATGATAATTTTACAAAACACATGCACTCACTATTTTCATCATTTTGAAGAGAATATTGTAAAAAAAAAGTAAACAAGTATAGTTGTACTTGAAGTCACTTGGACATCTATGCAGTACGTAGCTGATCTCGGTATAAATATGCTCCGAGTCTATTGACAGTGCGTCGTTTCGAAGTATCAATTGGCAATGCGAGGTGTTAACAACAATCATGCAAACGGTTTATTTAAGGGGATTCAACAAAACGGTCATTTGTCAATAAAGCAAATACACAGTTTGCGTGTCATAGTTACGACTCGACGGTGTCGGCTGCTGCAACCGATTTCAGATTAATTTGATTTTATTTGGAAATGTGAGTTTTTATAAATTAAACTTTATTATAAATATCTATATCCGAATAAATTATTTATATTGTATTAAACCAGTTTTGCCATTAATTAGAACTTTAGTTCATAACGGCCTTATGAAGAAACTGTACGCATTTGATATAAAAATATTTTAAAGAAATGTTTTAACAGAAAAAGGGCTGTCTTAAAACACGATAGACGGATATTAACAGAACAGAAATGATTAAATAAATTATTTTTAATTATTTTTTTAAAATGTGCTAATGTAAAAGGTTTGCTATTGATGTATAATTATTCCTAAAGTTATAATATTTTGAAAAGCTTAACTGCCTACTGTGTTTCTTATCGGTTTTTAACGAGCAGAATTTTCCTTCTGAACCGATGATGTAACATTAATTGCAAATTTAACGACTTAAGGCGAGTTTCTTCATCTATGTTAAACTTAGAAATAAGATTATGACATTGTTATGACAGTTTTTATTAGATTCCACTTAAATTAAATTTGTGATACTGGACGTATCAATGAATAAAATTAAATAATAATTAAAAAAAATTACTCAACTGTTTGTCGGTCAAAAAACGCTAAATTAACGAAAGCGGATATTAAAATTAATCACAATTCTAAAATTAATTATAGATGAACTAACTTATTCTCAAGAGAATCGACGACTAAAATATACGTAAAATTTTGAAATAAATGATATATGATATATATGATTTATAATAAGATATTTAAATAAATCATATTTATTCAACCAATTTATACATCAAGTTGGAGTCATTCACTATTGACGACCGCATATAAAGTGGGTAGCCCTGTTTACGAAGCTGGAGGTCTCAGGTTCGAATACCAGGTCGGGTCAGATTTATATGATGAATATTGATACTGGTACCGGGTCCTGGTTGTTATATGTATGTGGTGTCTTCGCTTGGTACCCAAAACACAAACTAATGCTTAGTTTGGGGCCTGACGTTGTTGTGACGTATACATTATTATTATTATTATTACTATCACCTAAATACAACAGGCCTAGTTCTTTACGCATATTAAGTTCTGCACTTAACGATTTTTCCACCTATATGAATGTACGGTTTATTCATGTATCGCATGTATCTTTTGCACTCCACCTAGTAATATATTTTACATCGTACTTTACTCTTTTTGTACGAAAGAATTAAATGTTATATGTGAGGGTCACAACTTCTAAGCGGTTAGTCGCAACATTATTATAACGGCCAATAACATCGTGGAGTCATTTTGATAATGAAAGGAAAAATAATGACGTTTTTGGTTTAATATAATATTTAATATAATATAATATTTATAAACAATCCCTTATATATGTGAATGTAAGATAGAAACTTTTGTTAAAACACGATATTATAGTTCTGCAATTTAATTTAAAGGTTTAGATGCTATTTGTAAACACATGTAATCGATCCAAGTTTATCTGTAGCCAAGTGGTCTAAGTTATCTATCCCTCTAAACAACAATAACAACAAAATGAAACTGAAATGATCAGATTATTTCGTTGTTACTCATAGTACGTAATTTTTTACATTGCACGATATTTAGATGTGTATGATGATAATAAAAATTTCCTCATTATTCTTCTTCATCAACGAATTTTCACTGTAAATGGCTCAGGGTGAGGGGGTCTTGGAGCTTAAATCCACCACGCTGCTCCACTGCACGTTGGGGATTGTATTGACCGCCATCTATTGACAGCGCCCGGGACCGACTGCTTAACGTGCTGTACGAGGCACGGAGTCAGTGATAGTTAATGTTCTTAAGTTAGAAAAACTCATTGGTACACGCCCGGATTCGAACCATGGCCCTATGGCCTTCTTTTGTGACTTGACTTGACCATGACTTTATTCTTAACAATAATAAAATATCTATTTCCAGTGGGATATTTTAAACCGTTCTTATTATATAAATACCGAGTACGACCTTCGACAGGATTACATTAAAATTTAACTGTGTATATATGGTTATTATTCAAGAATGAGACACGACTAAGGCAAAACTTTATCATACTTTTAATAAATCATATAATTGCGTACTTCACATTTTTTTTTCTTCATTATTAATGTTTTATAAATTTGTAAATACTTTTTATTAAGTTATTTGTCAAAACACGAATATTTTTACACATACGACTTAAGATCTGTTGCGTGATATTTCGTGAGTTGATTACTAGCAGTTTTATACCGATATTTTTTTTAATTTTTTTTTTTTTAGTAAGCGAATGACACCACCTTAAATTATTATTAGCGTAACCAAAAATTTTCACACAGATAATTTTTATCATAACAAAGTTTTCAAAATATACGTAGATATTTGCTCTCTCTAGATATCATAATTAAGTATATGTTGACTAAATAATTAATATAAGAAACATTTCACCTATCCTACTGAAGTAATACACAAAAATAATAATAATAATAAAAAATAAAACTAATCCAATAATCCACCCCTCGTCGCCCTCGACGCAAATATGCCCATGACGCTCATTGCATTGCCGCGCTGAATTGTAATGGCAATTCTTTGCACCAGGAAGGAACCGGAACGGGGGTCGAGTCCCCTTTCTTTTAGACGACGGCCGATGCTCGCGACGAAACGTTTGGCTTCAATCCCCCAACAGCCAGCATCTTCCATTTCTTCCTTCTTCAATCCTTCTCTAGATTAACCTTACATCTTAGACTAGCCCGAGATTTACAGCGTTTTCAGTGAACTGTTACACATTCCAATATAATTTTTAATTTCGGCTTCCAATCAATTTGCCTTTGAATATTTATATGTCTCGATAGAGCCACGCGACTACAATGACAACAAAAAAAGAGGTCAACTTCTAAATGTTTATGTATATTATATATATTATATATAAACAGACCACATAATCCCTCTAGGTATTCTTAAGTCGCGTGTGTTGATGTGACGAAGCGACGATGGACAAATGGTAATTACGCCTAGTTAAGTATCGCCTAAGTGTCGTGATAGCCCGAGCGCAGTGAATTTGTTTCAAATGTACAAGGGCGTGTGGCCGTGGTTCGAATCCGGGCGTGTATCAATGAGGTTTTCTGGCTTAATTACATAACTATCACTGACTCCGTGCCTCGGAGAGCATCTCAAGCAGTTGGTCCCGGTCGCTGTCAATACATAACGGTTGATGAAATCCACCAACCCGCATTGGAGCGGCATAGTGGATTTAAGCTTCAAGCCCCCCGCACCCTGAAGGGACGCCTAAGCCCCTGCAATGGGGTGTAACGAGCTGATGGCAAGTACCGCTTTGAATTGAGTAATATGACATTAACCTAACCTAACTTCAGGCAAGATTTCAAGACCCAAAACCGGTTTGCGCTGTATTTTAATGAAGATTCGTCATTCATCATCCGAGGATATTATAGCCCTTTAGAATAATATATTACTAGTAGATGGATACTTATCATATATTGCTGATTTACAAATACCAGATTACTGAACAACTAATAAAACTACATTATTTCTTAGAAGCTGCGTCTTCAAAATTTGCATTTCAATTTTGCATACAACTCTTGCACATTGTCACTTTAATCCCGGATCTGAAGCCAAAATACGCATATTTATTGAGATGAATGTTATGTTCATGAGAGAATCCGATTTATTTCAACCAGTCTGCGAGGATATGGCTGTTTTATTAACGAACTAGCGACCCGCCCCGGCTTCGCATGGGTAGCAGAGTACATAAGCCGTAGTGTTTTTCTTGTCGTAGTGTCCTATCAGCTTGTTGCGTCGAACATGTGTATTGGATTTAATTAGATTTAAACGTAACGTAAGTTCATCCAACTTGGAATATTTTTGATGTATTTTACTGAAAAAGAAAAGAATAAATATAGGTACATAAAAACAAACTACATTTTTTTTTTGTATACGATACTGATAACTTCTGCCTAATTTTACATCACACGAGTCGCCTCGGCACGGGAGCCCCCGGCCGCCGCCCAGCCCTATTATTTCGCGATATCTCCTAAAATAGTAATTTAAATTGTATGATGTGAAGAACAATTATAATGTACATGAAATGCTGAAGGTAAATAACGTATTAAATTTGATAAGGATTAACACTGTATCCATATAAATTGTTTTTCAATCACTTCATCATATGACACCATTTTTTTAAATATAAAAATAGGTGTAGTAAGCTATCCATAAAAGATAGACATATGCCGTTGCGGACTTTTCTTTAGTCCTATGAAAAAGGAACAATTCTTCCGTACATTATTTTGTTATATCTCAAAGGGATTAGGCAGCGTTTTCGATGAAAACTCCCAGTCGACTAGATTTTTTTCGACGTCTTAAACAATAATCATCATAATTTTAACAAATTTGCACAAAACAGTAATAAATTGTATACATAAACCTTTCTCTTAAATCACTCTGTCCATTGGTGTCAACCATATGCCAATCCGTTCGATAGTTTTTGAGTTTATCGCGTTCAGACAGACAGACGCGGCGGGGGACTTTATTTTATAATATGTAGTGATACGAATCAATTACAAAAGTGACATTTTAGTTGTTGTAAGTTTGATACAGTTATTGATTTTTTTTTTTCACTGAACGACACACTATAGAGGCGTACTTGTGTAGTGTACTCACAACATTACTAGGCCGATTCGTTAGAGACTCTAACTGTCGAGCCAGGGGTCGTGGATTCGATTCCCGCTCGGGACAAATATTTGTATGCATGAACTTGTCTATTTGTTCCGTGTCTGGGTCTAAAATATCTATATATGTATATATTATAAACAATATTTAAGTATGTATACAGTTATTTAATTTCATTAATATTGTTAAATTAATATTGTGTCTATTAATGTTTATGCTCTGTACTAGGTCGTTATTGTTTTTATTTTATTATTTTTTTCTTTACTTCTTATATATATACTCTTTGCAAACCTGAGGCATAAAGAAAAAAGATCTATTTTGGCTGTGTATTCGTTTTATCTATACTCAAACTTTTTCCGTACCGTTTGCTTTTAAACTAAATTAAAATCTACACCGGCGATCGTAACGTTTTTACACGTAGAATATGTATTTATGTGTGACATAGTAACCACGCTATATCAATAATACTTTTAGGAAAAATAATTTAACGCGGAAATACCTACCTATTTTGTTTAAAAAAAAAGAGCCATTAGACAATACCCGTTATCTAGAAATGAAAATGCGAGTGATGAAAAATCGCCTCGTGATTATATGATTGGCATTAATTATGTCGTTTCTCTTAAGTGTACCAGTGTACCAGTATCTATGTAATTAATTTCTTTAATAGCAAAATAATGGTTTATAATGCAATACATGCGAAATCGAAAGGTCTATTTTCAAACATGTTATGAACAAACTAGGGACATTTTTTATACAGAATGTGTCTATATGAAGTTGTAAGCCTATTATAAACTCAATAATATTACTGGAAATATCTCTATATTAAAGGTGGGGTAAAATGAAAATCCATTCAATTGGCTTTAACAATTTCAGAATAAAGAATCAAGGGATGATGAGCTTTTCACCAACCTGATTCTATATTTTGTTTGGCCCACGTTGTCAAATGTGTCGCTTTTTATATTCGAGGGATTAGACTTTATGGTCCTTTCCAGAAAACCCCATCTATATACGGGGTGTTCGGTTCGGATGAACGTAGTCCAAACTTATATAGCGTGGTGAGCTTATTGAAGTAAACAAAAAGTTTAAGAAAAATAAGATACGTGATAACAAAATAAAACTTTAAACATGTTTTCCGTTCGATTGCGCCATCTGCTCGCATGAAAGTTTTTGTTTTGTTTGGTAAGCTCTACACTCTCTATAAGTTTGTACTATGTTCAGTCGAACACCCCCTTATATGTGGTCGATTATTTTTCACTGAACCTTCTCATACAGAACTGGAAAGGAAGTGGAACAACTTTAATGTTATATATACAAATAACAACTAAAACCGGCCAGTTGCGATTCGCACTCGTGTCTTGGAGGTTCCGTGCATTACGTAAATCTTAGTAAATACGAGTAAATTTTCAATTATCTATGCGTTTTACTTTTTGAGCTACGGAACTCTAAAATCTACATGAAAATATAAATAGCAAAAATTAGGATTTTTCTTAATAATAATAATATTCTTTTTTGTACACCAAAATTATTAGAACAAGAATAAATAACAGAAGTATCTCTTATAACTAAGCTTCGTACAATGGGCGGTCTTATCGCTAAAAGCAATCTCTTCCAGACAACCTTTGGATGGATTAGTAGAAGCTTGATACAACAAAAATGGTTATGATGTACTGACTGAGAATAAATTAAGCTACCTAAACAAGATACATATTTCTATACCACAACAATACAGTTCAGAACAAGATTTTCAGATAAGAGTTTTCTTCTTCACATTATCGTATTTCCACAAGAACATGTCGCCGCAGACGTCATCACTGTTGCATATTATTTTTAACTTGAGACTTCTCTTCGATCCTAAGAAAAAGAGATTGAAGATACATTGGTCGGAAAACCATATCATTATGGTTTAAAAACCGTGCACTCGGTTTTCTGAGATCGTATTTAAATTATGTAACAGAATTTAAAGGGTTGATGTAAGCGGAGAGAGGTCACCTGAGCTCGGTTCTGGTTCTGCTGTAAAAAGGATTCGCTTCCTTTAAAACACAGAAACCCCAAAATTGGTGTATTTCAGCGAGTTTCATAGCTTGATGACGATTATGGCATTTTGCTGCGGGAACACGCTGCTAATGTATGACACAATCTTTGTGCTGCAGACGAAAGCTGTTCGAGCTATCTATACAATAGGTTCAAAAGTACACTTAGAGACAAGCTTATGAAAATTAACATATGGACATTGCCGTCTCAATATATATCCGAAAATATAATGTATTTTAAAAAATTTGAAATATTTAAAGAAAAAATGTGATAAGATGTTGCTGACCGTGTTAGATGCCTCAGTAAAATCAGAAAATCTTTTACAATAAGATCCCAGTTGATATTCAAGATTTACCACATAACAAGTTTAAAATTACGATAAAACGAAAGCTTTATGCTAAAACTTATTTAATGTATCGGGCTACTTAGATGATAAAAAGCCATAGTTTTTTGCGTCAATCGGTTAAGGTTTAATGGGGTGCCACTGTTAACGCCGTTTGTATGGGAATTTGCCACTACAAACTCCTCTTACCGAAATGTTTGGACGTCAACATAAGCAGTTGACATGTTTTGATTATTTTTTTTTGCTTTGTGTATTTCTTCAGTTTCGGTTCTTCAAATCCTTTTGAGGGGACTGGCACTTTTTTGAATGCGTCTTTGTAGGAATGCTTTTTCCACAAAGTAATTATTTCACACTTGTGACATATTTTAAGATTAGTTACATAACTACTAAATAAAGATATTTGATTGATAGATTGATTAATTGAACGCCAGATAGACAGACATACAAAAAAGTGATCGTATTTTTACTTTGATACCTTTTGTTGTCTTTAGAAGTACGGAACCATGAAAACGATAGAATAAATTTTGGATACCCATGGAAATTATTCATAGAAGTATATTCGTTGAAAATTAAGTATTAAATGACGACCGAAAAGAAAAGTCGGAAGAGAGTTAATTATTCAAATTGTGCAAAAATGCATTTGCCCATGTCATACATTGTTTAACTGACTAAACAATAGGTATGTTTTGTGGCCAGCTGGTAACAGGTAGCTAATATATGCGCAGTTAGAAAATAAATAGAAATAGCTGCTTGTTTAATTTGCATTAGTTTAAGATACATACAAAGCGCTGATTAACATTTAAAATAGAATAAAATATTTCTATTATTTTAGCAATAATTGAAATTGATATAATAAATTATATCAACTCCAAATCTATATTACACTAGCTTTTCGCCCGCGGGTTTGCCCGCGTAAACTACACAATTTTGTAGTCTACGCGGGCTAGATTACACAATTGTGTAGTCTACGCGGGCAAAGCCAAAGCCAGGACAGCTAAAGGAACGCGACGCTCCAGGACATTGTAAGAATTTCTATAACATTCTAAAACTTAATACCTAAGAAACCTTTATACTTACTATACCTAATCCATGAAAATCCGTCGAGTCATTTTTGCACGAAGAACAGATATCCCAAAGGAAACATGTATTTTTCTACGATAAGTTTAACCTATTATTAATATCAAATATTAATATCCGTTCAGCCGTTTTAGCGTGAAAAATAATTATCCCACGGAAACCGTGCCTTTTCCGAATAAAATGTAGCCTATGTCCCTCTCAACTCATAAACTATACCTATGTAAAAAATCACGTCGATCTATTGCTCCGTTGCTGCGTAATTGAGCGCCAAACATACATACTTTCACCATTGATAAGAGCAAAGTTCACTGGCCGTATATAATTTATTACGCAAATAGACAGACAAAATGTAGTCTAAGGTTAACAACCTTAACAACCCCCTTTTTATTAAAATTGGATTAACAGACACTACGATTTTCTATATATAGAAAAGAAAAACTATATCACCTCTGACAACCTCCTTCTTTGTCTGTATAGTTTCGTTGAAATAAGTTCGAAGATCAACCTGGATAGACAAACAGACAGACAAAAGGTAGCCTATGTCCTTGTACAAAGTCTAGTCTATATCTGTACCAAATTTCATTAAAATCGGTTCAGCAGCTTAAGCATGAAAGCGTAACAGACAGACAGAGTTAGATTTAGCATTTATTTTATAATTTTAACATTTTATGTCGAATTAATTTTTTATACCTTCATCATTTTGTATAAATAGCAAAATTAAACATTAAATCGGTACACACATATACAAAGAACTATGATTAACGTATTTATGTTTTGTTTTTATTTGAATTTGCTATCCAAATGCTAATAACGTGTTTATTAAAAAAAATCTATTGCTTTTAAATTAATTTTCATATGATATAACAATAACTGTACACAATACGATTACTTATATGAATAAAAAAATATTAAGCTGAAGATCGAAATAAATAATAAGAATGAAATTTGTTAAAAATGAAAAAAACTACTGAACGGATTGGCGTATTGTTGACACCAATGGACAGAGTGATTCAAGAGGAAGGTTTACGTATATAATTTAATACTGTTTTGTGGAAATTTGTTGAAGTATGACGATTATTGTTGAAGAAGTCGGAAACAAAATTAAGCCGGCTGGGAGCTTTCATCGAAAACGCTGCCTAATCCCTTTGAGATATAACAAAATAATGTATGGAGGGATTGTTTCTCTTTCATAGGACTAAAGAAAAGTCCGCGATGACTTATGTCTGTCGTTTATGGATAGCTTACTATACCTATTTTTATGTTTAAAAAATGGTGTCATATGATGAGGTTATTGGAAAGCAATTTATACGGATACAGTATTAATCCTTATCAAATTACCTTCAGCATTTCACGCACATTATGATTGCCATTTACACTGGACAATTTAAATTAATATCTTAGGAGCTATCGCGAAATATAAATATCGCGTGACCGGTCAGCCATACGGCACGACGCGACACGCGTATTTAGGTTAGGTTATATGTATTTTAGTCGTTACTTTGTCGAATGTTTATAGAATTGGAAATAAAATACTTTAAAAACACTCCAAGTAGGATGAACTTACGTCACATTTAAAGGTGAATAAATCCAATCCACATATTCGACGCAACAAGCTGATATGGTACTACGACAGAAAAAAACATTACGACTGATATGCTTTGTTCCCCGTGCGAAGCAGGGGCGGGTCGCTAGTTTTATAATATGTAGTGATGTAGTGATATGAACCCAAACGTATCACCAAATATTATATAACCTTAAAAATGTTGCAATACACAACAACGTATCTCTTACCGGTATTTTACTGCAGGTCGAAGTTATTAATTAATACGGTATAACAATTAATTTATTACTATAGCAATAACTTCATAGTCGATATGGCTGTTCGACAAAGATATATCGCCTTGGCATAATAAAAGTTTTATACTTTAATAAATTTAGTACTTCATAGCTACTTCATAGTTATACGCATTTACTTATTAGCATGCAGATGAACCAAAAATCAAATAACCTTGAAACGTCACACGTCAAAACAGAAATAGAACTTTAGTCGACGTCGAAACAGTTCTTTCAATTAAATATCAGTAAAGTATCATGTTAGAGGAAAAATGTAATTTTTTGATTACACAATATATACATATTTTCATGGTTCCGCTTGATATTATACTTTATTCACATTATATGTTTTATCATTCAGATTCAAAGTATTATTAATTTAAAGTCTGAAACTATAAAAGTACGAATTGACTAGAAGTCCTCTTCTGCGTTTACCGTCTAACCACTCATACTCTAGCTAGCTGGTGCAATATGACGAGTTTTAGTCCGAGTTACAGTGCGCAAGGTGCCCGCGCGCCGGTCTGCACCCTGTGAAGTCCCCGCGCGCCAGTCTTCGATCCCGCAAATTTGCGTGATGTCACTTCGATATTGTGAATTGACATTTATGACTATTAAAACCAAACGCTGCTGTCAATTAATTTACTCTATATCTGAAACAAAATCTGAAACGTTTTCTGTTATAGATATCAAAATCAAGAAACCCAACAAATGTATATATTTTTCACATTCCTGTTTATGTACACTAAACAAAAAAATATTTTTTTGAACCTGTGCCACAACCATACCTAACATTTTTTTAGGTATGGTTGTGGCACAGGTTGTAATAGTTGTTGTGGTAGTAAAAAAAATGTTACAATAACTTGTAAGTTTAAAAAAAAGTTACAATAACTTGTAAGTTTAAAAAAAATGTTAGGCATGGTTGTGGTCGAGTCACTAAAACGCAAAGTTATGAAACTGAAAACGAGTCAAGTATGAGTCGGATTCGTTCATTCAAGGTTCCGTACTGCCACAGAATATAAATATTTGTGTTGTGTATTCACCAAAATAAGCTACACATAACAAAAAACCATGAAAAAAATAATTTGTTTGTTTGTCTTGGTCATAGCTTACAGATAATATTTTTTAATTTTGTATATTTGGCAAAAATACATCAATATTGTGGACAGGGTATGCTATCCTTCAACTATGCTGCTAATACTACAGAAGACTGATGCAGATCTGTTTCCACTAACGCTTGCGATTCTTATTTACTTTAGTGCGTTGCGTACCTCTTGGTTGAGTTGGCAAGTCGAAGTTTCCATTAGGCTAAACCTAAAACGCACGGTGCGTTTGTTAGTGGTGTTTCCTCCAAACACAACATTGATGTCAGGAGCTGTATGTATCTACTGCGTTTCTGCCACGGCTTCACTCACATTCGATAACTACCTACTCGAATTTTCGACGTGTTCATGTTTCAGTGAAGAAGTAATTGCGAAAACAATTATTAGAAAGCAATTTTCCAAAATGCTTCTTTGGTGTAGAATATAGAACTCAGTGGCTTTTATTATAAAATAGCTGGAATGGCCTTTTCATACCCTTAAGTAATTAATGTATGAAAATTAAGAATATTAGATTTTTGAAAAATATTTTTGGTTTTATCATAAAATCCTTACCAAAGTACTTAAAAATTTATATAAATAAATTAAGTTTCGTAGATTTTGTTAATAGTAAAGTACAAGAACATCTATACACGAAAAATTTCAGAGCCCTTTCTGACGTTATTGCAAGTTATAAACCGGACTCGAGACTACATACACAAAAGAAAATTATAAAATTACTGGCCCATTGCGTGTACGATTACGTGTCACAATCATCATTCTCCCAAAATAAGTATTTTGATAATTGGAAATCGGAATATCGCAAAAACTTTTAAGCATGTTATATTCAAAACTATTTTAATCACTATGTTGAAAACTTAGAGGGCGGACACATATCATTATCGACTTTAGATTATTCATATCTAGCGAAATATTCACCAAAAAGGTCACTAAAGAAAAATTTTTACGCAATGTTCATTCCATTAGACATGATGAAGTCCTTGAAAAAAAAAATCCCTTAGATCAATGTACGGAACGCCACCCCTAAATAACGTAGTTTTGTTTTTTTCTTTACGGAACTGTGTAGATACGGCAAGATGTGGCCCTGAATCTTCTTCAGAATAAAGTCAAATATGGCGGGAATATGAACCTGTAACATACGGACGACCAGATTAGCAAATTTTTCCACAAAATCAGCTCCAGTATCCAACACTTCAGTTTCATCAAGTATCTATGAAACTCATTTTCTATTTCTATACAAAACCTCAATCAGAACCATATGAGAACACGCTGCAGACTTTATTTACTCTATTATGAGAATCAATCGTCAAAATAAATCATTTTGCACTTAAGCAACTACATTAATCATCTGTGACGTGCAGCGTATACTTGACTCAGCATATTTTAGTTCACGATTGTAGGTCTCTTAAATAAACATGTTCTTATTACGGTATTTTTTCCAAACTCCAATGTAAGCTATTTAAGGAAAATAAAATTATAGTACGCAGTAAAAAAATAATATTTTTATTTTAAGTTACCCAAACCTTGTTGCGAAGATTCCAACAGACCCTATTGAATAATTCATTGGTTTTGACGCTTCGAAAGCGACACAACACCGAGTCCTGTTTATTCTGTACTCTTTTGTAACGTTTAGTGAAATTAACGGCACGTAATTTTTTTCATTTATATTTTACTTACCATAATATATAGCGAAATAAATCAACTTATTCCTCGATCTCCACATTTATTAAATCTGACGTAGTCGTACTGACAATTCGTTTACTTCGTCTCTAAACTTGATCTACATTTCAAATCGTTGACTCGACGCGAATCTAATATTTCACACTCCAGCTGTCAAGTGCGCTTTACATATTCGAGGGTTCAACCTACCTCGTGAATTATCGTCATTTGTTTGTGATAGTACTTTCTGGAGTAAGGTTAGTGATAAAAAAAGTCAATATTTGATTTCAAGCACGTACACGTGACACTAGACGTGTTCAATGCAAATCAAACTGTTCTTATTAAATGGTTTGAACTAGGTGCTGGATGGGGAAAGGGCAATAAATATACTTCAATTCGAATCATGTTTTAGTGTATTTACAAAAGTGGACGACCTTCAAAAAGTTAAGTTTCTTACATTACAGTATTTCTATACTCGACAAGAAGCGGTTATAAACTCTTTGATATATGTAAATAGTACACTACCGCCGCGGTTTCGTGAAAATCTTTCAACTTTCATATACATTGATACAGACCCAATAAAAACTCCCTGTCACTGAACAACCAATGAAACACTGTACTAGCGGCCTCTTAAGTATGTGTGAATGAAACTTCGAAGCATACTGGCGGTCGGTGGACTTACAACGGTATGAGTGTGTTAAAGTTGACGCGTGCGTATATAGCCAGCTAACTTACCAGCAGCAGGCTGATTCCAAACAAGTATTGAATCATTTATCGCCAACGATAAGGCGAAAAGAAAATTGCTTTTATATATGTTACTTTAGATATTCAGAAAAACGATTTTTTGTTAGGAAATTTAGCTTTCCACCCGAGAGATACTATACCCGTGTTATACTAGGACCAATTATCATAGTGGACAGAGTCATAATACGTTGCCGCTTTTGTATCAGTGTACCAACGCGTAATCGTGTATCTTTATCCATCTCACGGAGTCTAGCCACGAGTAAAAGAGATAGTTGATGTGAGTTTGGCAACGTTGGACTGTCAGTGTGAATCGTGTCACTTCTTGACCGGCTATTCGGTCAAAATATTGCGGTGAAGTGTAGCGTTTTATCGAATTTTGTAACGGAATCTCATTGTTTTAGCTAAAAGTATTTGAATTTTGAAAGAATGTCGTGTTCAGCTGTGTCTTGTTTGTCAGGAACAACAACAGGAGGATTAAAAGACCCGGTTTCATGTCATACGTAAGTATTTGGCATCATTTTTAATACTGTAAAATGAGTTCTTTATTCAGAAAAAAACGTTTTTCAGTTCTAAAATATATTATTCGTATGAAATAATGATTAAAATCAAAGGTAATACCATTAAATACTGAAAAATTAAATCATATAATACAAACACAAAACACTTACAAGTCCATTCTTTTATATAGCGCTGTTCAGAATGACCCCGTAGGGTTGCATCGGTAGTTAATATGTTCGCGATGCTCCGTCCCGGTATTCCTAGATTAACGCACATTGCTCTCATATCTTACTGACCCACTATTATTCTGCTTATCCTGGTAGACGATACTGTTGTCACCAAACCATGGCTGTGGTGTGCCAAAGACGTGAACAATATTATTTTAGTGTTATGGATACAAGTTGTGACATTATAGAAGCGATTACAACGATGAAAATTATTCAATTTATATAATTCTAGTCCCCAAATAAAACTACAAGGTATAAAGTCGCAGAAAACCCGGCAAATTTCTAGTCTTGTTCAAATGTGTTTGACATCTGTTACGAACTTAGTGCTTAAAGTATGGAAGTTGATAAAAGCGTCTATTACGTACAGGAAACATTTCGATTGTTGTATCCTACCACTACCGTACAATTTAGTGGTGCTTGCGTTGCCGGTTTTTGCTGCGTTATCGCTATGAAGAACAGCTAAAGAACACCCGCACAGCCCCCTTCACACTTGAGACTACGTCAGATCCACAGTTCAAACAAAGAATGCACACTCTAAACCATACGACGCCGTATGGTTTTGTTCTTATATAGTTCCAAACAATTTGAATAACAATTTTACATTTTTTTTTAAATGATGTGACCATCAAAATTGATTTATACCTGTAACAGATATATACCGGTTGGCCGACTGACTGACCAATTGGTCGAGTGGTCAGGGCCGGTATTTCAGTTCTCACTTATCCTAGGAATAACGTTAAGTGAAGCTTAATTTTCAAAATTCAATACAAATTTTTAATTGTTTGTTTCTCTAAACGCTATTCCTAGGATAAGTGAGAACTGAAATACTGGCTCTTAGAGACCCTAACTGCGGAGCCAAGGGTTGCGGGTTCGATTCCCGTCCGTGACAAATATTTGTGTGCATGAACATGTCTATTTGTTCCGTGTCTGGGTGTAAAATATCTATTTAAATATATATCATAAAAAAATATATATATGTATGTATATCAGTTATCTGGTACCCATAATACAAACTTTGCTTGGTTTGGGACTAGAAGGCTTTGTGTGGGATGTCCCGAGTATTATTATTATTATTATAACAAGTGGAAATAAAAGACGGGAGTTGTAGGGAAAGTAACCTAAATAGTGAAAATAGCCAATTTAATTGAAACGAAACGTATCCTTATATTAAAAAATAAGTAAAACTGTGTTCAAACTTTTTTGACAAATGTCTTGCTTGAACCGAGAACTGAACATGTGAAATATGAAAAAATATATCCTATACTTTTATAGTAGATAATAATCGACAGGGTCGGGTCAATTATAAGGTTCAATTTATTCCAAATAACATGGTATCTCAAACAAAAGGGAAACCAAGAAAAAGAATGTTAATGCTAAAATTTTATTGTATTTAGTTACCAAATAAAGTAAGGTTATTTATTGAAAATCTTTGAATGCAGATTCACTTACTTTTGTAAATAAAGAAATGTTTCCTTTCGGTTAAATTTGCTATCATTAATAATTAGGGTAATTTTCCTCCAAGTCCGATCTTTTATTTCCCATCGGCAAGTACATTTATAATGTACATTAAGAAATATTCCGAAATCATAGAATCTCAGAGCTTTGTAAAAAAACAATTTTTTTTTTTTTTAACAAAATAAGATTAAAATAAAGACTCAATTTTTCCAAAGGCGTAGTAAAAATATAAATTGGAATATTCCGTTAAAGTAATACAAACAAAATTCGGCATTAACATATTATGATGTTTAGATTGGATATGTTAATTACGCATAAAATAAAAAAGCTTCTATTGCGAAGGCAATAAATCAGTAGTACAGGAAATAAATATAAAAGTACAAATTGACTAGAAGCCCTCTTCTGCGTTTACCGTCTAACCACTCATACTCTAGCTAGCTCGTGTAAGATGGCGAGTTTCAGTCCAAGTTTCAGTGCGCGAGATCCCCGCGTGCCGGTCTTCACCCCCGCGAATTTGCGGTTGACATTTTCGATACTGTGAAGTGACTCTATTAAAACCAAACACTGCTGTTACATTTTTTACTTTATGGAATTAAAAGTCAAAGTGAAACACCAGCTGATGGGTGCGTGACAGAGCGGAAAGCCCATGAAAGAAGAGGAGCGGACGAGTATAATATGCGTACACAGAGCATGCGTACAAGACGATCTTGTGCCTGAACGCGTTACCAAGGATAGTATTTCCACGTATGTGTTTACTATTTTATATTCTGCTGGTGGAAGCATTTTTTGGGCAGAATTGATTTAAATTTTTTTGTCAATTTATGTTTATTTGAGACATTCTAAATTTCACAAAACTCCCTGTGTCGAAATACCTAACTTTTGCAGACCCCCCCCCCCCTGCACCCCATACGCAATATTTAACTTATAACTTATGCAAAAATAAATATGCTTAAATATGCTTAAATACTATTGCAAAAAGAGTTAAGCTGGAGCAAAAACAAGTAGTTTGTGCCTTAGTTTAAAGTTAAGAGTTTTTACCTTTTATGCGATGAACCCTAAGAAATAATAAACTTATTGGAATGATTATAGGTTATCACTGTTTTTAGAAGTGTATAATTAATAATCGCCGATTATCATATTAGCGAAATTAAATAATAATTTATATTCGATTTAAAGATTTTTAGATATTGAAAGGTTGTTGTCGACAGACGAATAACGGGTATTGTATGTCATTGATAGGTTGTTAGAGGTGAAGAATATGTTATTATACCGATTTCGACTAAGCACAATTCAGGTTTAAACACCTTTATGCAGTTAGGTCCTGTTCAAAACTAGTATTAAAACTTTAGTTGCTAAGTTCATTTTCATTTATATATATTTATATAATATTTGGTACATCCCACACAGCGCCATTTAGTCCTAAAGTAAGCAAGTATTATGCCTGTATTATGGGGCACTAGACAGCCGATATAAATACTTAAATATTCTTTTTTTATAATATATACATATATAGATACTTTCACACCCAGACACAAAACAATTAACACGTCTTCCGTGCGACAATAGAACCTTTTAATATGAACGAATTAACATTTTTTGACATTTGGTTCTGTAAGAAGAAATTAATTCATTATATTTGGTTGATGGTTCCCATTTCCCAAAAGTATTCTAGATTCGAATTTAATTTAAACAAGCAAACTTCAGTATTTTGAAATGGATAATTTGTGCTATAGATTGGCAAGTCCATCGTGAAAGCGCGGGGCAATGAAAATATTAGTATAAACACATGGTAACAAAACCCCAGGAATTACCTTGAAATATTAGTAAACAAAACGCAACTGTAAGAAGCATGTTATAATGTTCCAAAGTTCCTTTTTTTTGTAAAAAAAATTTAATAGAATATTACAATACAAGCCCACTTTTTCAATAAGGAAATAATAAAAAAATTAAAAAATTATATATCACTCAATAGGTTCATAGTCGATATCTGTAACAAAATTAGGATAAATTGTACGTAACGAAGAACGATGGACTGTTATGGGAGCATTAGGATTGTTTTGGAAACAATATGCCATTCCTACTATGCCTCGCTGTTTTGCCCTCATGTGAAACCGGCATAACTCAGCTTGATTAACAATATAATTTGTTATTAATAATACCTACCAGAAAATAATTAAATGATTGAGTTTCCATATAATACATTTAATAGGTTTTTATAAGCCCGTCGATGCGTCAGGTCTGTGTGTCTGTCGGCTGCATCGTAGCTCTCAAATGGCTGAACTGATTTCAATGTGGTCTTTTGTCATTTGAATGTTGATAATAATCTGGGTCATTGTTAGGCAGAGAATTTTAAACAGATTTTAAAAAAATGTTCTTCCGTTTATTTTTATTAATAAAATTATCAAATATTTATGGTTGACTTGAATAAGCTTCTAACAAAAATTTAATTTAAAATTTACAAAACTCCACAAAAAAATTACATTTAAACAGTTTCAAATAATAGAAGTTTATTAATTTTTGTGACAGCCTAAAGCGCAACGAACCTGTCTCAAATTTATAAGGCCATAGGGCCATGGTTCGAATCCGAGTGTGTGCCAATGAGTTTTTCTGACTTAAGTACATAACTATCACGTTCTCTGTGCCTCGGAGAGCACGTTAAGCAGTCGGTCCCGGACCCTGTCAATAGATGGCGGTCGTTACAATCCCCAACCCGCAGTGGAGCAGCGTGGTGCATTTAAGCTCCAAGCCCCCCCCTCACCCCGGGAGAGGCCTAAGTCCCTGTAGTGGGGTAAAAATGGGCTGATGAAGTGAAGTGAAGTGAAGTGAAGTGAATAATTTTCATGAATTAACCTGTATTATTTCAAATTATCAAAATTTACAAACGCACAGGTGCTCTGCTCTGAAACGAAACAAGCAACACAAATTTTTAAATCATTAAACCGTATATTTTGCTGTATATCTACGTAATAAAATTAATTATCTACTAGCTTTTTTGTTTGTATGGCGCCAACTCAAAGTTTGTCACTTACATTGGTTTACCCCCAGTTCAGCCCCAACCCGCAGTGGAGCAGCGTGATGGATTTAAACTCCAAGCCCCCCTCCTCACCCTGGGGGAGGCCTAAGCCCCTGCAGTGGGGTAAAAATGGGCTGATGAAGTGAATATTGGTTTAGCAGCTTAGTTATTAGTATTAATAGTTTTTTATTTCTTTTTCATTGGTTTAATGTTTCGTTAAAAAGTTTTTACGTATTTTTAAGACAGTCATGCGCACAAAAATAATACATTAACTAGATTGCTTTAGTAGGTTTTTTGTTATTATAAATATTTAACTTTAATTCAATCTACAGGGTCAAGAGTACGAGAGACCTTTACAATATATCTAGTATTTGTTTGCGGTTTACTTCGAGGTTTATTTTTATTGTGAATTACATAATTAATGTATTCACACTTTGAATTGACATGAAGACATTTATTGTCAATGACAATGTAATTATTTGAAAATTGTACGTAATTTTTTTAGTATGGAACTATGACCCCGAGCCGTGTAATTATTTTGAATATGTATTTAAAATTTTTATGTATGTTTGATGTGTTAATATCATTTACTAGCCTTTACTTTACTCGTAGGGTTTTAACTTTTCGCGTTATTTACTTTTTGATTTATGTAAGTTATAATAACGCAAATTACTTACCTACATTTCAATTTAATCGTTTATACACAGCTGGTATATTTTGTGAAAATTGTTGAGTTGTAAAGATGCAAACATGAGTAAAAAACCGGCCAATTGCGTGTCGGGCCACACACCAGTGAACGGTCCCGTAGTTGAGTAGAACTTTCACTGTTAAAATTCAAATAATTAATTTAAAAACAAATATCTAAACAACTAGTCAAAATATCTCATTCAAACTGATTTTCAGTGGAAGTTTTTTATAAGTTGTACTAAAAAAATATTTTTAAGAATTTCACAATAAATAGTTGAAAAGTTAAAGGGGGAGAGGACACACTTTTTAAAACTTCAGAAGTGCATATTTCAACAGCCATTGACTTAAATGAAAATGCCATTTTGAAACCTATATATCATTTTTAAACACTTGTTTGTAAATTAATTACATTAAATAATTAATAAATTATAATTAAAAACACATTAATATACTACGCTGGAATTCATTTTCCTTTCTCGACAGACAGACAAACGGAAAGGACGAAATTATACGGGTTTCGTGTTTTGCCATTTGTCCATGTAACACTAAAAAGCCAAAAAAGAAATTATCTGATTGGCATAGTATAGATGTTTTACCCAAAAATTAATTTCTATTACGAAATTATTATACGTAACGTAAAGATGTTTGTATGTAATATTTATCAACTCCCACCCACATCGTAATGTTCCGATTATGAAATTTACAGCAGTGTTGAATTAAGTCATTAAACTATAATTTTTCATTTCGACACTGCCAGCAGTATAAATACGCGAATCTTACCAATAAAATCTAGGCAAACACAATTTCACAAAACACAATAATCCACCAACCCGCACTGGAGCAGCGTGGTGGATTAGTTCTAAGCCTCCCTCATCCCGAGGGGAGACCTATGCCCCTGCAGTGGGGCATTGATGGGCTGGTGTTATGGTAAACACAATAGTAGGTCCACCATTAAACATATCCGTCGTCTATCCAAATATATTTAGAAATATCTCAAAAAGTATTTAATATATTTAAAATATTTAAGAATTTAAAAGAAATATTTAAAAGAAAACATAAAATTCTTAATTAAAAATATGTTAGTTGAATTAATTCTTTAAAGTACCTAATAAGTAATTGAAATTCTCGACTTCGCTTATTTGGTCTAAGAAAGTTAATTTCAAGAAATTTCAATTAAGGAACAATACTTTCTTGTCATAAATAATAACAAATACTTGTACGGAATTCTTCCAACTTTTTGAAGAAGACAGCAGCCAACTTTTTGAAGAAGACAGCAGATTTTTTGCAGAAGAAAGCGAGGAATGCGCTTTCTTGTTTTGCGTATTGAGGGAGATTAGTTTTAAGTTTAGAATAAGAGATGACGTGTCAGTCATTTTACAATAGCTGTAACAAAACTTAAAGGTTTTGGCCGGGTAAGACGGGCTGTTAAGACAGCGACGTGAGCATAGTGTAGGTAGGTAGGGTAGGTAGGTAAATAGGTTGGTAGCTAGGTAGTGGGTGCCTATGATGGTCTGCCCTGATCGCTCTAGCTGAGCATCACGCCCCAGGTTTCTGATGATGATCAGACTGTCTATCTACACAGTCTGGTCATCATTCAAACTTGCCTGTTTTATGATATCACTATTTTGATTCAATAAAGACAACGTATTTCGCCCAAGTTTTTGTAGTTTTTGGCTGTAAAAAGACTATTGGAACAAGAACGAAATCTCTTTAGATAAACACGAAAGTACATTGATTGAAATTGAGAAGTTATAAAAATATTTAAGTTACCTAGAATGTAAGAACCATTATATTTTGAGTGAAAATTTTACGACTTTCCTTATATGGGAAACGCTAAATATCTTGGCTCAAGAAAATTCTCTTGGTTCAAAGCAATTTTTATTTCTGTGTAGTGCACACTTTCGTTCAAATTACCTTTCAAACAAAAAATACTAAATCAAAATCAGTTCACCCGTTTAGCGATCATCTAGCCTACAACCTCACCAACACTATCTTTTAGCTCTATGATGACACATTCTGTAGTATCAGGAAGATTTCCAATTAGTTTTAAGAGTTGTTCCCTATAAAATTTACGTATAAAACCCATGGCAATTTTGGGTTTTGATGGTTTTTTTTTTTTTACTAAACAGATTTATTCTGTAAGTATATTTTTCGGAGTCGTAAATAGACGTTGTATGCGAGTGCACGTGATGAAAAATTTTATGAAGGCGTCCACCGGCGATAGAAGAAAAAGAGGATAGATTTATAAGGACTGAGCTTGATACAGCAGCACATCCAAATCTTCGATTGCAGCCAGAAACTCCAGTCAAGCGACGGCGCGGGCACAGTTTCAGGGATTACCAGACACACACCACATTTTATACATCGTAGCGTTTCTTACACAATAGTAATAGTAATAAGGTTTTTAGCGATATGCAATTAGCGAATTGATTTGTTACATTTTAAACGCCGCGTTCGCCGATTTTAAGCGTGTCTTTGTAGGGCTAACGACTGGGGCTGCACAGAGGGTATAGAGTGAAACTATGACTAAAAAATAATAGAATTTATTAAATAACAGGTCAGAGGTGCATACCGGCCTTAGCTATCCGAAGCGGGGTGCTTGGCTCAGTTCGCGGTCCGTCGTACTGCAGGTTGCGCCAGGAAGGATCCAGCAGTTTATATTTTCTGATTGTGCGACATAATTCTCTATTGTATAGATTAAGTAGGTTCTGTATGTGTGTATTTTTTTTAATTATGTATTAACTAGTGTGTAGTGTATTAACTAAGTGTTCTTAATATAAACATTTAACTAAATATAGTGCGACGTTAGAGAGCCTTATTAGAAAGGCAACAGCAAAATGTGAACGAAAAAAAACTAATAACAAAAGGAGAAAATTAGAGATGCGTTGTAGCCTTTTTGACACTCATACTGTTGTTGTAAATTAATACCTATTCTTCTTTGCGTCGTATCGAAAATAGCATAACTATTAAAATGATACTCATTACGTAACTTAGTCATAATATGTATATCTTGATTCAGAGTTAATTCATTTAGTTAATTCATTTATTCACATAGTTAATTCATTGATTATTCGATATAAAACCTAGTGTCTTCAACATTTATATTGGCATAATTTATAACTACATAACAAGATTTTATTCTATGATAGGCAAATATTTTCATTTTTTATGGTTTGATATTTCTTAATATTAAAGAACTTTATTATTTGCTTTATTAGTTCCATGTAGATTATTTTATATTTAAAAAAATTTAATATAGGTTTTTATGAAACGCTTGATCTGATGTTTAGGGATATAATGGTGCCCAGCACCATACTGAAACTGATATGCGTGCTTTATTTTTTGTTTTTTTTTTTGTAAATGCTGAAAAAAATACGCGATTCATTAAAGATAATAATCCGATAATAAATTAAGTAAATGTGAATTATATAGGAAAGAATTCCTATTTTCTAAAATTATAAATTCAGATGTTGCACGAAAGTGTATATTATATAATATTATATAATTTTGTATAATATTTATACTGAAAGTGACTTACTTAATTCAATCATTTAAAAAAAAATAGGCGGTAATTTTGTCAAACTGCAGAGACAGTGAATTATTAGGCGCAACATAATAGTTGACTATTTTACGCCCTTACAATAATAATAATGGTTATTAACCTAAGAATTCAACAAATTAATTGAAAAATTTAGAATTAAAATAAATCACAAACTAAATTAAAATTATAGAAATTTTGATTTCCTCAATTGTCGAACATAACTTTTGATATATTAAAAAAAATCTGTGTTAGAAAGTGTTATGTGATGTACAATACTGTCATTTATTGTTATTTAAATGTCAATATTTTCACTAAGATACGATAGCCAATTGTCCAAAATTTAAGAAAATATTTTTGTTTTCTTTGCTTCGTTTTTTTTTTAAATTTTATTAAAACAAAACGACAAATACGACATTTTACATTTCTTCGAGTACGATGATATGGAGACAATATGTTTTGAATAATATTTATAAGACGGCCAGTTGTATTATGTGAAAAAGTTCCAACAATAGGTGTCGCAACACAAGATGAGCTCTTAAATCCTTAAGGCAGTGGCACCCATAGTGGATGACATCAGCTTCTGCAACGGCAGCATACTGGAATACATATAAAATGAACGTGCTTACATTTAATACTCATTCGTTAGCTGTCGCTCGACGAGAATACCAAAACAAGATGCTCAAATACGTGAGTATTAATATTTACAATAATATAAGCTCTCAAGGTTGTAGTATGTACATGTCATTTATTATTTTTAACAATAAATGACGTGGGTATAAGCCACTCGCGCGTTACGAAAGCAAAGTCTTGACTTCTGCCCCTTGTTTATTCGATCTTCTAAGTGAATGTTGCTCAAATGAGTTTTTATGAGTAAATATTTGTATGTTTATATTGAGTGTTTGATGAATACGTTTGTAATTTTCTTGTTGTTTAATCGAATTTAAATTTATATCAATACAAACACTACAAAAAAAATAATATTTTCTAAATTATATGTTACTGTCAAATTCACAGAGCAAAAGTTGTTCAGTATATATATAACTGTGTCCTTGAGGAACGCAGGGAATATAAGGATTTGCGATTTGTATTATTTAATTATATAATTAATTATTTTACCAAAACTAATTAAATTAATTACATTAATTTCGTTAAAATCCACCAACCCGCACTGGAGTAGCGTGGTGGATTAAGTTCCAATCCCCCTCACCCTGGGAAAGAGCCTAAACTTCTGCATTGGGGCATAAATGGGCTGGTGGCAGATTATTTTACTTCGTACCCAATATATAGTTCAAATTATAATTGTTTACATTTTATTGTTAATTTATATACATTTTCTAATAATTTTCATAACTCAGGTAATCATGCAATATTTTTTTACCTAATAACCTACTAAACTGAAAATAAAGTAAATAAAGAAGTGACGTCTGTACATAAATTTATTAATTACTTATTTTTAATTTTTTTCTCATTATATCTGTTAATTTTTTTATTTGGACGCATTGAGGTTTCACAAATCAATCAAATGTGTAAAAAAAAAATAGTATTCCTAAGATGTAAGAAATATGCGTTAACTTTGATTTTGTTCAAAAACCAAACAGGAAATGTCGATCGAAACCATGCAGACAAAAAACACCCAAACTAGCTTAAACAATTAATAAAATGTAGCAAATATAATATATGCATATATCTAAAAGAGTTCATAACTTCCAGGTAACTCTTGTTTGCCTGGTGGCAGCGTGCTTTGCCGCACCACAGCAACAAAACCAAGACGTACAAATCCTACGTTATGACAGCGACGTACAACCCGACGGATACAATTTTGCGTAAGTATCGATATTAACTTTAGATACATAACCAGCTTTCTCTAAAGGTATCCTTGGGGTTTGGGATGTTTTTTTTATTATATAAACGCTTCGTATGAAACTGGAGTTTTGAATAGATATGATTGGAGGAAGTGTCGTTTACAAAAATTATCATTTTTATTAGAAAGTAGTGAGTCAGTGAACTGAGTTACGACACTGTAGCTGTCATAATTTATTGGTATTAATATTTTGAAATAAAGATCGTAATATGTTGTCGTTATTTACTGTGCGTGAGACCCAATTTTGAAAACGGTGCCAGTAAAACTGGGGTCGTCTTCGAACACTACGGTTTTTAAATATTTAAGTTTCGTAATTAAATAATTGTTATAAATTTAAAAAAAATTGTGTGTTTTAATTTGATCTACAGGTGCATAATATGTAATAGTGCAATACCGCCCACGAATCTGTTAGGCGTCTTAATTGCAATTTATAGCGTTGCTCGAGATACCTGTATTTCGTGTGTTTGTTTGTTTGTTTCTTCACGTCGTCGTAAGGAAGTAGCGGAATGACGTGATTTTAAGTAATTTAAGAGACGATGTGAAACCACACTTCACTTCACTTCATTAGCCCATTTTTACCCCACTGCAGGGGCTTAGGCTTCCCCCAGGTTGAGGAGAGGGGGCTTGGAGCTTAAATCCACCACGCTGTTCTACTGCGGGTTGGGATTGTAACGACCGCCATCTATTGACAGCGTCCGAGACCGACTGCTTAACGTGCTCTCCGAGGCACAGAGTCAGTACCACACCACAACTATCAAACCACACTATTGTTCACTAAATCGACCTTTACCATGAAATTCTAAATTATTAAAACTTCGAAATTAATTATAAGCAAAACTTCGGAGTTATGGATATGGAGTAGTAGTCAGAGTGGAATTTAATAATTGAAGTTGAGTAAGTTTTAGTTGCAAAATGGTTGAAGGAAAACATAGTTTACTATCCACGAAGGCGCTAAGTGAAAAACAGTATTCTACACGTATTAAATCTCCATGCACTAAATTTGTAAATATTTCCTTTGTTAGATACGAGACGAGCGACGGTACGTCTCGGCAAGAGGAAGGCAAAATAGACAACCCACAAGCTGAAGACGCGGCGCTCACTGTCAAAGGACAATATTCTTACACCGCTCCCGATGGTAAACACTACACGGTGACTTTCACTGCCGGTCCTAATGGCTTCCAACCGAAAACCTCTCTAGGCCAGAGGAAGTAAAAACTCAAAAACTAAAAGCTATCTTGTATATATAGAACTGACTAAGTTTTAGATAGTTTCAAAAACCGGATACTTGTCATTTCTATATATAAAATAAATACTCTAATGATGGATTTCGAAATGCAAATAAACAAGATCTCAAATCGATATCCGTGGACGATGATGATGACAGAAAAAATAAAATAAAAAATCGGAGGTGATCACTGATTTTGTATATGTCACGTGTTTAATCTGTCATATTGAGAGAAATTCTCGTGCCATACAATGTATATATATTTTTTGTGTACTTTTCTTAGAGTGCTTATAATTTTTCATCTGAAATAAATGTTTTTCTGATGTTTCCACAAGTTTTATTGCAAATCCTGAAACTCACCAGGGACAGTGTTTTCTGTGTGCTATCAAATATTTTATTCTACTACAGTTTCATAAAGTTTTTTTGTATTTTTTTTTTACAAATAGCAATTATAAACAAATTAATCATTCTGCTTAATTGCAGTCACACGTTTTATTCTTAAGCTGACAAACAATTTTCAAGGAGAACTTGTTTAAGTCACGGAAAACAGCCATAATCTTCAATGTAACGTAACACGTATTTTTTTTTACCTAACTAGTTTGTTTCAAAATATTTTTTACACAAAACAGCCTTGGCTAAACTTCACAAACAACGCATCATAAACAAATGATATTTCACGAAAACGTCATCACAAATTCTCGATTATTTGGAAAACATAATTTTCGCTTCGAAAAATAAACATATGCCGGAAGTATCTAATTATGTACCGTTTTATGAGATTATGGTGACTCGATTACAACTAAAACTCCCTGAAAAAATGTCTGAATATTTCTAATAAATATAAGAATTTGGATGTTTGTGCTTATGGTAGCAACTACACAGCCTGTCCCGCAGAGTTTTGACGAAAAAAAAAATTAAAATGATTCAATCTATAGGCACTACAACAATTGGTTCAACACAAATTGTGATGTACTTAATAGTTAAAGAGAGTGAAGAGAATAGGCTAAAGAGAGATAAATTAATGAAAGAGGTTTTAAATACTGAAAATATTCATCCAGACTATACTAGTCACGTACAAGACCAGGACTAGTTATATATAAGATACCGTGAACAATGCTTTTGGAAATCACTATTCTAAGTTCTTTTATTGAAAACTTGACTTTTGCTGAAATCGTTCTGAAAATGGTCTCTAAATGTAGACGCTTCTTTGGTGTTTTTAAAGTGCTATGGGATTATTTCTTCTAAAATATTCGTTAACCTTCTAAAGAGCTAAAGGAAAATGCACCATAACCATTTTAGTGATGTTAACAGTATATGTTATTTCGAATGTCATTTTTTAAAAACAATGTCAATTTCGTAATCCGCACACTCTAAAATGTAGGAAACAAGCGCTATGATCCTGCGCCTATCTGTAAGGCGTAATATATATTAAGATCTTTCGTGTATTATCAGACGGTATATGAAGAAGCTCTGTCATTTACAAAGGTCACCTCACTGAGTTACCTTCCGGATTATTATGACAGGCTGAACGTGAGAAACAAATTATGATTTAAGCTTATGAGTTGAATTCAAACCTCGAAAATAATATGTTCTTGGCCTTTTATTAGAAACGAGCTTAAAACCTATGTACTTGTAACTTTTAAATATACGAATTGAGCCGTAAAGTTTAAATACGTATTGCAATTGTTTCAAATTATCTTGTTGATTAGGTTAAACTCCTCATATACGATATTTGTTAGCAATAGGAAGTTTACGCCGAAAATTATTTTATTAAAATAATATTATATAATTTTTTCCTTAATTTTGCGTAACTCTAAATACATCGAAAATTAAACTCCATTTGATTTAATTTAAAAAGTAATGTATCTAATTAAAAATTTCTCGGCTGTTCCATTGCAAACCATGCTAAAAATATTTTTCCATTTAGGGACTCATTTTGTACGGATCGGGCCAGCCAAGGCAGTCTAGCGTACGACTTTTGCACGCATAGGCCGAAAAATGGGGACCAAGATGCTTCAGTATTTTTAGGTTTTGTTTCCTCTCCGACTAGTACTTGAACTTGTTTCTATCTGAAGCTACATTGTGATGACTCCTCGTGCAGAAACTTGTAAAGTGAATTTATTACTTTTTTAATAATGGCCAAATCTGCATACAAACAACTGGTTGAGACAACATAGGTGGTGCAGCCCCGACCAGCTAAACGACAACCTTTACCTATACTCTGACCGAACTCATTGAGGATACTTCGGTGGATGACCGTCGGCCTGCGGTCGGTGTATGAATTTATAACAATTTGTTCGCTCTTTTGTCCAAATCACATTTCTCACGTGTGCTCTATTAAGATGCACAAAAAAAATTTTGAACAATTCGAAGAAGGATAGACTTTTAAAAGTATTAAGCAGCGTATTCTGTTTATTAGAAAATGCATCTTATATATGCAAACTGCTTTCATCTTTAAATTACTTATTCGGATCCAGTGTCATTTGTATAAAAAAGTGAAAAGCGCTCACGCATTTAAAATAAGCTTCCATAAGTCGACGTGCATCGACTTGAATTTTCGAACATATTATTAATACAAAAAAAATGTTGCAAATAAAACCAAACCAAATATAAATCGTATGTTGTGTTTCGCATACAAATGAATTATTTTGTAATTGTAATTCTTGCTCAAAAGAATTATACTACTTCCAAAGAACAAACACTTAAACATTTTATTTAAACAGACCGACTCAAAACGCATTACAAATTTTTTTACTATAATTTTAAAAAATATTCAAAGACAGAGCGTGTTTTTAAATTTATTTCTGCGGAATTTTCTACCAACAGAAACATTTACTTTATTGCAATTCCTTTATACATCTGACATCGGAATATAAAAATAACTACCAGACGAATATAATTGGAATATAATTGCATAGAAAGAAGCACATGGATGAAAAAGGAACATTCCTCATTTAGAATAATTTCTTATAAAATTGCATAATCAAAATCTTTGCCAACAATAGTAACCTTATAGTAATGTCCACAATAAATTAAACAAATACTATTTAATCTCACTAATACTATTTGAGAGCATGGAAAATGATCCTACAAAAATTTACACCCTCTGAAATCTAAGAAATGAGAACTACGACGCTTTTAGCGTTGACAGTCCTAGTTTTTATTGTGATACTAGCGACCGCCCGCAGCTTCGCTTGCGTAGACTACGAATTCCTGTTATACGTACTATTAACGTTCGAGATGGTTTGCTACTTACGTTACGTACTTTTTGCTGGAACCAATTTTGGTTACACCCATTCAAACTTTCAATCTTCATTCCCCTTCCACCCTTTAAAAAACCGATACAATTTTTCATCTCCCGTTTCCCACCCTTAAAATTTGGAAATCTAAAAACCCTGAAACACGTCATTATTTGAGTCCCTCCAGTCCCATCCTTAAGTTTGAAATTTATAAAAAAGCCTTTCTTAACTTAATGCTCACGTTATAAAATAAACCTATGTTATAAATTTAAGCTTCCTAGACTTAGTAGTTTTGGCTGTTGTAGCTAAAAGATCAGTGTGGACAAACGACAGACAGATAGACAGACAAACAAACACAAAAAGTTGCTTATGACACTCTTGACCATCTTCTTTCACGTCTGCAAAGTTTCCTTAAAATCTGTTTAGCCGTTTTGGAGATTAGCTCAAATAGACAGACACACGTACAGACAGACAGACGGACAAAAAGTAACATTTGTTAGTTTTGACGACCTTACACGTACAGACAGACAGACAGACAAAAAGTAACATTTGTTAGTTTTGACGACCTTCTTTTCATACTTGTGATGTTTCATTAAAATCGGTTTAGACAGATGGACGTACAGACAGACATACAAAAAGTTCTGTATGTCACTTTTGACTACATCCTTTCCATATGTGTAAAGTTGCATCAAAATCGGTTAAGCTGTTTTGGCCGAAACCTATTTGCTCGAATAGACAGACAGTTCGTTTTCATATATATATAGCCTATAACCCTCCGCTAGATTCAGGCTATCAAAGGAAAAAAAAAATTCAAATCCGACTGGTAGTTTCAGAGATTAGCGCATTCAAACAAACAAACTCTTTAGCTTTATAATAAGTATTTCTATTATATAGATTAATAGATTATAAGATAATAAGAAAATAAGATAATACTGAAAACCGTATCAAAGTCTATTGCATGGTTTGGGAGTAAAAAGTTAACTAACAGAGGCAGACAGCGAATTTATTTTCTCCCGCTATAGTTTTCATATTTCGATAAAAACTGCTAAGATATTAATTTAAATTGTGTGGTGTAAAGGGCAATTATAATATGCATGAAATGCTTAAGACAACCAACGTATTTAATTTGATAAGGATTAATATTACGTTTAAAAAACATCTTCGCAAATAGTACATAATGTTAGAACAAATTTGATTGTCATAAAAAAGGTTATAGTAAGTTAACCTTAAAAGATACACATATGCTGTCGCGGACTTTTGGTTAGAACTTTTAAAGGGAAACAATTCCGTAATACATGATTTTTGGTTAACATCAACCGTTTACGCAGCGCGCGCGACGGAAGCTCTCAAAAAGAATAATTTTTCCCGTTTTTGCAACATTTTTCATTGATGCTTCAGTCCTATTGGTCGTAGCGTTATGTAGTATAGCCTATAGCCTTCCTTGATAAATGGACTATCCAACACAACCAAAATTTTTCAATTTTAACCAGTAGTTCCTGAGATTTGCGCGTTCAAACAAACAAACAAACAAACAAACAAACAAACAAACAAACAAACAAACAAACAAACAAACAAACAAACAAACAAACAAACAAACAAACAAACAAACAAACAAACAAACAAACTCTTCAGCTTTATAATATTAGTATAGATTTATGAAAAATTATGTCGTTTGCGTTATCTACACACATTATAGTAGTTTATCCTTTTAAACAAATTTTAAACAAAAACGGATAACTTCTTACTGGTAGTTTTTCGTGGCTAACTCACAGTGTCCTTTATAATTTTCAAAAGGTTATTGTCTATTATGGAAGTTTTTGGTTTCCCACCGCCTTTCCAAACATTAACTAGAATATTACAGTTTCTGTTGTGTAAATAAATCAAACTCCAATGCGCTTTAAGAAAATATCTTTAATAAATACTAGTAGGTAACATCAGTTTGTAAGATCTAAAACTAACACGAACAAACGATTACCGGACACGGTCAAGATCTGCGACTGCGGTGATGTTATAAATGAGTCGCACAGCGCCAGGGGTCCAATTCACATTTCGTTCCCTGCTGCTCACATTCCCACGCTTTTATTGGCGTTGAAAAGTCACTTGCTAGACAATGTTTAATATTTATCATTTGAAAATTAGGGTGAGGTTAGAATTGAAGTAGCGATGGTCGCCAACGCGCGGACCCTACTATAAGCACCATATTCTACTTTATTAATAAATCGATTTTATTATAATTACTAAAATTAACCGATGGGTATGGTAAAATTTTTACCAAAAAAAAATTTTTTTTGTAAATTTTATTCACGCAAGACTGTTTCGATTGACACAAGACATTTTGACACTTCATACATCACCGTTTCACTGAAAGCTGCACAGTAATAATCTTAAAAACATTTTCAAGGTCAAAAATACTTGAAAAATTAAATAAAATTTTCTATTTCCAAAAAAATGTGGTGTAAATATTTTACGCTACAGCTCGTGTTCTAATTGTCCAGAGTTTCAGTAACTAAGAAATCCAATCCAAATCCAAAAAACACAATCATAGTTAATTTCAAGCTATTGTGCTACTAAGACATACTTCAGTAGTGCTATGGGTCACATTAAGCAGAACTCTAGTCGACTTGCTTTACACTTGTCGTTAATAGCGTCAGAGACAACTTGCGTAACACAGATAAATGCCAGCAAACATATACAAGATACTTTATGGTTTAGGGTCATGCATTTACGACCGGATGGATTCACTCATGATCGCCTTGAATGTAGGAGACTTTTAAAAGGTCTGAATGTGAATTAGTACTTATTCTAAACAATAAGCGCTAATTATTTAATTACTGTCTACTTACGCAACACGACTGTATTTAAATTTACAGTGTTATTAGCTTTTCGCCCGTGGCTTTGACTGCGTTGATTACACATTTGTAGTAAAATTGCGATGAATTCATACATACGACGACCGATTGGCCCAGTGGTTAGACACCCTAACTGCGGAGCCAAGGGTCGCGGGTTCGATTCCCGCACGGGAAAAATATTTGTGTGCATAAACATGTTTATTTCGTTCCAGGTCTGGGTGTATATGTAAATATAAATATTTAAAAAAAAGAATATCTAAGTATGTATATCAGTTGTCTAATGACCCATAACACAAGCATAATACTTGCTTACTTTGGGACTAGATGGCGCTGTGTGGGATGTCCCAGATATTATTATTATTATTATTGTACGTCTCCACTGAATCCAATGCTGCCATGTTGTAGCGACGACCCTACCCTCTCACACCGGGCTGGAGCTCCAGATGACACCGTACATTGCCACCGCAGTGTAGCTCATCCGTGTACGACACATGCACTAAAACTGTTGTGTTAATAACCTAGTTAGTTAGTAACCAAATATACGCAAAAACTGGCCAATTATAAAATATACATATATCTAACTATGAGTCTTGCGTTATAAGCCCACAAACGGACAGACAAATAGGACGTTGTATTTCAAAATTTATATGGATTGACGGAATCAGGGAAATACTGAAATTTATTGTAGCGCGATATTTGAATTTTGTTCGTAAAATTCATGTACTCGTATTTATCAACAAACAGTTTCAAACAATTATCACATTGCATTGATAGCACAGATTGATAGTGACTTCTAAAGTATTAGCTCAACACAGAGATGTGAAAAATAAAGAAAAATTCACAGGTCTCTTGAATATTATAACCATCTAAAACATTATGAGATAAATAAACATAACTACGATTGTAAAATCAATACTTAAGCCATCAATTTTTATTTAAAAAACTTTCCGCCCTTGGCTCCGCTTGCATGGACTACGCAGTTGTACAGAGACCCTTTTCCCGGGATAAAAGTACCCTATAGCACTCTTCAACTTATAAAATATATCGATGCAAAAAATTATTGCGGTCTCGATTACAACTGTGTAGTCTATTTAAAGTCTGTGAAAGCTATTATCTTCTAGATTATAGCTTATATGTTATTCTAATGTATAAGCTATATTATTGTAAAGTTTCATTAAAATCCGTTCAGTAGTTTTTGCGTGAAAGAGTAACAAACGTCTGTTTATTTTAACAAACGAGTATCGAAAATTTTGATTGCGTTGCTATTGGTCCATGTAATCAACGATTTTAAAACAAGAATAAAGGCGTTGGCCTTACCCCTAACAATGACCCATCTCACTCTGTCAATATCGGAAATGTGCGAGAGACATACTCAGTACTCGTTTGTTAAAAAAACAGACTATACAAACTTTCGCGTTTATAATATTAGTAAGAATATTATTTAAAATATGGACGTCTAACAGTTCCGGGGGAAATCACTCATGCACGAGAAACGTACAGACACCGAAATGATCCCTAAAGCTTACCTAAAGCTACGGAACATTAATATCAAATTGTATCGTTGCCCAGTTACAACGAACGATCAAATGAACAAGGAAGCAAACGAGCGAACACGCGACCAACTAGTGAATTAGTGAACATCTGGACATTCAAGTTAGCGAACATGGACAAATGCGCACTTACAAACAAATGAACACACAAACATGCGAGAATACGAACATGCAATAATAATAATAATAATAATAATAATAATAATAATAATAATAATAATAATAATAATAATAATAATACATGGGACTTCCCACACAGCGCCATCTAGTCCCAAAGTAAGCAAGTATTATGCTTGTGTTATGGGTTACTAGACAACTGACATACATACTTAAATATTCTTTATAATATATACATATATTAATATATAATACAAATACAATACAAATAGTAAAACAAATAAACATTTCATTTATCAGAAAGAGATTACAATGAGTTATCCTACTTACGTATTTCTACCTTTTCATTACATCTCGCACTAGTTCTAGCCTGTAGCGCGGGATCCAAGTTAGCAATTACAAATTATGTAACAACAATGTTATCTGTAATGTATTATTCATTTAAATATATTGATTGGGAAGATGTGTAATAAACTTGAATAATAATCATAATTTATTGCATGGAACTAAATGACCTATTCAATGAATCCTCACTTCACCCTGTAAATTTTACCATTTGATAGTTTTAGATTTTGAAAAGTCACGTGTCTCGTAATCATCTGCGTTTTGTTTTCTTTAAATATGTCGGAAAGCGGACAGGATGGTCGCTTTGATTGGATATTTTACTTGAACAATTACACGAATTCTATAAATCTATCACAATAAACATTAATGCAAACTTTAGACAGTACTATATTTAATCTTCACTAACAGTCTCTACTCTAGTCGCATCTACCACTACACAGTAATTATCTTTGAATTATAAGTACGATTAAAATTATTAACATGATGCGTAATGATCCCAGGACACGACCCGCCTTGCTACGCACAGAACTCTCTCTCCATGTTCTGTCCCTTGGCCTTGAGTCTCATATTTATCGCTTTTTTGCGACCTACATACGATACATGCGCCTATACCCGATCCCACTTGAATATGACAATACTTTACAGAGTTGCTACCCGGTAAGTCATAATCGGCGCATTATGTAATAATTTACTATAAAATCAGGCACGCTGCTACAAATATTTGTTTAACCAACGATACTCTTAGGGAGTGAGGAAGAAAATTGTCATCCTTCAGTTCTATACGAGAAGAGCTAGTCCAAATCATTTAGTTTCATAATTTCACTAGAATATTTGAAGGTGGTTAATTTGAGACACATTACTGTAATATTTTACCAGAAAAATGGAAAATGAAATGAAATTGTATACATTTACCATATGGACTGATGTACATACCTATATTACGAAAACAAAACAGGTTCCTTTTCTCTATATGGCTACGAGAAAAACATGTTTAAAGTTAAATGCTTTTATTACTTTTTTTAAACTTTTTGTTTGGTCGAGTAAGCTCTTAAGTTGCTCTTAAGCTGATAAGTAAGTCTAAATTCAACTGAAGGAACACGCCGTATATTAGTAAAATTTTGGAAAAAAAAAAGTATGAAAACTGCTGATTTACATTTTTTTTTATTTTGAAATGTATAAATTGTCTATATTTTCGGGAAAAAAAATTTTATATGAAAATTTTTGCACAAGCCCCTTCGGTCTTGCGGACATTATAGTAGAGTCATTTAGTTCAACGATTGTTCACTTCTTCTAACAAACAAATCTTTTTACCACAGTTAGTCGTCATGATGTAGTATATTTTAAGATGTGGAGGGAAAATTTGTTTTTCCTTAGGGGGCTTGGGGGAGGGGGTGAAGTTGGATACCGCCGCGCCCCAAACAGAAAAATATTACGGTTTCAGTTATGCTACTAGGGCATATATGGTATCGTTTTCGTATAAAGCCAGGACGGACAATTCATGTTTGTGACATTTGACAAACATTTTCATACAAAATATGTCCAAAATCCACAAGAAAATAAAATCTCCTCTGTTTATTTTTCTATTTCACTGTCAATAATTTGAACAATTCTAAGTTTATATGAATAAAAAAATACTATTAGAAGGTATAGTTCACCTGCTTTAAGAATATATATATTATGGGTACTTATACAATTACTATAAACAAAAAAATCGGAAACGGTATGGAGCGTCGAAACTTACCACGGCTGGCGTTGCCACTCAGCCATGAGTGCGGCGCTCCAGATACATATACAGACGACTGATCAGTACCAATATCGACCCTACTACTATAGAAACATGGTGCATTTAGCTGTGCAACAAATGTGATAAACTATTCCTATATACAAATAGAAATGAGTTTTTTGAGTTATAGCTGTTATTAGTGATTTAAAAGGCTTAAGACTTTTTCTCGTGGAAATGAAATAAGTTCCAGTGGTAAAAAGCAGTAGCCTATGGTAATAAGGGATAGATTAGCTTTTTACAAAATGTACGTAAGAAATTAAACACAGATACGTGATAAAAAATGTAATCATCATGTTAAGGCATTTTAGAAGTTTCGTGCACAAAACCACCGTGCAGTACATTTCAGTGCAGCTTTTGTGCTCTTGCACTGCCCAGTTCATCCTTTTTTACAATGGCATCCAATCAGTTCGTAGCACGATGAGGATGCCTAGAGAGCGTAGTCCACAGAAGCTGCCAGGACACCTGTTATTTGGTCCAGCCCGGCCCCAATCAGAGGGCTCAGGCATGGTAAGTTTTTTATCAAGAGCATGGCTCCAGCAATGTGCCTGGTAGCAAGCACGTTTACTATGCCGGTGCAGGGCTTCTTTGGTTGGCAGAATATTGTCTTTCGTCCTTGGCTCTTTAATGAACAGGTCTTTTCTTGCTTCATTCACATAGTCGCCATTCCATTAGTCCTGTCATACAGGGTCAAGATCAAAGTTCAAGATCTTTATTTCGTTGTTATGTAACATAACCTTTAAAAACGTCACAAGAGTAAATTTATTACTTTGTAGAAAAACGTCACCACAAAGGCGCATTCACAAAAATGCTAGTTCCTCTCAGAAGAATACGCAAGAAACTGGGGGTTCTCTTTTTAACAAAATTATATAAATTTTTTAACAATAAGTGCTTGAAGATTAATATTATTGAAGCAACCGATTAACGAGCGGTTTACAGCAGTGGATTTTTAACATCTAACTAGGCCGATACTTTATAAAACTTTCGTTTTACTGTAGTTTTAAACTTGTTAAGGGGTAGATCTTGAATGTCAACTGGGATCTTATTGTAAAAGCGCATACATTGTTTTTTAAAAGAAATACAAACTGCTCCAATAAAAGTGACGTCGTATATACGTATCTATACTAATATTATAAAGCTGAAGAGTTTGTTTGTTTGTTTGTTTGTTTGTTTGTTTGTTTGAACGAGCAAATCTCAGGAACTACTGGTTCGAATTGAAAAATTCTTTTTGTTTTGGATAGTTTATTTATTGAGGAAGGCTATAGGCTATATGTATAAAATAATATCTGTCTGTCTGTCTATTCGAGCAAATCTCCAAAACGGCTTAACCGATTTTGAGGAAACTTCACAGATGTGGAAAAGAAGTGGTCAAAAATGACATACACTACTTTTTGTATGTCTGTATGTACGTCCATCTGTCTATTCGAGCTAATCTCTAAAACGGCTGAACCGATTTTAATGAAATTTCAAGGGTATGAAAAGGAGGTGGTCACAAGTAACATACACTACCTTTTGTCCGTCTGTCTGTCTGTAAGTCTATGTGTCTATTCGAGCTAATCTCCAAAACGGCTGAACAGATTTTAATGAAACTTTGCAGACGCGAGAGAAGGTTGTCAAGAGTAACATCAGCTACTTCTTGTGGCTGTCTGTCGTTTGTCCTCACTGATCTATCAGCGTAGATAAAGCCGAAACTACTAACTCTAGGAAGCCGAAATTTGGAACAATGGTTTATTTTACAGCGTATTAATTTTTTAAGAAAGGAATATTTGGAAATTTCAAATTCAAAGAGGGAGGGATGGAGGTGCTTTGTATGAGAATCTTTGTTCTTTAAAGTTAGAAACATAAAAATTTTAAAATAAATAAATAATGAAGTGTTACAGGATTTTTGGATTTTAATATTTTAAGGGTGGGAAATGGGAAGTGAAAAGTATGGGAGTACCGGTTTTCTTAAAGGAGTGGGGAGAATGAAGATTGAAAGTTTAAATGGGTGTACCCAATATTAGTTTCAGCAAAAAGTACCTATGTATAAACCATTTCGAATGTTAATACTACCTAAAACAGGAATGTGTAGTCTACGCAAGCGACGCTGCGGGCGGTCGCTAGTATTATATAAATTGGGAACTAAGCATTAATACGCTAAGGTGAAAAGTGCTCAGCTTCCCCTTGTTAATTTATATTATAGTACCACTGTAATAAATTGACATCAGTTTCTTTCAAAAGCTAGATTTTCATTTGCTATTTTAAATGAGTAAAAATCACAAAATTACTGGAGTATTATTACACCATCGTCCTTCTAAATAGAGCTTGCACAATACGCTTCAATCGTTTACTTTAAATCATATGGTTGTCTAATCAGTATATTAGTATTTATCATTTGTAATGTTCCAGACTTGGTTGGTCGGGTAACAAGTCAGTTCGTCAATTAGAGAGCACTTTGAAAGCAGTAGAGGGATCATATAAGGAGTGGACCCGCCGTGCCGCTTTGGCTTGTGTGGACTTGGAAAGTTTATGCCGTGAGCACCTACGGCAGCCGCAAGACTGGGAGCTGAACTTCAAGGCCTGCAAAGCATATGATCAAACCGTTGCTAAAATGCCTTTGTAAGTCTCTGACAATCAGCACAATATCGGTGCTCGGCCAATACTCTGCTATGAATGATCTTCATACCTGCCAATCCGATAAGCTTGTACTAATACTTTTGACATTTTTAAATAATACAGACCAATTTAACATCCGAAGTAACGTATCCAGAAAAAAATTTCATATTTCCCAGGCTGCTCGTTTTTCTCTATCGGCAAAGGTGGAAACAATGTCATAGCCCGACAGCGCGTGAAATATGGTCATGCAAAAGCATTGTGTTTGATTTGATGCCGTAACCGTTTCGTGGATCGCTATATACCTACCTATGGTTGACACACTTCAACTCGCACATCTCAGTTTTCGTATTGTAGATTATCTTTCCTCGATTACCATAAGGGCTAAAGTCGTACTTTGTATTATGGATGGTAAATATTTTAATTGTCTCTGAGTTACACCACGGACAGAATATAACGAAACTAAAGGGTTCCTTGGTTACTATAAGGGGAACCCTAAAAATGCGGCTCTAGCCCTGTATTCAAATTGTGCGCGTATTGTAGGTAGTTAAGCATGCCTACTGGATCTTGTTAGTAATGTAAGTTATATTTTTAACAAAAACAGTAGATATTTAATAAAAATTCTGTATGTACCGCTGCCTGGTCTATTCTACAGTTCTTAACTGAGCATTATTTTCGGAGATTTTTCTTGGAATTTTCAATTTGTTGTGTTTAACACTGATGTTAATTCTAAGCATTGAAAAGTTAATGTTGCTCTTACTACGCCGCGCGTCGCCTATCAGTTTACTTCAAATATACATATTTTGCATGAAATGGCCATCAACGAACAAAATGCAGTTATGTATAATAAACTTACTTTACTGTATAAAGCCTACTGCCAGTCTTTCTACACGTGTGGCTTTTGGGTACGGTACGGTCAGGGGATATACAGCGACCTCCGGGAGCAGTATAACAACGCGTTAGCCGTTAAGGGTGCTGCTGGGGCTGCCGTAGAGGTCGAGTGCGTCAGGAATGTTTGCGAAGGAGTATACTGACGGGTGCACGGCTATAATGCGCAAGCAGTGTGTCTTCTTACACGCTCGACGCTCGCCTCCGTGGCAGCACCAGCACTATCCTTTGTGTGTTTGCAGCACTGTGGGACAACCCGATGTTAATGACGTGGATGCGGCTTCACGCTGATAGGCCGTGAAGCTATCTCCATTTTATATTATTCATTTTATTCTTATTACAATGTCGTTTTTATTTTATTTTGTTTAGATGTTTTGTTGTCTTAGTGTTTTTTGCTGTGTGTAATAGTATTTGATTATGTATTAACATTAGTTTTAAGAATATTGTGGACCCAACCCGCAGTGGAGCAGTGTGGTGGACTTAAGCTCCAAGCCCCCCTCCTCAACCCGGGGGAGGCCTAAGCCCCTGCAGTGGGGTAAAAATGGGCTGATGATGATGAAGAATATTGTTACTAGTACTACTAACCAATTATGGACTCTAGAGTCTGAAATAAATGCTTATTATTATTAAAATAGTTTTTTTTTTGCTGAATGGTTCATTATAATAAAAAAGGATTAAAGTTCGTCTGTAAATTGCTATATCGTAAATTTTAAACGAATAATAAACAAGGACACAGGTACCTAATTAAGTAGGTAGGTAGGTACCTATCCGAATGGTTTGTTATTTAAATAATGGGTATATTTTCTGAAATTCATCTTTGAGGAGCAAGGAACTACTACGAAGAAGGAAATTAATATGTGTTTATGATTTTTCGTCCAATAAAGCAACGAATCTGTACTTACCAGTCCGCGTTAACTTTAACGCCGCATAATGTTTCCGATTTTTTCGTTTATAGTAATTGTATAATAAGTACCTATAATATATATATATATATATATATATACTTAAAGAAGATGAAGCACACTTAATAGTATTTTTTTCATTCATATAAACTTAGAATTCTACAAATTATTGACGGTAAAATAAAAAATAAACACATGAGTTTTCATTTTTTCATTAAATTTGACATTTCTTTTTGTATGAAAATGTTTTAAAAATGAATTATCCGTCCTTGCTTTATACGAAAATATTTTTCTGTTTGAGGCGCGGCAGCATCTAACTTCACCCCCTCCCCTCAGCCCCCAGCCCCCTGGGGCAAAAAAAAGCTCTCTCCACATCTTAAAATACACTACATGATGACACGGAATTATTTCGCATCTTCGCGCCGGTGACTCCCTAGTGTGCCTCCTAGCCGCTTCGTTGAAGTCGTTGGAGCCTTCAGGCTAACTAGTTGCGTCCCTAACTTGCTTCAGGCGGTTGTTAGTGCATTCGACTCCCACATACCCTGTGCGCCCAAGCGCGCGGGAACTGTAGACGTTTATCCGCCGTCCCTTCGCATGAGTAAAAAAAAACTACATGAAGACGACTAACTGTAATAAAAAGCATTTGTTCGTTTAAAGAAATGAACAATTCGCCTCAAATTAGTTGCTAACAAACCGTACTTCGAATATAGAGCTGACGTATTATGGTGCTCTAGTTTACATTTAAACGTATTAGGCTTTTATACTACCTCTAGACTTTTTTTACTAAGCATAGCTTTACACATATACCTTTATACAATGTGAGAATTTATAAACAGGACGTAATGGACAGGAACGTAAATAATAATAATAACATCTGGAACATCCCACACAGCGTCATCTAGTCCCAAAGTAAGCAAGTATTATGCTTGTATTATGGGGTACTAGACAACTGATATACATACAATAATTTTTTTATACTATATGCATATATAGATACTTTTACACCCAGACACGGAACAAATAGACATGTTCATGCACTCAAATATTTGTCTCAGAAGGGAATCAAAACCGCGACCCTTGGTTACGCAGTTAGCAAATAAACACGTTGCAATGGCCATTAGTCAGTTCAGAAGTGAATTCGAGAAATTTCGCCATTCCTGATTACGGAACACAAATTAAATGTGTATTAAGGGAACGTATGAATATTCTATGTAAATAATCACTCATATAATAAGTTGCATGTATTGTCGTCGTATTAGCGGTAAGCGCGACCTTCGAAATTGACGCAAGCGTCGTCGTCGGCCGGCCATTGTCGGCGGGTGTTTGTGGACCTTCGTTATGTCAGATTTATTTAAGATAGTTGTTACAAAATTGTACTGACGAAACTTCTTGACCTTTCGGCCGTTGAGTCACGGGTCAAAATCTAACTCCAAGTATGTACCTCCAACTAATGAAATGTTTAACGCTGTCCTTTTACCTTATTATAACATTGAACGGTTCGGTTGACCATCTGTGTTGTTAGTAATTGTGGGGTAAAGGTACTTATCGTTCGAATCAACGCAATACTCGTCCAGACCTATTGGCAAACAAAAAATATTATCGTGACAAGACTTGTTTGGTTTGTTTCAAAAATTAACGGAAAAGGTCTAATCAGTTACTTGCCGAAGAATTTGGTAGGTGGCGCTTCTTTTAACATTTTCATTTTCTTAGTTTTTATGTCATATTCCTGCTGGCACTTCACTCATGATAGAAATTTAAAAAAAAAATGGTTTAGTTATAGCGCTGTCTTTTAAATGACAAATACATTAGTATAGTCTGACCGAAACCGCGCCTTAGGTATGTGCGGGACGAGGAAAGAAAGCAGCTCCTAAGCTTTGACGACGGACTGACAGAGCAGATCTGCCTTCCTCCACGCGGCGTACATACCTCAGGCGCGGTACGGCGGTTTCGGTCAAACTATAACTAATGTTGAACAATCATTAAATTAATTTGACAGCAGTTTGGTTTCAATTGTCATAAACGTCAATTCCTTGTTTCGAAGTGAAATTACACAAAATTGCGGGGTTGAAGATTGGCGCGCGGGGATTTCACGCGGGTGCAGACCGGCGCGCGGGGATCTTGCGCGCTGAAATGCGTCCTAAAACTCGTAATCTTGCATCAGCTAGCTAGAGTATGAGTGGTTAGACGGTAAACGCAGAAAAGGGCTTCTATAATCAATTCGTACTTTTATCATTATATTATACAGATGTGGTCTACACTATTCAATGTACTACTAAATATTGCATTTTCATGTAATGCACAGGATCATTACACTGCTTCTTACTCATAAGCAGGAACAAAGTGTGATTATTAAGACATAATTACGTTTCTAATAAAAATCAGTTCACACTCTTATAAAAAAATATATCATGACCGATTCTCGAAGAAGCTCTGAAGACTAAGGATGACAGAAACCGTTAATAAAATCGTTAACATTTTCCAATGAGACTGTGGTGTACTGGCATGTACCCAAGGTGTACTGAAGCCTATAAAAACTAGATTAAAAAAATTGTTTATCATTACTGAATCAAAACTAATGAAGCAAGTAATATTATATTGTATTATAGATAACAGCAAAAAAAAAAACCGAAATGCAGTGGAGTTTTTAATAGGTAGATTAATGTAAGAAAACAGATCAAAATTACTGGGAGCAAGATCTGGAGTATACGATGGAATTTTCAATATTTAACCCTGTATTCTGCAGCGAATGCGGCAGTACCTGTGACGATACGGCCTTGAAAGTTCGAATGACAACTTTGATAATGATTTTCGTTTTTAATGTTATAAAAAAAAAATTAAATTACAAATACGATTTTAGTTTGTTTTTTGTACCTAATAAATTACCTAGACGGCGTACGCTCGCTAAACTGAACGACTCAAAGCCGACCATTTTTGTCAATTTTAACTGTTTTAAATTGTTTTTATTTTAAGCTGCCTTTTATTCAGTTGAATGTACCTAGTTGTGACTTATGACACAAAGACGTGGTGGGTGAAAACCATCTATGTAACCAATCCCGTGAGCCATACACGCGTCCCGCCCGTCTCCATTCCCTCAGCCTAGGGTTTAATGTGATAACTTTGGTCCTCGAACTAAACGGCCAGCATTACTTCTTTAATGAGCTAAATCAAAGTTCAGGGCGTATATAGAAAACGCGTTCATCTTTAAGAACTGTCAGGAACGTAGTCTCTCCTCGGAACTATTTTTAAACCAATGAAATGGCACAAACATCGATGTCACAAATTACTTACTTAATCATAAATCAGGTTAGTTAACAAATATATAAATTAAAAGCCGGAACAATAGTTTTTAACAACAATTTAATTGTTGACATGTAATTAGTACAAGTATAAAATTGTATGCTCGATTTGTTCGATATGCACTTTTAGTTAACAATACAGCAGTACACACTACAAAACAGCAAAAATGAAATCGGTAAGTTGAAATATTTAAATTTCTTGTATGGTTTTCCAATGCAATCCCAATTCCAATTGGTAAAATAAAGTACCTACCTACCTACGGTATCACCATATCTATCGCTCGTCTGGCCGTCAAAGCTTATTTATCTGCAATGTGGATTCAAATCCGTTTTGTAGTTAGAAAGCTTCTCAAGTAAAATGATTAAACTTTGGAATAGGTTTAGTTTCCTTTAAGGTTTTCAAAGGCTTTAAGTCAAACTACATGTTCACTATGTTTTTGTCGAATTTATTTTATGTGAATTTAGATAAAACATATAATGTTTATTAATAAAATTGTAGTGTCTGTCTGTCTGTTCCGGCTAATGTCCGAAACGGGTGAACCGATTTACGTAAACCGGCTTTTATTTTAATATGTTAAAATTCATTAAACAGTTTTAAATGGGCTAAGAAAAAATTGGTCTGCACCTTATATACCTATTCTACATGCACGTTGTTTGACATACCTATTAGGTCCAACCCGTCCCTGTGTCCCAGCTATCGCCCGTGGTGAAGAATGGTGGAATATTTTTCGATTTACCTAGATAGTGAAAATAGTTTTGTACAGTATCGAAAAAACAAAAAGTAATTTAATCTGTAATTTTACATTCAACACATTATTAAAAACAAACAGGATAATGTCACATTGTCTGTCGTTTTACTCGGGTTTTTAATCGTTTCTAAGCACGCATATTCAAAGTTAAATGCTGACAAGTATTTCTATTAAATACTAATTTAGAAGAATAAAATGTGACTTATGCTTTTACTCTAGTAAAGATTTCAAATCTAGTAACATGACTAACAAAAAAACCTTTAAAATCTAATTTCAACTCTGGTTTCCTTTAACTATAAAGGTCTCTTTTAAGTTTAGTATATTCTCTTAATTTAGTGTAATTTGTATTCGTGTTTGTAACCGACTGTACTGTTAATCAAAACATTTGTTAGCGAAGAGGGAATCTATAAAAATAAAATTATCTCTACTCGTAGGACTAAGCGGAAAAAATTCCACTCTGCCCTTCCAGAAATAGCTTGCAAGGATATTTGAAACTGCCCCATGTTACAATGATATTTTTTAATTTCATTTGTATGACGGATCGTTTTTTACTAAACCATAATATTTAACAATGTTTTCGCCTGTTAGTTTAAGCTAGGCAAATAATCACATGCTATGCTATATGCATGCTATAACTCACTGTTATTACATGACAAATCAAATAAAATCTAATTCTTTTTCTCTCAGGCGCTTACATAATAAAACTAATTTGTTTTACTTGCTAAATTATCAGATTTTCAAATACTAATCTATTTTCTTTTAAAATTACTACTATTAAAGTAAATATCGTATTTCTTCGAAAAACATTACGTCCTTATCTGTACGTAATTTTTTACTATTTTCCCAGTGAAAGACATTGAATACACATTTCATAATGGCATTGTGGTCTCAGTTCACAGCTATCGTTTGCGTGTTGTCGATGATCTCCATGGTGTGTTGCGCACCAAGCGAACCCCGGAGCGAGATTGCGGCGCGAAGACTGCTACCGGCGCTGCAGCATGAAGAGGTACACGATGAGCTGGGCCAGTACGCTTTACGCTACGTGACGGCCGAGGGCAGCGTGGTATCAGAGCGTGGCCGCCTGGTACCCACTGGGGCAGGCGATGACCACGTCCTGATCTACGAAGGCGAGTACACCTTCTTCGGCGATGACGGTCGCACCTACGTCACTAAATACACCTCCGACCAAACTGGTTTCCACGTCGAAGCCGATCACTTACCCAAAGCGCCCTTGCCTTTGAAATGATCACGAAAAACTGCTTTCACACTTAATAAATGATTTATCTAAGAACTTTGTTTTAGTTAGTGTGTAACCCTGAAAGAACTACCTACAATTCCACTTACAGGTATAATTTTACAACAAAGTGGTCAATGGACTATTGCACCAATCTTAATAGTAATTATTTATCTATACTCCATACTTTTATACATAAACTGTAATTGAAAAATATATTGTAATCGATTAGTAGTCATCATTGTCATAACGTGTCGTGATAGCCCAAAGCGCAACGAACCTGTCTCAAATTTATAAGGTCATAGAGCCATAGAGTTTTTCTGACTTAAGTACATAACTGTCACTGACTCCGTGCCTCGGAGACATCGAAGCAGTCGGTGCCGGACGCTGTCAATAGATGGCGGTCGTTACAAACCCCAACCCGTAGTGGAGCAGCGTGGTGGATTTAAGCTCCAAGCCCCCCTCACCCTGGGAGAGGCCTAAGCCCCTACAGTGGGGTAAAAATGGGCTGATGAAGTGAAGAAGTGAAGTAGTCATCATTGTAATCAAAACATATAATTTCCATTAATTTATCCGTATATTTTTGTATTGATTTATTCGATTGTATTTTTGTAAGAACCAATATACCGATTTTGATAAAATATCCAAATTTAGATAAAATCATTATTCAGAAACAAGGTATATTATTATGCTACTATACATTCAGAAGCGCAGTAAGTATAAAAGTGATATAAACCGAGATTTTTGAAAAGATTAGATGTGCCACTAATAAGTTTATCTTAACATGTAAGATTTATATAAACCGTAGCCATAATATTTACGGCTGCAGGTAAAAGATAGTTCTTTTACATTTGTGCACTGAGTATAGGATTCTCTTGCAAAGATAAATATTCGTAAGACCATAATACCGTATTGACAATTGTGTTGACTTCTGGACCAATAACGATCTTTACAATGAGGGGTTATGTATCGGAGCCGACAATTTCTGTTAACAAAATTATCAAGGTGCATATCACATTTATTACAAAAAATATTTCCACAACATATAAGAAGTGTTTGGAAAACTACACAGAGTTTTTTAGTCCAATATACCACAGCGCCTATAAACCAAAGTCTTTGAACAGTGCCTAGTGTGCGTATATCATGGAATATTGAACAAATTATTCATAAATTATTTAACATCGCTGAAAGAGAAATATTATATTTATATAAAAGAAAACTGAAGATTGAAATAGTTTTAATATCACTTATTTTTTTTTTTTTTTAATATCTAACGAATCACAAAATATTTACACGCAATATTGCCTATTCACTATAATAAGGCGTTTCTGTTCTAAATAAATCGATGAAACAAAAGCAGGTAAATCGACTGTAATTTAAATTTTTGTGTATCAAAAAATATGCAGTACTAGTTTGAGTACAATTAATTATGTTGAATTAGAATGAAATAGAAACGTTACTTACCCTATAGCCAAAATAATAAAAATATCTATTATTTGTAAACTTCTGCCAATACCTTTGGCCTCTGTCGTTCAAATCAGTTGAGTGAGGTATTAATACGTTCTAATGTTACGTATTTATAATAATCTATTTCAATTAAATTGAACCGCCTTGAGTCTTCCTACTCCCATATAATGCTCTTTTTAATACATTTGCTATTAATACGGTCTTTATGACATCGAAACTTGTACCGTAATGTTGTATTTTACAGTACTAGGCGTTTTTACTTTATACCAATCACAGACAAACATTCTGTTTGTAACGCATGCGCAAACCGCGAAAAGCAAAGCGCTCGCACCGTTAGCTTTCCCCATTATTGTATTTGAAGTATTATTTTAATTATTTTAATCGCAAATGTATTTAAAAACGTCGTATGATGCTCGTACTTGCATCATAATGTACTATATGCTGTAACAGCCACCAGGTTAACCGCAAGTTGTTCGTGAGAAGGAATAAGTAAGGAAAATATCTGTGGATGTCCGCCACGCCGCAAGTATCTGACCGACCAAATTTTCCTCTTCTTACGAAAAAAATAACTCTCCTAAAACTTAGCCATGCTACTCAGTTGTGGACGGAATTTAATGAAAAATTAAGTGAAAGACAATTCGAAAATTTGATTAGTTTTAGTTGTCGTGATAGCCTAGAGCGCAACGAACCTGTCTCAAATTTATAACGCCCCATAGGGCCATGGTTCGAATCCGGGCGTGTACCAATGAGTTTTTCTGACTTAAGTACACAATATCACTGACACCGTGCTTCGGAGGGCACGTTAAGCAGTCGGTCCCGGACGCTGTCAATAGATGGCGGTCGTTACATTTCCCAACCCGCAGTGGAGCAGCGTGGTGGACTTAAGCTCCAAGCCCCCGTCCTCACCCTGGGGGAGACCTAAACCCCTGCAGTGGGGTAAAAATGGGCTGATGATGATGATGATTAGTTTTATGGATTTTCAGGGTTCCTAAAGTTTAAAAAAATATATACTTATATAATACAAGGGCATCATTTTAAATTGCAAGTATTGTATCAGCATTTGATTGAATTATAAAATTTGGACAACGCCGTTCATATAATGCAAAAATAAATCTCGAAAACTGATTCAAAAGCAAAATGGCCATTGGGTGATATAGAAAGGACATTGCAGCGTACTATACGCAAAACTACCACGTGTGTATTTATTTTTTTCTCTGCCGGCGAAAAATGCCGTTTGCAGGCCACCTATCTGTTTGAATCAAGATCAAAATTACAGATAAAAATAGTGCACCCACGTCCCTCTCATCCACTATCACAAACTGAATTTTTTTTTTAAATAATCTGAACGCATTTTTAAAACGAAAATATGTCTAGGTTTATTTTTATTACCTGGATAAGTGTTCTATTCTATTTAGAATAATAAATTTTATTGTTCTTATATATAAAATTGTAAATATCTAACATCTTCAACTCATACTGTGTTCATACATAGGTCATGACCTTATGCACGCAGTAAGACAATAAGTTCATATCTGTGTTCGTATCGTTTCTAATGTCATTCAAATAATGTAAATTCTAATTTATTTTATGCAAAAACGTGCACATTACTTACCTTTACTGGCATCTGCTGTGATTTACAGAGTTTCATATGAATAATCAACTGTAAAATAACCATGAACTCTTCGTAGCATAGTTTGTGGTCGGTTCATGAAATAAAATATTTTGTTTTCTATTCCGAGTACTACGACAGTTTATTAGCTAAATTAAACCAAAAAAAGTAGTGCTATTTATATATATATATAACAGGTGGGCCAAAAGAAATCACCCTATTGGAAGATGCTCTCATTTTTGCAAATGGCGGCCAATGTCAAATCTGTTTTGACATTTGTGAACTAGACAGATGTAGAATACAAGTGAACAAGCCATGGAGCGATACACTCCCCAAGAACGCGGAATAATCGTATCTATTTTTTTGCGTAACAATTCGTCTGTGGTATTGGCGCAGCGCGAATTCCGTCGCCGATTCCCCGGTCGTCCGGCACCGACTGCGCAAACACTGCGCCGTTTGGCCACCAAGCTTGAAGAGTATGGGACCATACGAGACGCTGCCAAGAGTGGCCGGCCCCGAAGCGCCCGTTCTGCCGAGAATATCGCCGCTGTTGCCGAGGATGTCGAGCTGTCGTCAGAAACATCGACCAGACGCCGTGCCTCGCAATTAGCCATCAGCCGGTCGTCCTTAAGGCGAATTTTGGTCAAAGACCTGCGCACGTTCCCGTACAAAGTTCAGTCCGTGCATCAGCTGCTGCCTGTCGACCGCCAAACGCGTGTAACCTACGCCCAAGCCATTCTCAATCTCGAGGACGAAGTGGACGATTTTTCGACCAAAATCATAATGAGCGATGAGGCTCATTTCCACCTCAGCGGGTACGTGAACAAGCAAAACTATCGCTTCTGGAGCACCGAAAACCCACGAGTGATGCACGAGGAACCATTACACCCACTCAAAGTGACTGCATGGTGCGCTGTTCACGCTGGAGGAGTCATCGGGCCATTTTTTTTCGAGGACGCCGCTGGTCAAACGACAACAGTGGACGGTGCGCGCTATAGGGCCAAGTTAACCGAGTTTTTTCTGCCGCAATAGAACGAATTAGGACTGGAGGACATGTGGTTCCAACAGGACGGAGCGACGGCACACACTGCGCGAGCCACAACTGATATTCTGAAGGCAGCGTTCCCGGGTCGCCTCATCTCTCGTTTTGGCGATTTGCACTGGCCCGCAAGATCGCCCGATTTAACCGTTCTAGACTTTTTTTGTGGGGTTTTTTGAAGTCCCGTGTTTACGTGAACAAGCCTGAGACCCTGGAAGCCCTCAAGGACAACATTCGACACGAGTGCGAGAATCTGTCGCCCGAAGTTCTCGCCGAAGTGATGAAAAATGCCATAAAACGAGCCCATATAGCAATCAATTGTGGCGGCGCCCATTTGGCCGATATCATCTTCTCGACTTGACCAATAAAATTCTAAAGGTTCAAATAAACATAATCAAAAAACGGAATCGAAGTTTTTCATTTAGAAAAAAAATGAGAGCCAAAGAACATCGGATGACTTCTTTTGGCCCACCTGTTATATTAGCTAGCTATTCTCACTCGAGACTAGTGATGGCGAAATGTCAGCAATTAATATCAAAGACATGTCTTTGATATTAATTACTGACATTTCGCCATCACTAGATTTTGTCTCTAAAATATAGTAAGGAGTTGGGACATAAATTTATTTGTCTCGAGTGGGAAAAGCGTCATGCTTTAGTTAGGAAGAAATGAAATGCTGGTAAACGCGCGGATGGTGCAACGTTAGAAAATAGGGTGTCTCGGTCTAGTCTGTCGGTGATGATTACACAGTAGAACCCTGTTAGAGAAATCAACTATATCTTTATGTTCTTCAGTACTTCAAATCCTAGCCAACGATACACTTAATACAAAAACAAATTCAGTCGAATTACGTACTGAACGAAAAAAAAAGTCAGGGCGATACAAGCCAAAAACATCTCGCATCCCAACAGCTTTGTATCCCACAGAGAGAATTTTCAGTGCACTTTAGTGCGGTGGTTGATAACGTAATTATGTCGATGCACAGTGCTCACGAGTCATGTTTCGCGACGAAAAAATGAACGCATCTAGAAATAGGTTGTGTAGAATATTGAAAAAAAGTACTTCAATACAATGAATAAACTGATGAGCGGAACTTTATAATTAGAGGACAGAAAAAACTTGTATACAGTACTATAAAGAATTACTGAAAACATTGACGAGCCAAGAAGCGGACAAAAAAACTGAAGAAAGTTAATACTATCTAGAATGTAAAATAGCAATATCCATTGAATTTTTAGAAATCCTAAACGAAACAGTAATGTTTTTCCTTTCGGTTTAAATAAAATAAGAATATCGATATTTATTTATTTTTCATTTTCCCTCACTATCAGATTATCGATGTTCTAACCAAAGGTCGGCCCCATGATGTGATACAAGCCAGTTTCGTTCAGTTAATTAGATATTATTTAATTTCAAAATCAAGGACAACGTTTTGCGGCGACTTCAAGTAACTTTGTTCACTAAGTTCCTAATATAATTTAAAAAATTCAATTTATAGTACTATCAGCAAAAATATAATTGAATAAAAATTTAGGAATCTAATTACAAGCTAAAATACTGTCTCACACCGCATCAGGGGAAAATTTGTTACAAACCTAAGGTGGAATGTAAAAAATAAGTAAAAAAAAATGTAAAAAATTAAACGTAAATTTTAGAAATGAAGTCATCGAAAGTTAGAATATAGTTAGAATATATTAAAAAAACCGGACAATTGCAATACGGACTCGCACTCGAAGGGTTCCATACCACGGTACAATATAAAAAATCACGTTTCTTGTATGGGAGCCCCCCTTAGTTTTTGTTTAATTTTAATTTAATTACTTATTTTTAAAATGAATATAGAACTAAATATTCTGTGAATATTTCAAACGTCTACCTATTGCCATTATCAATATCGAGCAAAAACGAGCAAATAAATCACGTTTGTTTTATGGGAGCCCCATGAGGCAACAGAAATACATCGTCTGCGAAAATTTCAACTATCGCACTATCACGGTTCATGAGACACGGCCTGGTGACAGACAGACAGACAGACGGACAGCAGAGTCTTAGTAAAAGGGTCCCGTTTCTTACCCTTTGGAACTTTCGGTACAGAACCTTAAAAACGACATCTTTTGAAATCTCTTAAAAATTAAATATCTATCTGATATGAAATAAAGTAGGTGTGTTTACAAAATCGCTATTCCTGCTAAAGTGCAAGCGATCAGTTTAGTTCTAAGTAATGGGATTAAAGTCAATTTTACAAGCGAAAACTTTTAAAAGCGTCTATATATTTTTTGTAAAAATTAATCCAAACTGCACGAAAACTAAATCGCCGCGTTGTTTATTTATTGTATATTATAATGTATTACAGTCCAAGAAATCATATGTCGGAAGAGTAATGTATTGTAATAATTCAATGATTCATTCATTTTGGACGTGGACCTTGATTGTAGTGATAAATGGTAAACAAATATGTATACACAATACCGCCACCCGCAAGTTTAACCACTGACCTTTGAGAATTGGTTAGAATAGACATTTTAATGTGATTTTCAATAACGTTTTAAGTTAAGTGCTCTCTCGAAAATCATTTCGAGTTTAGTTACACGAAATATAATAATGTGGGTAAATTGAATTGCGGTTATGGTATTATATATCCTACGAAAGTTATACTGTAATAAAAAATTTGTAAAAACGCATGCGTTTTCTACAGCTACGGAAAATTTTCTATTTAACGCTAATCACGTAGCCATCGTATTTCTTTTTTAACCTCGATTTCAGCTAACACCTTTCTTATTTTATTTTTATTTATCAATTTTCATTTGTAAATTCACACCATATCCATTCATCCAATGCAGGTGTTAGGTCTCCCCTCGGGATGAGGAAGCTTGGAGTTTAATCCACCACGCTGCTCCGGTGCAGGTCGGTGGATTTTAACGACTGCCATCTGGTGACGGCAACCTAGATCGACGGCTTAACATGCTCACCGAGTCAGTGATGATTATGTACTTAAGTCAGAAAGAACTCATTGATACATGCCAGTTTCTGGAATTTGAACCACGATCTTCTGAACAAGATGCGGGCTCGTCACCACTCGGCTATCACGATAATTCACATAATCGGTGTTAAATTATTTGATAAATTTTTTCCCTGAATATTCTTAAGACATGAGAATTAATTTTTATTATAAATTATATTTATTTATATAAGGTCTAGATCGACCACCTATTTCCTTTAAGAAAAAAGTGCCGCTATTTTTATTCAATTAATTATGAACTGTTCAAGTACTCTTCGTAAACCAATGGTCATCTCAATGGTCCTCATGTCAATGGTCAACCTTAAATGAAAAAATGCTTGTGAATGTGTTGTGACTTAATTATTAATTCAGCATCTTACAGAATTACAATTGTAAAGTTAAATACGTTTCTATCTTATATACTAAGACGTGATTGACTAGAAAGATTGAAACTTCTAGGCAAAATCTTATTTTTTCAGGCATTGAGTTAGAGAATTAGTGTTTCATGTTACCTTTTATACAGAACACTAAAAACCATGAATTTAATTATCATAATTTAACTAATCTGTTTGATGAAATATTTAATTAAAAAATTAATATGTTTTCGTCACATAAAAGTTTATTGCTATTCATAATTAAATGATCGTAAACTGCAATGCGCCTCATTAAATTTAATAAAAATTAATAAATTCAATTTCCGCAAACAGCCTCACTTGTTAATATTCATAGTCCCAATGATGATATTCACGAGATCTCGCCTAATGGTAAGGTTACAATAGGTGTAGAGCACGTGGTACCCTTCAAGTTTTGGCAAAGAGTGAGTATTACATCAAGGGCTAAAATAAGTAAGACCTCTTAAATGTAGTTTATATAATTCTATGCTATTGTTAGAAAATTAATTGCAATCGACTAATTAGCGATCCTTGAACTTACAATTATCTGTTATTTTAAACAGATTGAAGATAACGCTTTATTATCAGCTTACAAAACAAACAACTTTATAATATGTTAAAAAGCTCATTACTAGCTTTTTAAGGCAGAATTTATTTTTATAGTTATATATATATATACACTATTTACTATAATTATACACGCATAATACCTATATAATTTTTTGGGGTTATTTAGTACGTTATTTGGGTGAATCATTTTCCCACCAATGTTTGTAAAGTTACAATACTTTTACAATATTTGTTAAAATTTATGTTTATTTTGGCTAAAGTACACAAACAATTAGTACCTAATGATTGACAGCACGCAGTAATGTATAATTTACTTGTATGAATGGAATAAAAATAAGGGAAACTGCGTTTTTTTTTAAGTACCTCGCTTATATGTTTTTTTGTTAAATTTGTTTCTAGGCGCAGAAAAACCTTATATATTAAACAATTACAACGATTTTTGACGTATGTAAAATTTTTGTTACAAAGAAATTTTAATAATCGCATTTTCAAACTCTTTCACGATTTCTTTAGTTTTTATGTGTCACTATAATCAAAGACAGTTCTACGATTTTTTTTTAATTTGTTTCGCATTCGAAACAGATTAAAAAAAACATAACTTCCCTGTGCTGATTTACAAATATACATGTTCACGCAGACAGATATTTATACCAAGCGGGAACCGAAGCCGCGACCTTTGGTTCCGCAATTAGAGTGTCAACCACTCGATCATGATTCTATAGACTGGGTGGTATATATCACCAATGTTTCATTCCTAGTACGAGATCAGTAGGAAAAAATATATTTAGAGTGAAGTTTCTAAAATACGATGTAACCGAATTTATTTTAAGATATAAAAATATATCTAAGAATGTACTAATATGGATAAAATAAAAAGGAATACAAATAGTACAAACGCAGGCATAGACGCAGGTAAAACTAGTTAGTTCCACAATAACAATATCCATTAAAGTATCTGCAGGGTGCGTGTTCTATGATGGAGTGTTGATAAAAGATGAGTCGATAGACGGTATCGCAGTCTCAAAGAAGGCTTTTGCGCAACCGGTCGCCGTCGCCCGAACGAAGGTGCCCTGATCCCTATCCCAAGGTAATTATATAGAAAAAATATTGCTTATTTCATTTACTATACGTAGCTGGAAAACCTTACACCTAAACATGGGTATACTAGTAATAATAAGCAGCGATTAAATAAATCTCAAAAAAAAAAAAAAATACAATATTATTTTTCCCACAAATAGTCTAAAAAAAGTCGATTTTGAATATAATGAAGTGAAATTTGTAAATCAAAACAATTAATTAAATTTCATTGTAGATACTGAAAACGGGCGTTGCAATTGTTTTTTTTTTTTTTTAATAAATTACACCGACACTTTCATGGATACAGTAAAACTTTAACGTACATTTTAGAAATCGCTTAGAATTCGACAAATGAATAATTATACATTTAAAATAATGCTAGCATTTTATTCCATTTCATTTCATTCTTTATAGTACATAAAATCATTTAAGTATATCAATAGTTAAATTAATTTCTATCTATTGCTCGAACCTAATTGCCAGCAACAGCTTGAGTAGGGAAACGTTTGCGCACCAACGCGATTCTCACCGCGATTAGCTGCATACTTTCATACGTTTACAATGAAAATTCGCCCATCTCGTAATGACACTAATAGACATGAATCAAGACTAGCAAATTCGCTGCGTTGGTACGAAAGCAAATTTAGCAGATTCGCATCTCACTATTCGCTACGTGAAACAATACAGACGTACGCATAATCTCACTTCAAATACAGGACAGGTTCACCGCAATTTCTCTGTCGCGCGACGGCATCTATTACCAACCAGCGTAATAATAATTCTTTATTTTGTATTTACAATTTATATACCTTATTAGCATGAAATAATTTTTTTAATTTGATCAAGCTATTTATATTAACTAATAAATTATAATATTATCCGCTTAAAACGATTCATCGTACTGAAATATAACCTGACCGACAAGTCGCCGGAGTTAAATATTATTATGTCATTTACACTTGAAGTTTCCTATAAAACAGACGAATAATTTAATTTAATTCGTTAACATAAAATTTTATTGAACTATAAAAACCGATTTAGTGTAGTTTCAGAAAATTAACGATGAATTCACACAACTTTGTGCTAACGCAATACCTCATTTAGATTCTATCTGTTGAAATATAAAGCTTTCCGCTAGGTTCTCTTGATAAATCTAGGTATCCCGTTTTTTGAGAAAAAAATTTTTTTACATGGCACGCCGTAAATTTTGGTGAAGCGTTATAAAGCTCATTTTGTCTTTGAACTATTTATTGATGAACGAAGTAATTTTTCTGTAGCAGTATAAAAAAGAAGTTTAACGGAAATTTTTTTTATTTATTAAACTTAAAATGTTTTTTTTTAATTTTCCAACGCGCTTTGATTTTATAATGGAAAGTGGTTTTTACGATTTTATTACACGAATTATCCATTTGAACAGAAAACGCCAATTCGTATAAACTTTTGATTGAAATAATTCGTATACCTAGTCGTTTTTTTATCATTTTCCGCCACTGTCTGTCTTATTCAACAACTATTACTCCTTTTCGTTTTTCGACAGAAATTAAAAATATAATTACACTTGGAGTAAAATCAATATTTGATTGTATCTCTGTAATTCATTTTACTAAGCAGTTAGTCGAGTGTTTGCAGACACCAACCACAGACCCAGTAGCGGGTTCGATCTCCGTCCGAACCAAATATTTGTGTGCATTAATAATGTCTATTTGGTCTGTGCCTAGGTGTATAATGTATATATATTTTGTATGTATTATAAAAGAATTAATAATTATATATTATTATTATATAAATAGAAATATTAAACTGAATATAAAGTTATTATTACCTTTGACTCAAAAAGGTTGTAAGTTCATCGGACAATAAGAACAAAAAATTCAATTCGTAATTTAAGGGGAGGGTTTTCCCGGATCGTGGAAATATCAAATAAGATGACCATAGGTAGGTCACTATATAGGTTTTGGGATGCCCGAACTTATAAAATTTATATCATTTAAAAATTTTTATTCAAATGTCAAATGCTAACATTTACAACAGTTGAAGAAACAATCGTATTTTTGGAATTTATTTTGTTATTGCTTCCCGCCTTTTCGTCTGTTACGACGAAGTTCTAGCGTATACCATTTGCATCTAGTCTATCAGTCTAATAAGATTTTAAATATGTTTTATCTGAAGTGTTAAGTTTCGAGCGTTTTAAACCAGCTTTAAGCAAACAATTATTTTTCGGTTTAACGAATATGGTTTAAAGAATTTAAAATGGACAGAACAAGCCTTAAAGATAACGACATAAAGGGATCCCGTTAACGGTAGTCACTATAGAAAAGGCGTAAACTGAAGCGCTGGTGCGAGAAGATCGACGAAACACATGTCATATAAAGACATAAAGAAAATCTTAGATATTAGTCCAGTTAGTTTTCATGTCGTCTTACATGTACATCTTATAGCGAAGAGAAGTTTTTTTGTCGTTGGATACTATATATGTGCTCTCCGAAATAGAAAAAGAAACAGAAAAATTGGTGTCGAGAAGTGCAACTATGTTTCGATAACAGGACATAAAGACCTGTTTGTGAAATTACTACTGGTAACATAACATATATTGGTGAAATCTGGATAGCAAGAAGCGTTTGTTGGTATGGGTGTTTTTAGATGATCAATTACCAGCAAAGTCGTTAAGGTCTCAGGACATTGGCAAAATGGCGACCAGCTTTTTTCACCAAGTAGATACCTTACAATATCAATCCGAGAAAATTCTGAATCAATTTACTCGAAATGATACACAACATCGCATTGGCAGAATTTTTGAAATCTGTACAGAAGAAATACCAAAATCGGGCTTAGAGGAATCAAGCTGCACCACGACAACACATCTTCAGACACTTCTCTCAGAACAAAAGCTATAATCCAGAATTTGGTATTAAAACACTGCCTCGTCCACCTTGTAGCCCCGACTTAGAACAAACTAAAAGAAAAGTTTTTATCAAGTGCCGAAGAAAAGGTGGCCACCTATGAATCAGCCATTTCTAATCGGTCGGAGAAAGACAGGAATAACTGTTTTCAAAGCTAGTCAGATAGAGAAATTTAATAAAATATTATATAAATAATTATTATAATTTATTATTTAATTTTCGTGTGTCTCAAAACTCATATAGAGATCTACGTATCTAATAATTAAAAAAGAGAGAAATATTTACGGGGAAACTTTATTTAACAAAAAAAAATCAAATCATAAGATATCCCACAATGAGGAAATTTTAAGAATGAAACGCGAATATATAAGATGAAAGAGATTTATCTAATAATAAATAAGTTTAAATAAATAATGTAGGGTTCTAACCATTTTCTTTTTTTAACGCACACCAGCAAATGAATAGATTAATTAGTCTAGTGTATGATGATTTTCTCGCTGTGAATAAATAAACACTGCCGAGCCACTCGTACGGATAAAGTACCTGCAGATTTATCAATTTTTATTTTTAAATGTCACTCGATATTTTTCAATACTTACATGAAGGAAGTAATTTACTATGCAGGAATTTTTCGTTGATTGCATTCATTCAAAATTAATAATTTCAGCACGTTAATGGCAAACGTTATTAATAATAGATATGAATTAGAATGAACAAATTTTAGATATTATGCAAACGAAAGTCAAATACCGTTTATTAATAGTGATTGATAATGATTTTATTCATTAGCGTGATCTATGCGCCTGAGTTCTCCAACCAAAAAATATTCTGTCAAATTCCGTCATCTTCGCTTTAACGTCATTATAACGTTTTAACAGCCGAAGGTGGATCCGGTCGTCGGCCTTCGTCGTACAACACGTTCCGCTTAAGAACGTCTTTTCTAAGGGATTAATTTATTTAAATCTAATTAAATATTTATTTGAAATATTGCCTATATAATTTTATTTGTATTTAATTGCTGTCAAATTAAAACCGTCTTTATTCTTATTCGATAAGAAGTAAAACTGTGTATTCTGTGATCTATGGTGTCACGTGCAACCAACCATTTTATTGAAAATGACCAAAACGTTTATATTATGTCCTACTCAATACCTTTAGTTATACACATTCACAGACAAAAATATTTCTTAAACCAAGAAAATATGATATCGTGTATAAGGAAAATAATATTCTCTCAAAATAAGTAAATACATTGTTGTTGTAATATATTTTTTGTTGGTCTAAAGAAATATTTACTTATTTTGAGAGAATATTCTTTTCGTTATATTTTACAGTGAAGTATTCTCATTAACACGCGAAACTGAATAGAATACGGGTATTAACGAGGTTATAACAACTTATTCTATACACATCTATATACATATACAGAGACAAGCATTTCAAATTCAAAAAAATTTAAAACTCTCGTGAACGAAGCCATGGGCGGCTTCTAGTTTATATTATGAAAAATTAAATTGAAAGTATTATATAATATTTTGTATGACCGTCGTTGCCATCATTCAAATATACCTTATAAAGCCGTGGATGAACTTCGCATGGAATATAATTCGATCCCGCATAATATTAAAACAAAGCGTCTAATTAAATTGATATAAAACATTTTCTTAAGGAACATCTTAATATTTAAATAATATGCAGATATAAATTTTATCTATTAACAGAAGCCAAAACAATTTTTTATCGTTCATTTAATTAATGTTTTAATTAACTCTTTACATCTGAATTTAAAAATTTTAAATTATGTTAATTAGATAGGTATATAATAATTATGTACTTAATTTTTTAGTATTTTTAGAAATTAGCACATTTAACTCTTTTTTATACTTATTTAGTTATTATTTTTACATGTTCCTGAGACGACTCATTGAAACTTTCTCATAACTACGTAAGTACTAGAAGTACGAGAAAAGCCATAACTAATTTGGTTTGATGGCAGTTTTCTAGAAAGTAACTTAGATATAAGTTTAAGTTAGAGTAAGTAAGTCAAATGTAACTTAGATGTGAATTGACAGTCAAGTAATAACAAATTAGTTCAAAGTTTATATAAAGAACAAACTAGTTGTCAGTGAGTATTTGAACGCCATGCCATGTTTATTTTTATGTTCCTACTTGGCGTAAATTATTACAGTGCATTTCACTGATCATACGCTGAACCTCGTAACCATGTAACATCATCGACATTTGAGTAAAGGCAAAACCAATAAATTTTGTTTTACGGAAACGAGTGGAAATGTAGTAGATTCAGTCATTTAATTTAAAAAAAAATATATTTAACATTCAACTTTTACGAATACGCACTATACCATCGTAATATACGAGTATCGAAAATACAAGTAGATTTGCCATTCATAGTGGAATTTATCTTATATGTATAGTAGCACGCCGAACCTCGCAATCGTACCAAATGTGACATTCAATCGGTACAAAAATTATCAATGCGCAAAACCATCTCGAATTTCATCTTTGTTAAGGACCGCAACTACTTTACAATTTTACACAGAAAAAAATGGGATTTCAGATCAAGAGCAAAATACATTTTGTAGTCAAATATTTAAACCAAAACATAAATTACTTATTTCAAAAGATGTTACTTGAATTAAGATTTATAAGCATATTGGTCGAAGTAATTAATATTCTCGGCGTCACTTATTTGGTCAAGAAATTAATATGTTGCAAATATCAAGAAATTTTAAATTGCAACAATACTTTCTTACTATAAATGATAACAATTACTTGTATGGAATTCCAGCTTTTTGCAGAAGACGGCGGATTCTTTGCAAAAGAAAGCAAAGAATGCGCTTTCTTGTTTTGCGTAATCAGGGAGATTAGTTTTAAGTATAGAATAAGAGATGGTGTGTCGGTCATTTTACAAGACGGAAGTACCTTGTCATATGCTATAGTATAATAGGTCTGTAGACGAAAGTTGTTGTAACAAAGGCTTCGGCCAATCAAAACGGGTTGATAAGACAGCGACCTCAGCATAACATAGGTAGGTAGGTAGGTAAGTAAGTAGAAAACGATAAAATACGTCTAATAACATCTACCTTTAAAAAATCTATTTCGCATTTGTTTACATTTCAATAGTTAAAATGAGAAAATCAGTTTATAAGAACAAAAGTTTGTTGGGTGGTATTTTTTGTCACAGAGCAACAAAAAGATGTGTTGTATTGCATAGACAAGTCGAAATTGCGGGGAGTAATATAAGCTTCGTCTTAACCCAGGACAATATCTATTTCCAGTAGAAAAGAATCACTTCTTAAAGAAACATTTACATGATGATATCTTATCGGACAGGCAATACCGCAACTTTTTTTCTATGAAGAATATGTCATTTCCACGAAAAAATCAAATCAAAACCATTTATTAAAATTTTGATGAAAATTATCTCTTTCTGAACGTCTTGACATAATTTAGAAGACATAATTGAGTTAGCTAACTCCAAACTTTGTTATCATCAATACAATCTATGAAATATAAAAACCTTTCAAATAATTTCTCTTTGACAGTTTCCTTCAATTTATTTGCGGTATAGATAATATTACATCGGGTATTTTATTGCAGCGAACACACTGAAATAAAAACAACATCCGCAATGACGCGGTAATCACCATTCTATATACACAACAATGACCGACCGGAGAATTTCTTATTTTGCGTAGGAATAGCTGAAAGAATGGACAAAAATATCATCAACAATTTACCACGAGGAATCTTCTTTTTTTTATATTCCCCCTTCCAAATTTCCGGCAGCGACTAGACTATCTTGTTTTTTGTCTGTTACAGATTTGTCGCGAATATTTTGGAACCATTGTTGCCCAATTGCAAATTGTTCTGTATAGTGTCACATGTCCTTAGAGATCTGTCTATTTATTCGTCTGGCACATCTGGCATGTTTGCTAAAGTATGGAATGCTATTTCAAATTGTGGCACCATCGATTTGAAAGTTTGTTCGGAGAATGTTTTGTTTCTACTTTGGCCTTTACCACTGAATATCTCTGGTCTTTTTCTGGTGTGGACTAACTTTGAACCGACCGAGAGAACAGTTTTCGTATGAAATTCGAGTTGTAAGTCTTCGGAGTTTAATAAATTTTAAATGAATTTAAAGTGTGATTTAAAGTGAAGCGTCTAAATATAGTTTTGTAAGTGTATCTTTAACAAACATAAATCTCTTTGTTGGCGTTGAATATCTAGAGTTTGTTGATACCCCGTGCCGATTCATCAATTTAAGCAAATTTTTCTTTATTAATATAAGAATTTTAACGAAATTATTATTTCTTGTGCTCATTAAGAAGAAATTGATAATGAAAATTATAGCGTATGAATAGGTATACGTAAAATAATAATATTTTTTACTGTATTATCCTGTACTAAAAGTTAAATTATTTATATACATTTTCTCTTCCTCTAAATAACGTCCAAAATACGTCCAAATCAATTACTTAGTAGTGCTCTGAATTGTTAATGTATAATAATAATATAACAATATTATAGCAGACTATAGTCTTAAAATAAATGCTAAAATTTATTCAACTCTTATGCCATTAAACTTATATAACATTAAAATTACGATATATACCGGTACGACACCTGTGAACACGAGACATATTATATTATTATTTTTTTTGCAAATTGTCAAAGTAAATAACCTGTTCCATCACCCATTTAAATAACAATGTTGATTTAACCATTTGAGTTCTTATATGTAAGTGTCATCGTAAAGTTAAAGGTTACGTCATTTTGGTTCTTGAATTAAAATGAATACAGCTACTTGTTCATAGTTTTATAATAGTGGATGTGTTAATTTCGTGATAGAAATTAAATTTTTCTGAAATTGACAGATCTATCCATAGAGATGATATAACTAGAGTAGGTAAGTTCCACAAAGCCCTATATGTAACTGTTGGGCGCGTTTGGATGCGGTTGGGCATGGGGGAAAAAGGATCACAAACAATCGTACCTTGTTGTATCCTTATTTTATTTTTAAGGCGCAGTGCTTAGGACACTCATTTGATAGTCACAGCTGTTACAGCTGTCAACTAAAGAGCTATCAACTTCTCATGCTCAAAATAAAAAGAGATAGACTTAGTATGATTTTGTATATAAATCAAGGTATACTTATTCTCTGTCTCTTTCTGTTGAGGCCCGCATTTCGAACTGGTTTGCATACTCTATTCTATTATCTGGATCTATCACTTTCATGAATTATGAAAAATTCGACATCGAAAGTACGATGCTATCACATCCAAACGATCAATTGAAAATCGATAACGTATATATGGTTCATCGTCATATCGGATTCGACTGTCAATTTATAGAATAAACTAGCTTTCCGCTCCCAGCTCGATCCACATGAACTATTATACAATATCAGGATCACGTAAGAAACGCGACGTTCCAAGACATTGTAGGAGGTTCTAGGATAATCTAAAACTATAAGGATCACTTTTGTCATTGGAAATGACTTTCATTTCGTTGGAGTATAGGGGATCATAGTATGTAGTATAGTAGGGGGGAGTATAGGGGAGTTTTGTGAGACAGGCAGATCGCAAGAAGAGTTTTCGAGATATCGGAATGAACTTGGTGTCAAAAAACGCAATTCGGCAAGTTCTACAAGATGGCAAAAGACAATTTGGAAAAAGTTCAAAAACAAAAAAATTGTCAACAAAAAACGAAAAAAATCGCAATTTTTTTTTCCCGATTTTCATTTTGGGAGCCCGATATCTCGAGAACTAGGTCCGAATAAGAAAAAAATAAATACAACGACTCGAGGTAATTAAACGGGGGATCGATTGAGACTAAAATTGTTGGATTCGGACAACCGGAAGTAGTGGTTAAGGGTGCCCTTAGTTAGAAGTCGGATATGCGTCGGTGTTACATTTCGTACTAATTCGGTTTGTTCGATTGAAATGTCGTACAGAATGTTATATTTCGAAGTTTTAAGCTTATTCAGATACAATTGTGTTATTTTTATTGCGAAAAAAATTCATTTCGGAAAATATTATCCAAAATATGTGTGTTTACTTTATTCCGTTATGTTCATTTCCAATGTAGTAAGAAGTTCGTGCGAAAGCAGGAGATACGTTGATTTTTTACTAAATATACTTTCCTCGTGAATTTTATAATTATTAAAAAAAACGGTATCTATACAAACTAATCTAAGAACCTGCTCTGAGCGTTACTTCAAATCAAAAATCCGCATCCGAGTTAGCTCAGCCAAATGCTTTTTGATAAATGTTAAACCTGTCTAAGTATAAAGAAACCGCATTAAAATCGGCTAAGTCTTTTCTAAAACACACATTTACTACTGCTATTGAACCAATATTTAGCACTCCTTTGGTGGCCTATAACAGCAAAAATTATCTAATAGCTTGTTTTTAGATGATCCTAAGTAGGTATGCAGCTATACCGATGCCAATAAATGTAAACCACAGGTTTACGTAATTTTTGACGATCATCTGTATCGTAAAAAGTATCTGTACTAATATTATAAAGCTGAAGAGTTTGTTTGTTTGTTTGTTTGTTTGTTTGTTTGAACGCGCAAATCTCAGGAACCACTGGTTCAAATTGAAAAATTATCGTTGTGTTGGATAGTACATTTATTGAGGAAGGCTATAGGCTATACTACATCACGCTACGACTAATAGGAGTGGAGCATTAATGAAAAATGTTTGCAAAAACGGGAAAAATTATTCCTTTTGAGAGCTTCCGTCGCGCGCGCTGCGTAAACGGTTGATGTTAAGCAAAAATCATGTATCACGGAATTGTTTCCCTTTAAAAGTTCTAACCAAAAGTCCGCAACAGCATATGTGTATCTTTTAAGGTTAACTTACTATAACCTATTTTATGACAAGCAAATTTGTTTTTAACATAATGTACTATTTGCGAAGATGTTTTTTAAACGTGATATTAATCCTTATCAAATTAAATACGTTAGTTGTCTTAAGCAATTCATGCATATTATAGTTGCCCTTTACACCACACAATTTAAATTAATATCTTAGCAGTTTTTATCAAAATATGAAAACTATAGCGGGAGAAAATAAATTCGCTGTCTGCCTCTGTTCGTAAACTTTTTACTTCCAAACCACGCAATAGACTTTGATACGGTTTTCAGTATTATCTTATTTTCTTATTATCTTAAAATCTATTAATATATATAATAGAAATACTTATTATAAAGCTGAAGAGTTTTTTTGTTTGTTTGAATTCGCTAATCTCTGAAACTACCAGTCGGATTTGAAATTTTTTTTTGCCTTTGATAGCCTCAATCTAGCGGAGGTTTATAGGCTATATATATGAAAACGAACTGTCTGTCTATTCGAGCATATTTGCTTCGGCTAAAACGGCTTAACCGATTTTGATGAAACTTTACACATATGGAAAGGATGTAGACAAAAGTGACTTGACAGTGACTGAACTTTTTGTATGTCTGTCTGTACGTCCATCTGTTTAAACCGATTTTAATGAAACATCACAAGTATGAAAAGAAGGTCGTCAAAACTAACAAATGTTACTTTTTGTCCGTCTGTCTGTGTGTACGTGTATCTGTCTATTTGAGCTAATCTCCGAAACGGCTAAACAGATTTTAAGGAAACTTTGCAGACTGCAAGAAGGTTGTCAAGAGATTTGACATTAGCTACTTTTTGTCCGTCTGTTTGTCTGTACGTCTATGTGTCTATTCAATCCAATTTTATCTATTCGAGTTAATTTGCAATACGGCTGAACAGATTTTAATGAAACTTTGCAGACGTGAAAGAAGGTTGTCAAGAGTGTCATAAGCTACTTTTTGTGTTTGCTTGTCTGTCTATCTATCATCAACGTAAATATCTATAAACGTACAGCCGAAACTACTAAGTCTAGGAAGCTTAAATTTGGAATATAGGTTTATTTTATAACGTGAGCATTAAGTTAAGAAAGACTTTTTTAGAAATTTCTAACTTAAGGATGGGAATGGAGAGACTTTATTAATGACGTGTTTCAGGATGTTTAGATTTCCACATTTTAAGGGTGGGAAACGGGAGATGAAAAATTGTATCGGTTTTTTTAAAGGGTGGAAAGGGAATGAAGATTGAAAGTTTGAATAGGAGTAACCAAAATTGGTTCCAACAAAAAGTACGTATAAATCATCTCGAACGTTAATAGTACCTATAACAGGAATTTGTAGTCTACGCATGCGAAGCTGCGGGCGGTCGCTAGTTACGATATATAACCATTCTTGAAACTTTATGTTTTGCGGGATATGGGATACAAAACCGTATCGACGTTTGAGCTGGCAACACTTTAATGACAGCCATCTTGCATATTTTTGACGTATGCCACTGGCACTGACATTTGTCACTGACCAACAAGATTTAATAAGAATAATGAAGGAGTTTTTTTTTTCAAAATGGCGCACGTGGAACGTCGTGGTTGCTGGCGATATTTTGAAAAAACTCCATTATAACCGTACTACGCTGCCTATTCTTGTTATTTTTTATTAAAAATACGAACAGAATACTCGACTCTGGCGAAATTGCTTTACATACAGAGAACACCATAACTAAGAAGAAGAAGAAGAATAATAATGTAAGGCTAGGAATTCACGTTCACGCCGTTTGGACCACATCCAAACGGCGCGATCAAAATTTTGTTCATACTACCGAGTGTGCCACGCCACGCCACAAACGGCGGCAATGGATTTCGAAAACAAAGCGGGTGCAGTGGATTTTAAAATGTTATTATTATCACCTGCAGTTTATCTTCATATGAAAACACGCAAACCTAAGAATAAATGTACAAAAAATGACTTCTAAAGAAAAAAAATTATACACATATTAATTTACTAAATTTTATTAAATTTAAAGTTAATTATAATTTATTAATTTTGTTCTTTGGACCGAAATAAAAGAAGCAATTGATCCATTGCTGTGTTTCTTTTTATTTTGCATGATAATCCCTATTTGTGATTTGCCAAAGGCAAAATACGTAAAAAATTTCAATTCTTTCCAAAACGAAATCTGTAGACGATTCACACAGATTAACCCAAAATTTGGACATTCCCACAATTCCCACATTCACGATCATTTGGAGCGATGGCGCGGCGCGATGCATTGGTGGCGTGGCGTGACTGGATTTTGGAACGATTGGATATCTGCACATGGCGCGACGTCACGCAAAAATCGAACCGTTTCAACATTCACAGCAAGATTTTGGACTGATGTGAACGTTTTTGGAGTGATTATGAATGGGCCGCCTAATGGTCCTAACCTAACCAGTTGTCCTAACTTGAAAAAATTTGTCCATTAAGCGACTATAGATTCAAAGAGATTATTTTCCACAGCTGATTTAATCCATACGGATGTTAGAAATTAGACTTAGACCAGATAACTTAAATTTTTTATGTTTTCTTAATAAAAATTTACCAGAAATTAATTATAATTTATGATATTTAGACGGTAAATTATTATAAAAATTCTAATAAATGTAAATTTAACTCAATTGTCCTGTTTTTTAAATGTAAATTAATTAATTGTAATGCTTTGTTATCGCAATCGCTATTGAAATGCATTCGTCCTGAATAGAAATATCGTTGCATTCTATCTATCCTATCCATTCCTAAGTAATGTGGAAAACCGCATCAAAACCGCTTCAACTGTTTAAAGAAACACATATACTGCAGCACCCTTGATGGCTTGTAGCCATTCGGATAGCAGGGATCCCTCGATTCTCGTAATACTAGAACAAATTTTCTTAGGCGAACAGCCTAGATTTTTTCATGTACGATTTTTACCCTTTTAACCCGAAGACAAAGTCATATCCACCGAAACCCCTCATTGATTTGTAGTTTCAATCATGATTGAAACCGTATGGCATCAGCAGGTAGTCTTTCGGCATTTGTGGGCTTTGTCCTTTTACGACTTGACAAGTACAACATAACGTTTACAACTCCGAAAATCTTTTGTGTTCTACTTTAAAGAGCAAAAAGGCAAAAAAACGCATTGTCCAGAATATGTATTTACCCCTCGATTCTGTAAATCGTTTAAACACAGATGCCGAAATCAATTATATACAGCTAAAACCACCACAACTTTGCTCAGTTTAATTATCTATTATAAAAAAATCGAAAATAGTCGGTTTATTCGTTTTTTATTATTTTGCAAAATATGATTACTAAAAATAATAACAAATATCTGTCAAATAAATAAAGTCTATGGAATGTTAACGTACAATTTAGATATATAATTCGATTATTATATAAGTCGTGGAATGATTTAATTATGTAAATCAGTACATGTCAATTCAACGTCTGAGTATTATTTCGTCATGATTGTATCATATCACAGTCTACATTGATGCTGTTGTACAGCTGCCCACTTTAACCATCAGATCAGCCATAGGTTACCATAATCTTATAGTTACATTGAACCTACACCGGCAGAAAAATATTTTATTGTTGAATGAGCGCTAACCCACTTTACATCAATAGATACCCAAAATAAAGGCCAACTATTTTGCTTAGTTTAGGGTATTTTATAATAAATACATGTCACTAACCTTAGCAAATTTTTATGCGGAAATAAATTTATCTTTATCTTAAACTATGTGCTAAGTTTTGTTAAGAGCGGTCGACGGGAAGTGGTGAATATCAAATAAACGGAACTTATCACCTAATTTTCTATCTTCAGAAGTAGAATATTTTTTTCAAATTTGAACCTTGAGATATACCTATTAGTCTATTCAATAAAAAGAAGATTCAATTGAATCAGTTGTCATACAGCGAGATATCGAAGATCATGCATAAAAAGAACCTACTCCCTAGAACCTTTTACTACCATAAAAAGAACCTGAAGTTGGTTGAAAGACAAAGATCGATTGATGTACTTTTATCAATAGGTTATTGTTTTATATCAGTGTTTTTAGTTTTTCAATTAAATTATTTTTTATTTGTGTTTATTGTAATGGAGTTAAATTGTTCTATCACTGTAAAAAATGGCTGAGTGATATTGCTTTACAAACAGTATAATATTTAATAATAATATTTTTTTGGCATGATACCCCATACAGCGCCATCTAGTTCCAAAGTAAGCAAGTATTATGCTTGTATTATGGGTACTAGACAACTGATATACATACTTAATTACTCTTTTTTTATAATATATACATATCTAGATACTTTTACGCCCAGACACGGAACAAATAAACATGTTCATGCACACAAATATTTCTCCCGAGCGGGAATTGAACCCGCGACGCTTGGCTCCGCAGTCAGGGTCTCTAACCACTCGGCCAACCGGTCAGTCAAAAGTATAAAAAGATATTAGTTAGTTAATTAGTAATAGTTAGTTATTCTTTCGCCGTAAAAATTGTGTTAAACTTTCACATAAGAACACACTTGAAAAGTACTTTCTGATTTTCTGGTATACAAAAATCACAGAAAAATGAATATATACACCTACATATTTCCGTTCCGTCACAAACCAACACCGAACCAATAACCAAAATATATTTGATGGTGGTCTTTAAATGTGAAAATAAAATTTTTTACAAAAAATATATTTTGTAGTTTTGTTTGTCCCTGCCTGCAACACCATAAACCCACATTACAGTTATATTCATATGATAGTTTATTTTAATATCTGGTTCAATAATAAGTGTCAGACAAAAGAAAAAACATTGCATGGTGGATTCTACGTCGTTCAAAAAAAATTGTATAGAATATAGCTTATTTTTCTCTTTTCATCTAATAATTTTTCTTTCAGTTAAGTGCTTTTGCAGTCTGGATTTTGTTTTATTTTTATTTATAATTTAGTTTAACAGATATTTTCCAGATATACATTATAGTATTTTTTATCATAATATCCTCTCCTTTTGGTAGCTCTCTCAATTTTATTAGTCCGTTTTTATTACTAGTTCTATTAGAATAACTAGACTAATTATTGCATTTTATAATATTTTACAGATGTTTGCCGCAAGAAGATATTGGGTGGTTTTCGGCTTGCTGGCTATTTTTTTGAAGGCCGAAGGCGCAGACAAATATACCGACGAAAACAGACCCTATGAATTCGGCTTTAACATCGAAGGAGAACAGCACAGACACGAGAAAAAAGGTTACCTACTTGAATTGTCTGAATTTTTAACTTAGTACAATTATTGTATTTATGAGTAGATTTAAAATAATTTTATTTCATAAATTCAATTTTTGAGACTGACATCTCATAATATCTCAATATTACAAATCAGAATAACTGCAATTATTACGTTTAATTGCGATTCCTTAAAAATGCATAAAAGTTTAAATTTTTTTTTTATTTTATACGTTTAAACAAAATGATCAATTGTCAATCTCTGTACCACATGAGTAAATATCTATCTATCTACCTATACAATGCCTATTCTCATAGGGTTACCTGTTACACGTCAAAAAATTAAGAAGAAAAATAAAATAAAGTAAGTACATAGTAAAATGTGTATTTGAAAAAGTAATAATGATTAGTGTAATTTCACAAATTCTAAAATAAAATTAGTTACAAATGATTAACCCTAAACAAGTTTTTTATGTTTTACTACTTTAACCGATATTATTTTATTTTAAACACAAAAATGTTAAAATCCATAATTAATCAAGGAAATCACTCGAAAAATCTTTATGAATCACGTTGAATGCCTGTCCGTTATACCGCAACTGAATTGGCGCAAATCAGTTTTTGCCCAACACCGCGGTTTGAGTTGAGTGTACCGAACCAACTACAGCGGGCCGCTTTTATCAATGTAGCTTGGCTTTTGTACGGATATTTATTCGTGTGTCTGTACATCGTTAATACAATTTTTGGTTTATGTAATTGCTAATTATATTACCGTGACGTCAGATACAGAAGCAGTATAGTTATTTCATTGCTTCATTAATGTCTTTCGATGTAAATTCTGGCAGATTTAACCAATCAACATAAATGATTGCACCTTGACGCGACGCGATATGTGTTATTAAAATATTTATGAATAATTTACTTGTAAGAATCTTATAAGTTATAAGTAATTTAACCTTTAATCGCTTGATCATTATAGCTATTTGGTTATAATAAAATTTAAGATTGTTGACTTAGCCTTGAAAATGCATTTAATTGTATACAACAAATTATACATTAATTTTTATTCAGTTTTAAATATCCTATAACATTTTTTTTTATAATATTTTTGTATAATAATATTATATTAATTGACGATTTGAATTATAACAGACGTCCAACTTTGTTTCATTTGTACATTGCAAATCAAACCCAATCGGATTCCAATAAAATTAAAATATAATAGAGAAAATAAAACATACAGACGGACGGACGAACCAAACGAACGGTAGGTCAGACACACGTATGACAAAATTATAATCGTTCAATTTTTTCGTTATTGGCGAAGGAACCTTAAAATTGAGACGTGCGCTTGCTTGTTCATTCCGTTACACCTAAATACGGTTGTACGTAAAGATTTCAGTGTTGATATAAGTACGACACGTAACAATAACTTTGTATCTTACACATAGAGTAAATAAAGCTCAAGTTAGAACAAAGACTCTAGGACGGGAGCCGACAGACAGTTGTGGGGACTTTAGTTTGTGTATATAAAATAATTTTATTTATGAGTAAAATTAAATAAAACACCTAATCGAAAAGCTTTCGGATATTTGCTATCCAACAACGGCGACGGCGGCCGGCCGGCCGGCTTGTATGGCAAACCATGGTGGGGCAAACCCCACCATCGCTTTAATGGCTCAAGCAGTTCCGGCAATCGAAAAATCCGCCGAGTGGAAACTTTGCTCCGCCATGCGCCAGTAGTGAGTGCGAATGCGCTCTTAAAATTCAATCTTTATGCGCAAATAGTTTATAACATGTTACAGTAACATTCGTCGGTTTAGAACAATAAAGTCATTAAGGATTTTTATAAACTAAACTTTCATGAAGATTTCTACCTGTTTTGAAACTTTTCCATGATTTCGTTTATCTAATTAAAATTTTAAACATATTTCTTTATTTTAAAGTTGAAATAGGGTAATGAAAGAGTTCGTTTATTTGTAATAACTTCAGGCCAGTGAAAACCAATCAGATATAAATAATAGACATGGTGAACCCGTGGCGAACGACTTTTATTTCCGAATTAATAACATATCGATTCTCTTCTCTGAACTAGACAAATAAAATAACAAATAAAATGAGTTTTCCAATTTGAGCTAATAAAATGCGTGCGAAAATGCGATCAATTACCGAATAAGTGAATAATAATGACATTAATATCTGAGATGACTTTGTTAGAATAAGTGAACAAAAGCTCGAACCAAGGCACTAAAACTAATTTCTAACTAAAACTAAAAACTAGCTTCGACTGAACTAAAATAATTTAGCAACGTATCAACAGTTCAAAAAGCTTACAATTTAGGACCCTTGTAAAATCAAATTCAAAACACATTAGAGCTTCAGGAAAATTATGATCGATAATAATATTTTTTCCTTATATCGTTCCAGATGAAAACGGTCTGATAATGGGCGAATTCGGTTTCATAACAGCGGATGGCGTGTACCACGTGACAGTCTACGCCACAGACGAGAACGGCGGCTTCAAGATTCTGTCCATGAAAAATATCAGAGTCAAGCCCTGTAAGCACAAGAAAGACTTTTTTAGCAAGATACGTTTACTTAAAAATTATTTTCGTATTAATCATGAATATCAGCATTTTTCCAAATCAAAAATAACGACCAAAGTTTATGAACTACTATAGTTACTTGAATTTTTGGTAGTATGGAGAATATATTTTATTATAATAACTAATTTGCGTTTTATAGATCCGACAGACGGCGCAAGGCAAAGTTCGGGTAAGGCACTGCAGTTACCACCACAGCAATCTCCACAACCACCGCCGCAACAGCAGCCCGTCTCCTTAGAACCTCCGGTCAAATCTTGCTCACATTGCAGTATCCCTACTTCACCAAAACCGCCGCAGGTCGTTTATAACCCCAACGAGCAGTTCTCGCCTAACCCGGTTCATAACCAACGAAATCCAGGACAAATTCAATATCCTGATCAACCAAATGCGAACTATCCACAGCAGAATTATCCCCAGCAAAATAATCTGCAACCCGGTCTAGGCGACAGAAATCCCAAACAATACAACCCTAACACGATCGACGATCCAGATAACGTCAGTATAGATACTAGATTCGGAACACCTGACAACAACCAATATCAACCTATCCAAAAGCCTATGCTGATATCTGCTCAGATGCAAATTGTAGATAAAAACACAGACATCTATAGCAGAGGGCCCGGGGAGAGAGAAGGGTTACCTGCTGGTGTTAACAAGAACGATATGATGACTCTATTATATACTTTTAATTATACAGTCGGCTTCCATGGACACCATGAAGAAGGTTACACCAATGGAGCCAAAAAAGGTTACTATTATGTGACCGGCAGGAACGGTGTCAGAACGAGGATAGACTACACAGCAGATGAACAAGGATTCCATCCCAAAATTTCTCAGGAAGTCCTTGATCTCTTATCTGATGATGTACCTAAACCCGAAACAGAAAAAGATGAAAAATATGGTCTCAAAGGGTACGAATTCAAATGGCTATATTATCCGGTTGGTTCTAAAAGATGAATCGTTGTGGTGAACTTATAAAATTTCTTCATTGACATTATTTTTAAGTTTGAATGTCCAATCAACTACTTTTGTTTGTTCTTAGTTTTAAATGAATACCACCGGTTTTTATTTGATCACTGCCTTAATATCTGCCATATATTTGTATTTTGTTACTAGTTACATCATACTTTTGTAATTATAACATGCCAATTATAAATATTAAAAATATGTATCTGAACATCATTTCTACTGTACGCCCACAATCCAAGGTGTAATCTAAATTTACTAATTTTATTTTCATATAGCTATTAACTAAAAAATAAATAAATAAAAAAATTTCAAAACCTCACAATACATGTCTCCTATAAATAGGGAAACTAGTGACGAAATATAATAACAAGTATCTAAAACTTTATTTTTGCATGTGATAATGGCTATGGGTTTATTGAGACGCAGCGCACTTTTTACTACCTAGGAATATTAACAAAAAAGGAAAAATATTTAAAAGCTTATTTTTATTTAAGATCTACTGCAAATTTGTCACACAAAAAATGCAATACCTGTTTTTCCAGATTTTAGAAAATCATATAAAGCACTGTGTTTTATTGTTTTTTTTCCTATCACTACTGCCGCGTTAGTGATAGTACAGTACGAGTACAGTTACAAGTTAGTACAAGTAAAAACTAGGAGTAGGTATACAAAAAATGAGGATTAAGAATTTTTTATTCTTTTACTTTGATACACGAGATACTGCTGTCTCGAAAAGGTAATTAAAATGTACAAATTATAACTAAATTATATAAAAAGTAAAACTAAAAGTATTTACAAATTAAAAAAATACTAAGTAAATTATGATAAATGACAAAATTTTAAAGAGACGATGGGTTCAGGGTACCAAGGATGCTTGCCGCGTTGCCGCGCTGTATTGCGACACTGATCCTCTGAACAAAGTACTCCTTGCTCAAAGGATCCCCTGTTACTTTTACTTTTAAATTTTTATAAAAAGAAATTTTATTAGATATTTGGATATCGTCACATCATGATTTACAAACAATTGGTTCCACTGCTCGATTCCACCACTGGGTCCAATGGGTATTTCGAGTACTCGTGGCTCCTAGGCGTTGGTAAATATGATTTATTATTACATTCAAAAAATTACTAATAAAAAAAATTGATAAAAGTGACATCTAGCGATTAACGTTTTAAACTTTAATAGTTCCACTGAACCTTAAAACTGTATAGGTACATAACGAAATACTCTCAAGATCCATCGTGAAGATGGCGCTTATAACGAAATATGTTAGTTATTAACATTCTCAGCAGATTATACAGTCTGAGTCCAATAAATGTAATTTACAACAAACAAGCGATAGCCCAGGGTTTCTTCTTCCGTATTATTTTGATATTAACCCTCTCCCCGCTCCCCCAATGCCTCTTCCAATTTTCGCAAACATATACGTTAAAGAAACACTACTTAATCTTTAATATAATAGATAAAAGATATGGTACATGCACTCAAAGAGACTTCATGACTTGTAACTTAGTAAACTGAACTATTGTTGTGATTTACAAATATATTCACATGTTTTAAAAAGTACTATGGAAAATTGATCTTATCCAAAGTAGAACCGTTACGTTGAAGTGTTTGCGAGGCTCAGTGCGAATTAAAGTGTGTGGAATTCCTCAAAAATATGACACTGGGAACACACCAAGAGTTACGAGATTTTTCAAAAACAAAATAGGAGTAGCAAGCCCACGTATATGTAAGGGATATCTTATTTTGAAAGCAAAATAAGACATCCCTTACACATACGTGTCCTTCACCCTCTTAGAAGAACCTTATACAGCGCGAGCTCTATGTATCAACTACGTATGAGCATATGTCTTGCATGACGTCTAAACGGGCGCTTTCTATAGACGCTCGAACACAAATTGCGAGAAGAAGTTGGAGTGAAATTTAAAAATCACCATATATTCATCGATAACATAAAATTAAGTTTGTTGGTAACTGAAAAATACGTACCTCAAAAATTCGTAAACATCTCTTGTTCAAAACAATTTCCATTGAAAGTGTTCAATTGTGTGGTATTTTCTTAACATATATATTATATATATTTAATCTCTTGGTTGAAAAATTAAAGAGGGGGACATTGTAAACCACTAATATTCGCCTAAAAAAACTAGAAAGTTTTCTTTTATTTTCAAAGGCTTGTGCAACGATACCCTACCCGATGGGGTACCAGAAAATGTTCATCCCTTATTTCTATATACAGTGCTTTCGTAAAATATGAAATAAATTCGTTATAAATTTAATAGTTTTTTTTTAATATAATTAATAAATACAGAACGACACGTGGAGTAAGTATGACATCATCGATGTTTTTTAACTACAACCACATGTTATTTTTGTTATGGTATTTGAAAAAATATTGTTCTTTACATAGGAAAAGATGATTAAAAGTATAACTCATTTGAAAAAAAAAACCAGGAATAACTATTTTGCAATTTCGTCCGGTCCCGTTTTTGCGATTTGACTACGAAACCGAAAATATCTGTAAAATCAGGAAGTGAATTAAAAAATGGAATATGACTTATGACGGGTTGCAAAAAACAAGTGTTACCGCTAGCAATAACACGTATAAAAATAGTTAAATGTGTATACAATAAAACCCAAATGAAAGTATAACATGCACGGCAAAACCCTGAACGTAGCTGTGTTATGCAGTCAAACTGTTCACATCATAAGCACAAAAAGCGTATTTACGCATAACTATAAGATTACTAATATTATAAGGAAGCACTTACATGTTATTCCATTAAAATGACAAAATATATACAAGACAATTTGTTTCGTATGTGTGTAAATTAAAAAAAAACTGTCGAGTGCGTATCTGATCACGCATGAGGTAGAACTTCGTGGCCACATCGACAAAAACTTATTTAAACTGAAATCCTGATGTTGTTTTGAGTCGACTACGCATCAACTTAGTCCATGCTACTATAACTTGTGGATGTTTCACCTTAGGTATTCGTGACAAACAAACGTAGTAAACGTACTATTTGCTAGTGTTATCAATTGTTACAGATTTTTCAGGAAAGTAGTTAGAGGGGGTTAGAGGGGGACGACACAGGCGATTGACGGAATTGAAGCCACTTTAGAGCCAAATAATAGTCTAATACGCTTTAAAACAGGATCCGAGGCTGTTGCAAAGTAAATTAAACTAATGAATTAATTGAATTAAAGTAAATGACATAGTAAAACTGTGATAGGATAAAATAAACAACTGGCGGCGCTTTAATTGACTTTTGTTATTTAACTCGTCGATCCTCTTAAAAAAACTATTTGAGTTAGTTTTATATAGCCTTTTAGGGTTCCGTAGCCAAATGGCATAATGGAACCCTTATAGTTTCGCCATGTCCGTCCGTCTGTTTGTCTGTCTGCCCGTCTATCTGTCTGTGGTTTTTCTCGGAAACTATTGGCAATATATAGATGAAATTTAGAAGGTAGGTGTAATCTATGAACTACTAAAAGTGATATCAAGGTTTTACACAATTTTTTTTATTTAAGTCAACTGTTGTGGAGATACTCTTGCACTCATAAAGTCCTAATTTTTGTTAGAGTCATGTGTCCCCTTGTTTTTGGATATGTGAAAAAATTTAAGACAGGAGTATATATAACGTAGTTAACTGGAACACTGTCACAGCTAACTAGACTGTATTATTTAACGAGTAACAGATTAACTTATAAAATGTACTTTTATAAGTAAAAATTTTGTAAAAATTCCATAGAAAATGACAGATCGCGTTTAGCCAATAAGCGAAAAATAGATGCATTTTATCTTTGTTGTGTTATTGTAAAAGACAATTAAAAAAAACATTTTATGATGAAAACTACATTGTATTACTAGGTACTATAAATTTAAGCTTTCCTTTGTAGAGCTTATTCTCTTCACAATCGATATATATATTCTCTTCACTATCGTCAAAGGTTCACTGTAATAAAATACGTAATAAAAATAGTCTTTAGTTATCAGTGCACTCGTGTTATTAGTTTTCGGATTAGCCAAAGAGGATCGAGCGCCTTCTAAATAACTAACGAAATAAAAATTAAATATATTTATACAATAATTCTTAAATTACATAATAATAACGATTAATGGTAAAGTTCGATTAACGTTGCGCTCGTTTTTTTATATTGGATGGTCGTACGGAACCCTTCGTGTGCGAGTCCGATTCGCACTTGGCCGGTTTTTGTTTGTACTACTACACTCAAAATAAACTGATTCAAGTCTAAATGAAAATAACTGCTTTAATACCATAAAAATCTTAATTAATTAATTTATCTGTTACACACAACAACGGCATAACGCGGTATCTCTATGAAGATCCTATACCTAAACTCTTTTATAAAAATATCACGTTCAAAACAATAAATATATTACAAATTTAAAAATTAAACTATTTCTTAATACCTATACTACACCTATACTATACTATACTATCTAAACCTATACTAAATTATCAGGATTTCAATAATTGGAAGAATGTAATATCATCATCATCAGCCCATTTTTACCCCACTGCAGGGGCTTAGGCCTCCCCTAGGATGAGGAGGGGGGCTTGTAGCTTAAGTCCACCACGCTGCTCCACTGCGGGTTGGGAACTGTAACGACCGCCATCTATTGACAGCGTCCGGGACCGACTGCTTAAAGTGCCCTCCGAAGCACGGTGTCAGTGATATTGTGTACTTAAGTCAGAAAAACTCATTGATACACGCCCGGATTCGAACCATGGCCTTATAAATTTGAGACAGGTTCGTTGCGCTCTGGGCTATCACGACACTATAATACTATAGAGTTTACCCGCATGTATTTAGAGATCCCAATGACAACAGCTAGGCTACTGAAACGGCACGTCAAAGAAATGTTTTTCGTCGTCAATGAGTGACGAAGTGTCTACCCATTTCTTTGCAGATTTTTCTAATTAATTTTTTCACAAAGGAACACATAAAGAACTCGGGCATTGTACTGGTCGTATAATAGCAACCAATTTAGCAAAGTCCTTTATTAAACGATCGTGCTGGCTACAGCCGTAACTGTGTAGCGAGGTCGTGACCCACCCGCACAGCCTATAAGCATTATTACCGATAAAGCTTGCATAACACTTGGACCGACTCTCGCTTTCTATGACAAACTATGATGTGATCGTAGATAAATGTCTACGTCATGTTCAAGTGAGACGAATTTATGACCTAACAAGGAAAGGGTGAAGAATCTATAATATATATCTCATTATGTGAAAGATGACTAACATTTTGCTGTAATTTTGTGAAGTATTTTCTGTTCATATAATAAAATATGTAATAAAAAAAATATATTTTTATGCATTCCACCAGAAAAAGATTGTAGTAATGTCAAAAATTGAATTTTTTACGTGAATTGTAGCAAATTTTACAACTACTCGATAATCGATTTTCAAAATATTCCACCATAAGTATCTTCAATTATTGTTTTTCATAAAAAAAAACTCTTAAAATTTTACATTAAAAGACAAATATTTTTTTTTAAAGTGAAAATAAGGATCGTCTATTGACATTGTTACACAAAATTTAATTTAATTTCTGGATACCATTCACCAGGAAAATGTAAATCGTACATAAATCTTACTATTTTATTTGATCTCTTAATTGAAAATCCTTCGCTGCATTTAAGGCCTTTAAGTTTTCGTAGCAAGCATGAAATTTTTATTAATTTCTTATTTGTGTTCATAGTCAGATATGTCTAGGGAAACAATTGTAAATATAATGCCCTAGTTTATAACAGCGTATATTGTCAATTTATTGTTTCTGTATTATCTCCAATGAAGAAAATAATAAATAAATTTTATGGAGTTATTTATTTTTACGCAAAATAATGATATGTAGAGGTATAACAGTTAAAATAAATCGCTTCTACGCGATAGTAAACGTATATATTTTTGTAACATTTGTAACATTGAAAACATTCGCTTGAAAACTTTTTCGAAACGTAAATTAAGACGTAACTGAGACCCGGGTCCTTACTTCGAGACCCCATTCACTGTTATGCCCATGTTTTATTTATAGCATCATCATGACTTGAATTTAATTATTTGTTACATAGACATTGCGTCTGTTTTTACTTTTAACTATTAAAATAACAGCTCTATATGTTTCTATTTTATTTTCTTTTGACCAATAATCATTGTGAAATCAAATATTATATTTATGTGTATTTTTTTTTTAATTATTTTAATTAATTGTCCTTATTACAACGTATTAAGTATTTCTGTTAGATATTCGTATTACTACAGTGTTTACTGAAAGCATGATTTTAGCAGTCAGCAATTAATTAAATATTTAATTACCAATTTATTAATATTTTCCTTCGATATAATCGACCTCTCACAAAAATTGAATCACCAATCAATATCAAAACACTTATCTAAAAATCATTTTGAAATCGGCCAGAAATAATGTTAATTGTCAAATAATTAGATTATTGAACATAATCTGAGACATAATCAAATATTTGTTTTTAGAACTATAAGCCCAAATTGAATTAACATTGTAACCAAAAAAATTTTCATTAATTATCCACATATTCAATTCCTATAATATATACAACCAAAAAATATAAATATGTCACATGAAAATCAATTATATACCTAAATGTTAAAATGTTCTGACAATGGTTAGGTTTTAAATGGAATAAAATAAAATCTACGTTATTTTTGGCATATTAGGTTTCGATTTAGAGGGGCGCCCTCTTTTTAGTTTTTGGCTAAAAGGAACATTTTGGCCAATGGTCAAATTGTGCCAAGGATATTACCTACCTAATATAACGTCCTTGATAATTTTTAACAGTATGCCAGTTAGACTTCGCTCCTATTGAGTAGTTGTCATAGAAATTATCTTGATGACTGAACGACATAAGTGATGGCAATAAACTGTTGACAGAAGAACAAATGTGTGGAAATCATAATATGGGAGAGAATTGGGTTAATAGGTAACAGATCTACGTTTTCGGTTACCTTGTCAATCAAGTCAACAGTTTATTGTTTTTAAAGAGAGAGCTTTTATCCAGGCAATGAAAAATGGTGATCAAACTTTTATTTCAGGTGCAAATTTACAGTTATCTGGCGATTCAAACTTGAAAATCCTTCTAATTAATTTGGTAATGTAAACATATGCTGGGAATTGATATTCTATTAAGGATATACATTTTGGTGAGGAATATAAGCTTGACAGAAAATATTGTTGCCCTTTATTATTGTCTATCACGAGAGACCGTTCAAGTTTAAGAATAGTGTCTCCAATTGGATGAATGAATCAGGCGCAGTGCCCGCGGCCACTATCTCCGCGCTTTTGGCGGGAAATTCCTGCAGCGGCAGCTAGAGGCAGTACTATTGAGGCTTGCGCGCACGAAAGACGCGTACCATACAATAAACCCGATGCCACCGCGAACGACGTCTTGTCTCCTAGCCCTTTTGTTTTGACAATTCGGTTAAATGGAAGTATTGAGGCCACACCTCGTCTCCTATTGTGGAGTCAACTCTCTTTAAAATAGCGGCTGACATGTATTGTTCTATTAAAAAGAAGTGTTAGTTCTACTTTCATGAAATTCTTTTTAAACGGTTTGTGAAAAATTGCTTTTTTCAGTAGTTAACTCTGACTGACGCTTTTGTTACTTAAAAGCATTATTGGATTTTACAACATTCTGAGTTCTAAATCAGTAAGTATTTTCATTACAGATGTTAGCTTCGTATTTATTTTTAATTATTAACATGTAAACAGTATTAACAATAATTAACCCGTAACTACAATAACTACCCGTAACTACACGTAACTAAATAATAATAATTAAAATTAATTAATGGGTTATTAATTATAAACGATAATTAGCAAAAAGTATGTCTAATTTATTTCACGCTTAAGATTTTAAAATAACAAAAAGAATTAATTTACCTACGCTCTTTGTACTAATTTTTTACCCCATTAACCTCGAGTCAATATGACATAAAACCAATAAAAACCATACAGATTTTTTTATATTGGCTGGTAATAAATATTTTGATAGTATTTAAAAACTAAATTAGCGTATATAGATGTTGTCATTATTTTTTACACCAAAGTTAGACACAAAACTAATTTAAGGAATTTATCCATGACGCTAGTAAATTAACAAAAAAAAAACACATAAATATGCCATAAGTTAAACAACACTATTAATAATACGGCCAGTATGTCACGGTTTTTTTTAATATAAACTTTATCGATGGCGTGTCACACGCCTACCCAAGCTAGAACATAGACAATAACAAGTGTGCACAAAAAACCTAATTATTGGTAATTGATTAACACAAAGCAACACGCAAATGATTATCTTCCTTCCTACGTTCCTACTGATTCGGAAAATATACGCAAGAATTTTTTTTATGTAATATCCGCTACTGTAAAGGAAATTTTTTTTATTAATACTTGTACGTAACGATAACTTGCTTTTGTATTTATATTTCCAACGTTTCCAACTTTCATCGATATACGAAATTCAATTAATGATTAACTTGTAAGACGCGTTATTGCAGTATCTATATCTATATATATTATAAAATAAAGTCCCCCACCGCGTCTGTCTATCTGTCGGTCTGTCTGTCTGTCTGAACGCGATAAACTCAAAAAGTACCAAACGTATTGGCAGATTATTGATATCAATGGACAGAGTGATTCAAGAGGAAGGTTTACGTGTATACTTTATTAATGTTTTGTGGAAATTTGTTGAAATATGACGGTTATTGCTGAAGAAGTCGGAAAAAAATCAAGCCGCTGAGAACTTTCATCGAAAACGCTGCCTAATCCTTTTGAGATATAATAAAATAATGTATGTAGGAATTGTGTCTCTTTTATAGGACTAAACAAAAGTCCGCGATGGCATATGTCTATCTTTTATGGATAACTGATTATACCTGTTTTTATATTTAAAAAAATGGTGTCAATGGTGAGGTAATTGGAAAGCAATTTATACGGATACTTTATTAATCCTTATTAAATAAAATACGTTATTTACCTTCAGCATTTTATGCATATTATGATTGCCCTTTGCACTATACAATTTAAATTAATATCTTAGGAGCTATTGCGAAATATAAATATCGCGCGACAAGAAACTGGGCACCGGCCAGCGTGCTTAGGCTGAAGTTATCAATATTGTATATAGAGCATTATTGTAGTTTGTTTTTATGTATATATTCTATACTTTTTCAAATAGTTGTGGAATTGAAAATAAAATACATTTAAAATATTCCAAGTAAGATGAATTTACGTTACATTTGAATCTAATTAAGTCCAATTCACATGTTCGACGCAACAATCTGATAGGAAACTACACAAAAAAAACACTACGGGTTATATAGTCTGTTACCCGTGCGAAGCCGGAACGGGTCGCTAGTTGATCATAAGTAGAAGTTGCCCCGTACGTTAGAGCTTCCGTTTTGTCGAAGTCTAAAGCACTCCATCCTAAGTTTTTTGAATATTATAATAAAATGGTGATATTTTCGTAAACACTTAACGTTTAACTATGTTCTAAATAAAATTTTTAATAAAAAGATCTAAGGGCGGCTTCAAAATATACTCCCACCACGTGGAAGCCTAGGTAGTAAGTACCACGTAAGTATCCGTACCGCACACGCTTGGGTCATATTCGCGTAAAAACTTCACTGGTACAGATGCTGTACCATACGCGTCTTAGGGTTAATTGAGATTACATTGAATGCGAAAACGAACTTCGCCGTTTAATCGCATATCAATAAGTATATTTATACTGCCGATGTCTATTCTAAAATAAAGCAGAAGTTAGTTATTTACAATGACTTTTTGTGTCACATTAGTATGAATTAATTGAAAGTAAGTGAAAGTCGGAAATTTTAAAGCTCATTGTTCTTTATGTCAAAAATTGTATAGATTTTACAGACAAAGATAGAAAACCTCATAGTCAAAAATTAATAAGAATGCTTTGAATACTCTTTTTTAAAAGAATGAATACACTTTCTGACGTAGAAGATATAAGAAGGGAAAATCTTACAGTTTTCACGGTAGACTTTTAGAAAATATTCGTAAGAATCATTAAAGGTGTTGTTACAACAATTACTCATAAAATCGTAAACTAATTTTCTGACAAATTTATTGAGTACTGCTAAGGTAATTATACTGATATGGTGATTTGTCCGTCCTTCCGCGCATTCGCGCTAACATCGTTGTTTTCTAACGCATTTTTCTAAAATTCGGCACAGAGTTTCCATTTGAGCTCTAGTTTTAAAAGTTCCATTTTGGAGCTGATTGGAGTAAATAAAGCAATTAGAACCAGTAAGGGTTTTGTTATTTTACAACGGATGTTTTCGAAGTTTGATACATAGATTCCATTTCACCTTTAGTATTGCAACATTTTGCAATTACCATTTTGGAGTTGATAGGAACAAATGGAGCAACTAATGGTTTTGTCATTTTCGAACAGAATTTTTGAAACTTGGCAAAGTGACTCCATTTGACCTCTAGTTTTGTATGTGTCATTTTGGAGCTGATTAAAATAAATGAAGCAAATAGAGCCAGTAAGAGTTTCGTTATTTTCCAATGGATTTTTTTTTAACTTAACACAGAGGTTCCCTCTCATAACTTGTTATTACCTTTCATAACCTTTCATGACAAATACATTTCATTACGTTTCGTGACTTTTCATGACCTACAATGACCTTTCATGACATTTCATGTTCTTTCTTGTCCTTTCAGGACATTTCATATTTCATGAGATTTCACGACCTGTCATGACGTTTGATGACCTTTGGTGATTTTTCATGGCCTTTCATTTTCATAGCGCTATATTTTCATGATTGGATTGTGTTCGCATGTAGGTATAGGTATGTACCAAGTTTAAGCTTATTTCGTAAAGTAAATTTGACTCGATTTGATTTGATTTAAAATAAGATTATGACAGACGGACAAAATTAATAATTAGACAACTATTTATTTAACTTTTGTCCATAAAATTAGTTAAAAATTATAATATACAGCGTTGGTACTATAACTCGTAGGTATAAAAAAAATACTATTTGTATAAATTCGTTCTAAACTCGTGAACTTAGTTTTTAAAAAGCTCTAGAACACGCACAAACTCAAGTGTGGTATCTGTTAGTCTATATGTCGTCGTGAATGTCTGAAATTCTGCAATCTTAAGACACACTAGTATACCTAGATATCTAGCAAATTTACTTGTAAAAGTCCGTATATTTTTTTATTTATGATCATTTTAGTCTTACACCAGGGAATGGTAAATTTTAAAAACTTGGTAATTCTAAGAAATAATTTTCTTTAATTTCTAAGGGAGTAAGTTAGGTTAAATTAGTTTATGACAACATGAGTAAAGATTCGGAACGAGGCGAAAAGCCATCAAAAAGCCTTTTAATTAATTTAAAATTATAATCATTTCAAATTAGTAATTGTATCAAATAATAGTCATACCGCTTTTTTAATGAGTACAGGAGAAAGATATCGTTCATATGTTTTTTGAATTGGTATCTAAAATTCAAGGAATCGTTTTGGTAATCGTCAACATACTCCGGTGCATCTAAACATTCAACAACATCGAACATTCATGGTAACATATTTATTTACGAAGGTTCTAAAGATTATATAAATACCAAATTCATTAAAGTCCTGAGATGTGAAATGTAACATATAAACCGGGCAAGTGCGAGTCGGACTCGCGCACTGAGGATTCCGTATAAACCTGTAGGTATATAAGTATAATAAACGTAAGTTTGATTTTGTTACAACTTAAAGGTATTTAAAACCTGAGTATTTGATATGAATTTCAATTTAATACCTCCACGCGTTCCTGAGAAAAAGGATCTTGACATTCAGATACTCAGTCAGACAGACAGACAGACAGAAAACAAAGTGATCCTATAAGGGTTCCATTTTTTTCCTTTTGAGCTTCGAAACCCTAAAAACGAGTACACGTCGATTTCGTCAATTAGTCCGAACTTTCTTACTTAAAAAAAACTGGTTTAATAATTTTTTTAAACGGATACATAATTAAGTATACCTATTTTATTCTCGTTAAAATCATTTGGTATTAAATCAGGGGTATCGAATCTTAGAGAATACCTTCTGAATGGAAACAATCGGACACGTTCAATAGTAAGATAAAATCTTTGAAGGCTATGTCCATTGTTAGGAAGAAATACTACCAGGAATAGATTGTTAGATTTCGCAAATATATTGCGACGATTAATGGAGTATTGGCAAAGCCATGTTATTTATGATACAAAGATAAAATATTTCATATACTAGATTGACCCTTTGAATTGACAAAGTATCAGGAAAGTTCATCATCATCATCATCAGCCCATTTTACCCCACTGCAGGGGCTTAGGCCTCCCCCAGGGTGAGGAGGGGGTTAGGAGCTTAAATCCACCACGCTACTCCACTGCGGGTTGGGGATTGTAACGACCGCCATCTATTGACAGCGTCCGGGATCGACTGCTTAACGTGCTCTCCGAGGCACGGAGTCAGTGATAGTTAATGTATATAAGTCAGAAAAACTCATTGGTACACGTCCGGATTCGAACCATGGCCCTATGGTCTTATAAATTTGAGACAGGTTCGTTGCGCTCTGGGCTATCACGACACGCCACCAGATATGTTGAAGCGCATTAAGTAATCAGGAAAGTTATCTATTGGTGTTTGGTATATGTAATAAAATAACAGTACCGTGTCTGCGCACACATCGCGTAGTAATCACTGACCAGTTTTATTCAACTTTCCCATTTAAATTGTAGTTATAGAATAGAGGGTGGGTACCATTATACTGCTATTTTTAGGTTCATAATATAATAGTAATAAATGTGATAGTTAATAATAAATATTAACTATCACTGACTCCGTGCCTCGGAGAGCACGTTAAGCAGTCGGTCCCGGACGCTGTCAATAGATGTCGGTCGTCAATCCGCCAACCCGTATTGGAGCAGCGTGGTGGATTTAAGCTCCGAGCCCCTTCATATTGAGGGGAGGCCTAAGCCCCTGTAGTGGGGTATAAAAAGGGCTGATGGAATGGAATATAAAAGTGAGGAAGAACGTAATGTAGAATGACTTTTCAGAAAATAGATTGGAAATGCGTACACAGTTTATCATAAAATGTAAGGAATATGCGTAAATATTTATGTACATAAGAAACCATACGATGCAAATCATTAAAACCAGGAGGAAAAGTCGCTGGCAAAAGCTTTTTATATACCTACTAGCGACAACAATATAAAAATAACAAAATACTAAACGTTTATATATTTTCTCATTCATTAAAATTTATTGTGTATCGAAAATTATGATATTTTTACTAATTACATTATCATTTGCTCTGCGTCTGTGAACTAAAAAATGGCGTGCTTGTCTTTCTTCTAATCTTCTTCGTTCATTTCGTTCAACGCGTTCATCTTCTGATTCTGTTTGATGCAATTGCGCCATGCTCACATGCGCATTAATATTATCTTGCTGGATTTGTTCCTCTGTTCTTTGGGCTCTTGTATTTCACTTGCCTGCAGCTTTACGTGTTTGACGACCCACGCACTGATTTTAAGTAGACGGCTGGCGTGAATTGATCGAGTGACAACTGATCAGTTATCGACCGCCAATAAAAAAATATTAAATTACTAATATTGCTATATAAAAAAATAGGGGTTGGTGGTGGAAGGGTGAAAATTCAGGAGAGTATGTATTTTTAATGCCACATTAAAAAAATAGGACATAAAAATTTTGCAAAAAAAACTTGGGGTGGACCACCTTTATCCCTTAAGGGTCTAAAAAATAGATAAAAACCTATTCTCAGACCTGCCAAATGTACATATAAAATTTCATTAAAATCGGTTATGCTGTTTCGGAGGAGTATGGCAACTAACACTGTGACACGAGAATTTTATATATTAGATATAAGACCCGGCTTACGCCCGCGGTTCAGTTGGCATACACCAGAGCGCCCTTCAAGGATTTACTTTCGTACGAATTCTTTTATACGCTCCTGATTGTTTGTGACGATATACTGAACTTAAATTTGGATTTATTTAATATACTTATAGTATCTAAGAAAAATTAAATAACAATAAATACAAATAAATCTAAGAACTAATTAACAATATTTACAATATTTACAACATAAAAATATCGTCGAGGTTGGTCCCATGTGGCATCGATCCCATTACGCTTGCACTGTTTCCGCGCTGCACAGCGATGCTCAGTTGCTGTGCGAAATAGGCACCCGCTCTGGGATCGCCAGCAGTGCTGACCAGACGGGTGGACAAATCTTTTACGAATTTTTTCGTATCAGACGACCACGGACCGAGTGTCTCTACTGCAAACGCCGCAAACTTATAGTATCTTGTGAAGTTATACAAATTAAAAACCGAAAATTCTAAAGTTTATCTTGTAAATAATGTCACAATCGTATTGCTGCAAAACTTCTGTGATTTTTGGCTAAAAAATTGCGGCAAATGATTTTGAAAATTCCTCTTTTAATGTCAACCTTACGCTACTTAAAGGGTTCTGAAGTGAACAGAACTGATAGAAACTTCAATCAAATGCGGCTGATGCAAGATTTTTTCCCATCGCGCATCTTTAAAGGACGTTCTATCCCGATTTACTTTCTTATCAAATGCTTATCTTTCCCCTATACGCGACAGTGTTATCACATATTAATCACAAAAATTATATAATGTATATAGAAAATTAAAATGGGAATATTAAAGATCTATCTGTGGAAGACATAGAATAATCAGCACTAGATTATATAAAATTAAGCAAATTGGTATTTAAAACACGAAAAATTACATAACATCATATTCATACTCGCATCTATATAAACTTGAACACGTTTACGATTAATATTTTAAGAAGTAAATATTTACAAAAAAAATTTATCACGTTTTCGTATTAATCTTTGGATAATTAGTCACTTCCAAATTTAATTATTTCAACAATTTTAACTCGAAATCAGTTAGTTCTATTTGTGACGCCAGTAAAAAAAACTATTAAATACGCCGCAAAGTTACTCCGTTGTATTCAGAATTTGTTTTCGGCGCGCGACGTGAATGGATTGAATTCTTTTAAAATTGAGAATATTTCAGTTTTCCCAATTCGGTGTTTCAAATATTTATCAAAAAACTAATTCTTAGCCATCGGATGATCAAGCCATAAGACTGCAAGGCAATGAGCGATATGGAAGAACTACATTTATTCTACATTTATTTAATAACATAAATCATTTATTATAAAATATGATATAAATTATAATTATATAATTAAAATCTTATAAGTACAATAAATAACCAAAAGCTACTAATGTTGTAATTCTTTGTTAATACCGGTCAGTCTTTTGGCATGTGTTGCTCATAGTTCTAAAATGTTTTAGCCTCATTTTTTAGTCCATTGTCATCGCGTATTAGTTACTGAATTGGATTGATTTGGTACATCTGAATTTCCGTTAACCTTCGAATTTTATCATGACATACAGCACACAATAGTATCTTAATTTGTATCTATTTCGCTGTTTTAAAGTGGCCCTGCACGGTCTATGTACTACATATTTACGCATATCTATATAATTGTAATAAATAATGAATATTTTTATGACGACTGATATAGGCTATTGTAAAGGCTGTCATCAGTAACTATTCAACAATATGAATTTCTGATCCATGAATAAAGTACAAAATGTAAGCATAGTGAAGATTATCACCGATTTCTTTAAAATACTCTTTGACTTTATAGTTCTGTGCTTATTTGTATAATACGAGGAAAATATAATTTTCATTCGACGTTAACATTTGAGCGTGGTGTGTTGTTAACGGGATATATTTGATCGTATTTTAATTATTTAATAACAAAATTTCGAAATTTTTTATGGCGTGACAATAATTTGTTTATGGTCACCCGGAAAACCGTAAAAATATCTTTCATTCTAATTTTTTCATAACTACATTTTCATGCAACACGTCTCGTTTGTTAATTTACTTGTACTTTCAAGTAATGAAATTATATAAGGGACGATCGATTTGTAGTCATAACGATTTCGTATGTAGACATAAATTACATAATATTACTTAATCGTTTTTTTTATTTATGTGCGAGTTATTTAAACGTTTATTTCCAGTAGTTATAAAACCAGACCGCAACTTCTCTACCCGCAAACAGCGTCATGTAACGTCCACGCATCCGCATTTAATTCTACAATTTTCTTCTTGATAATGATTTATTGCGTGTACATAATTTTTTAATGTAATTATAATTTTAACAATATTAGTCTTCGTTTAAAAACAGATTATTATTTATCAACACCATGGGCATTAGTCATATTTAGTCGCGACATTTTCCTTCACGCCATGCCCCTGTCTAACTTAACCCTATTGAGAATACCAGAATGGGTTTACTTACAGGTAGCCATCTAGCTTCTTCATCAGACTTTCATCACCACGCGCTGTGAAAAGTATCGGTGAAGACAAACTCTTATAAATAACCCCAAAGTCAGTGGATTTATCAGTAGCCATTAAAGGGTTGGTTCGTAACCTAATTTCAGTTAAGATTAAAATTAAAGAAGTTTATTTAAAGTAAGTAGATAGATTTATAATAAATAAATAGTATGAGACAAAACAGGCAGTAAGTTAACATTCCCAAGTTTGATATGCGATCAACGCGCGCATTTTCGCTATCGTTCAATCAAACCAAACGCCTCATTGTATGCAATACTTTCTATGAGCGAAGAATCATTATATATTCTTTTAACGCGTCCGGAATCTCAAGTAGCAAAAGCTTTTGTTTGCAATAATTAACGCGTGTTTAATCGTAGAACTAATTTATTCTAATTATACATAAGTATGATTAAAAGAAACTATTTTTCGTTTTATATAATTTCGGTTTTTTCGGTTACAAATTTTCCATACAAGTAAACTTAGCTTGCGTTATTTAACGTGTTAGTATTGTAAGTTATGGTTGATTTTTCGTATCCACATCTCGAGACTAAATCAGATAAATTCTGATCGCTTGAAAAATCTTGCATCACGGCTGCTATGAATCATCATCTTTTCAGATGTTACCTTAGTCTCGAAAATAAATAAAAACTACTAATGGGCAAGGTCCGGTGAACGTGAAGTATGTCCTATCATTTCAAAGCCAGTTTTTTTCAATCTCAGACATCGCAGTTCTGGACTTGTACACCGAGACGTTTGTCTTGGTGTTCAAGTCCAGAATTGCGATGTCTGGTTTGTCTTGTCCTTGTTTTCAACTGGTTTATCTGTCTTCGGTCACTGTGCTGGTAGGGCGTCCCGAGGGGCATCTTCAGTTGAAGTTCTCTTACACAGTTCTCATCACATCAAAGTGCGACCGTAGAATGCGAAGAAGCATTACCACTTTGTGTTACACTTTTCTAGTAGTAAAATTATTCAAGCAAAAATATTTAATTTGTAAGTTTAAGTAATGTTCACTGAAAACACTTTTTTTCTATTTTCACACATGTACTTCGAAAACAATTTTTAAGAACAGAATCAATTAGTTTTGTTTGAAATAAACTTCACCGATAAGTTAGCTAGGTACAACCGCCAGTATTAACTTGTTCAATTCCAAAGTAGTAAGTATATTATTCTCAGTCACAAAAAAACCGTAATTATTTATTTTTAATTATAATCGATTAGCATATTTTAGGTTTTATGTTACTTACATGCAGACTATGAAAACACAGTAAGTAAAACAAATTGCATTATTGATGAATAATAATAAATTATATTGTATCAAAAGAAATGAATATCGTGTTTTTATGTTTTTGTTGATAAATTGCAAGATTGCTGAAATTGTATACTTGGGAGGACACTGGTTTCTAAAATACAAGCCCTGCCTAGTTTAGAAATCAGAGACCAAATATTTTTGTATATTTGATTTTTTCTAATAAATAAATAAATTAATAAAAAATCATATTACTTTTGTCGTTAGAAACATAAAATAATATAATTCAGTGTGCTTATACTCGTAAAATAAATTTATTTTACCATTAAGAAAGTGATCCGGCAATTCGCTCCTTAACAATTTAAACTTATATTAAAAATAAAAAATGACACAAGGAGTAATCTTATTAATTAAATATTCGTTGAAATTACTAAATATTTATAATCTAACGTTTGATTTTAAGTTTTCTCTCAATAGTATAATAACTCCTACTTTTTTATGATGACATTGCTGATATTAATAACGCAACAAGTACTTAAGATGACAATGCTGATATGCTTTAAAACACCACATAACTACGTCCGACTACAATGCAACTGACACTCTAGTGTATATGCGTGTAGTAGTAGGCTTCAGAATCCTTAACAATTCACACTTCCATGAGTGAAGCACGTAACACACGATCGCCAATGTCTCCCATCTATCCGAGATAGATGACAATCACAAATTGTTGCCGGTTTATTTGCATAACCTTTGAAGTCAATGTCGCACAAGTGAAGACCGCCCACGTCTGCCACGCTAAGTAGAGCGATAATCACCACAGAGAACTGAGTAGGTTAGAAGTGTCATGCGGCGGTATTTGTTCGGGAACACGCGTCTCAAAAATCATTATTTTTATACAACGAAAATTTGTGAAAACATTACGTATACTTAATCATTTCTGTTTCAGATTTATCTCAAACATTCATCCCTTTTCCTTACGTTTTTGGTAACTTTTTACCGCTTTTTATGTCGCATTTTAGAATTTGCGCTATGATATCTATCATATATATCATCGGCCCATTTTACCCCACTTCAGGGGCTTAGGCCTCCCCAAGGGTAAGGAGGGAGGTTTGGAGCTTAAATCCACCACGCTAATCCACTGCGGGTTGGGGATTGTAACGACCGCCATCTATTGGCAGCGTCCGGGACCGACTGCTTAACGTGCTCTCCGAGGCACGGAGTCAGTGATAGTTAATGTACTTAAGTCAGAAAAACTCATTGGTTCACGCCCGGATTCGAAGCATGGCCCTGTAGCCTTATAAATTTGAAACAGGTTCATTGCGCTTTGGGCTATCACGACACTCATCATATATATACGTTTTACTGCTTAGCTGAAGAGAACAGCATATCTGCTTACATACCAACTCTAGCGCTCTGTGTTAATCACTAGCTCGCATGCCATTCGCATTCATTTGAAATGCGACCTAAATATTTTCGATTTTTACGTAACAGTGTTATAACACAACTTTTTGTCTTGTTATTCATGTATTTATTGCATATTTATTGTAATAATTAGAAAAGTTCTTTTGCGTTAATTTCATTCAAATGGAATTTAATGAGGCATGTTACTTTGACATTATAGATATGTATGGAAACAAATATCGACGATTTAAAGGCAATGTTTACAAACTCTTTTTCACTTAATATAACTTTTACTCGATAAATTAATTGTAGAATTGCAAATAACTTAGGCCAAAGCGTTTAGATTCTAAAAAGCACACCAGATCACATATGACGGTAATCATGAATATGTGAGCTCACTGTTTGTATCAAACACCCAGGTATCAAATTACTAACTAAATACAAATAACCGTTTAAAAGATAGAGATCTGTAACAGACGGATATAATATATCGGTTGGTTTTTTTTAAAGGTTTTTTAGTTATATTATGTAGGCATGAAATACCTATATCCATCATTAAACTCGAAAGTAATTTTAATATATTCTGTGGGTGTAGAATTATAAACGCAGGAGGTCAAATAAATATATAATTTCCTTCCTTGTCGACAGGAGTGGAAAGCAGCCAAACACCACAATTTGTAATGAAATATGTCTGCCTACTTAAGCGGATTTCTCCTTCTCGTGGTGAGTACATTATTTTAATTAAGACAAATCTTATATAACTCTAGGTTGACCTTAGATCAAAACTAGATATTCTACGTAACTAGAGAAACTTTCGGATCCTGTGAATAGTACTGCGTTATAAACACGTCGTTCAGAAGACTACTTATTGACGACTAGCTGCTGCCCGTTGCTTCGCCTGCGTGTATGAACTGCAAGATTTACACTTTTAGATATCGGTTCCCATTCCTTGTTTAGTCTTCAGGTAACAAAGCGTGATAAATTCAATCTAGATTTGACCCTGAATTACGACTTTAGATAGCATAATCATGAAGATGGAGCGTCATACGATACGATCGAAAACCTGAGCAAAATGAAAGACTTAGAGATTACATGGATCATATGTCATTTTCATATGTTTAAACAAACATTTTTTTAAATTACGTGCCAGATGACATATATACATATACTTCATTGCCTTTAGAAATTACACATTAAATATAGTCTCAGAATCTTTATAATTCCTTTGTCTGTATGAATTTTACATGTTAGTTACACAAAATTCTACTTCACATAGAATATTTCAAAACATCAACTGGCATATACTTGGTCTGCGGCGTATATTTATTTGCTCACATTTTTGCTGTCACAATGTGGCTTCTCAGTGAGAGTCCGTGCATGGTTACGACTAATAAATTACAAACTCTTTCTATCAAATCGATTCAGTGTTTTTTGAGTGAATACATACAAACAAACAGACAAAATAAATTAGTATCTTGTATCTTATTTCAACTTTATTGACCCTGGGTTTCCATTCCATTCCATCAGCTTTTTTATACCCCACCGCAGGAGCAGGAAACCTGGGTTACGACTAATAAATTACAAAAAGTTTCTTCGAATTCGGTTCAGTAGTTTTTAAGTTTATTATATTCATACAAACAAACAGATCTGATAAACGGACAAACATTTTGTTTTGTATTCAGTATAATCTACCTAACCCATAACAAATATAGTTTTGGAAATATATATATCTTATGTACATTTTTACAATTATGACCTCGTTTCAATTTTATTATACACGTATTACATATTATGTATGTATAGATAGAGGCCAGAAATTTAATTAGGAGCATCGGTCGCCGACTTAAGGAGAGGGGGTGTGATCCTCGCTCGGGGTCGTTTCTGATGCAGAGGCTCGCCATAGCGATCCATCGCGGTAATGCCGCGAGCGTTATGGGTACTTTTGCATCGGGTTCGCCAGAGACTGGTTATTTTCATCTTTTAAGATTGTATATATAGACTTTACATAAAATAAAACATTTTAATATAATATTTTGAGAGGTTTGATATATAAATTTTAGATTATATGTATAGATATTGATTAAAAAAATTTATAGTAACATTTGAACACTAGGATCACCGAAATCCAATAAAAATACAAGTTTATTAAGTCACGTTTTCCTCCTATAAAATATCATTTAAAAAACCTAGAATCGAAAAAAAAGTATATAGCCGAGCAAGAAATGTATAGAGCAAATACCGATCACCGCTGTAATTAGATAAGTATAAACAAAATCAATATGACCTCACCTGCCTATCATTGTTAATCCATTTGACGTAGGCATAAATTAGACGTGTCAAACTGTTATTACAATGGCTTTGAACTTTACTGTGTTAACTGAATTAACTATTAACCAATTATTGAGTCTTAATAAATTGATCCAATGAATAACACTGAACTCTTAGTTATATAGACAGCACAAAATTCTTCTCAACTTCCTACTGCGTTTTGATTGAGGGCTAATATTTGAATAGCCTAAGTGGTGGGGGCCATTGAGACGTGAGATAAATGATACATACTTATTTTTAATGGAAGGTGTTTTAAATTTTTTTTAGAAAATCATTGATATTCATTATCAAGATATAATAATGTCACCGGGAGATTAGATAAAGTGTGAAATGAAAACGAAATATGCTTTATTAAATTACAAATATTAAAATTACCAATTTCTAAAAAGAAAAATAGGTCCGATCTACTTAAGTCAGAAAAGCTGTATAGCGAAGCGCCGCGTTGATTGATAGCTTTCGTGATATTTTTGTAGCTACACAAAAAAAGCACAATACTAAAACAAAATACTAACGTTCCATAATAAATGATAACAATTTAATATAATTTCAAAAAACTGTAACCTACATAAACTTCATGAAAGAATTTATAAAGTAAGTACTATAGTTGTACAGGACACGGAGGGTTATTCACCTCATATTTAGGATCTTACGTTTTCAGAGAATCCTGACAATAAACCGTTAAGTGCGTTTTGGACCACGAACAGTGAAGGGTTCCGTATTTGGTATGAACGTTTATGGTCAAAATTCAAATTAGTTTAATAATAAATATATCAAAAACTACTTTAGGTAAATCTCCTTCGAACCAATTTTCGTTAAAACTGTCTATAATTTGTCTTAAATAAATTTTTATCAGAGTTTTCTACCCCGTAGGTGAAATATAAAAGGGTAGGCCCATTTTTTAGAGGAATTTAGAAGAGCATATCTCAACAACTATTGACTTAAATAAAAAAAGTCATTTTGAAACCTCAATATAATTTTCAAAGACCTATCTATGTACCTATATCTACCTTTAGAGGCAATGTGTGCTGAATTTTTATTTGTCCTTATGCTATACTTTGTTACCTACTCCAAAAAAAAATTATTACATCACATATCTACCATCCAAAAAAGTATATAGTAGCATCAAATGGTCTCCGAGTCAAATGGCTATGACAAATTAACGGTCAGACATACAGACTGACGGACAGGATTAAATTATAGGGGTCCGTTTTTTGCCATTGGCTACGGAACCTTATTATTAATTTACGTAATTATGATAAATAAACTATAAAACGGACCTTAACGGTGGTTTATTTAGCAGGCAAATATTATTTACCAATAATCATTTAGATGTCCAAGTAATTCAGCAAGTCTGCACATACTTACGGCGAACCGGTTAAAGTTGAACTTACATAACGTTAAAGTTACAAAAGCAAAGTTGAACTGGATTTAGATAACTACAAAGGGCGATAGTTGTCGGCCGCTACGTGCGCGTGCGCCTCGAGAGTGAAAGTCGCTCGCTCCGGCAGGACGGATGGACGCAAACCAGCTTACTAAAAATTACCATCGAAACGAATCACGCGTTTTGTTTCACATTAGTTATACAAAAATGACCTACTTGGCGATTTTAGAAAATTATGAACGCTCTTTCTAGATTTCAAATCGATAAAGATGAATATTATTTGTTAGAAAATTATTAACTTTCATTTACGTTAAGAATATCAAAGCTTAATCATTGTATTTGTCATCGAGTATAAATAATTAAAAATAATAATACTGCCAGAGAAAGAATTCAATTTTAAAGTGAAATCCAGCTAACCGCGTCTTTTTTGGTATAATAATAATAATAACGTATACATCACAACAAAGTCTAGGCCCCAACCTTAGCATTAGCTTGTGTTTTGGGTACGAAGCGAAGACACCACATACATATAACAACCAATACCCGGTTCCAGTATCAATATTACTTATATAGATACTGACTCGATCTGGGATTCGAACCCGGGACCTCCAGCTTCGTAGGCGGGGTCGCTACCCACTAGGCCGAGCGGTCGTCAATGTTACAAAGAATGTTATGTTATGTTATAAAGAAACTCTCAAACTTTATGACTCCAGATTCTTGTTTGTGACTGTCATGGCGTTCCTTCATAGAATTGATGTTTTGGCCCGCGGCAACCGAAAAAGAGTTATTAAAAGTGCTCTGTGGCGGCTATCTACTGAATATGGGCTCTCCACCACCACACCGGCCGGCCCCAAGCTTGTCCGGCCCGCTGACGTGCCCGTACCTAGGTACTCAGCTAAAATGCGGAGTGCGTCAGCTGGTTATGACGGAATAGGTTAAGATGCTACTACTATACAGATATTACTTTTTGCTTACTTAGGTATAAATTTATGCAAAAATCTTTTTTTTTAAAACCCGGACTTCAAATCCATTGATTCTATTTCTTTGCTCTGAAACATTAACGAAAACTACAAGAACTGGATCACAAAAAAGCATGTACACACACATGAAGTGATTTAGCTATCGATTTAAATTTATCTCTAAAGGTCATCACATAAGTATAACATGCAGCAAAATGAAATGCCAGAACCAGTAGGTAGTTATCAAGATAATAGTCTAGATACTTGACAGTATCAAGTATCAGTATACTCTAACCACTTGACACTTTTTGGCACATGCTTAAAAAATTGAAAGAAACCGCTGTTCGTTCGCATACATAAACACACACTCATTTGTCAAGGGCTGTAAGCAAGCTTTGGTATAGTATATTTGATTGGCTATTTGTTTTATATTTCCCAAGAAACTAGCTTAAAAAACTAGTTTATAGGAAACGGAAAGGTGAAACAAGAACAATTCATATTTATACAAGTTGTAATTTAAGATCTGACATTTATTGAAAATACAGGCCTTAGACGTACGTCTGATTAGAAATACATAGATTTAAAAAACCGCAATAGCACAAAAATATAAAAAATAAATCGTTCAATGCATGTTGTCCCAAAAGTTCACAAAATCACGGTCACTGGAGCGCAACTAAAAAGTAATATCTTTCATTGACCATTTTAATTCAAAGATCTATGCCAAATCAACAAATTTCCACTATTTTTATTTAATTTCACTGCCTAACTCTCTCGAATAATTGCTCGGTCTCAAATTACACACTGTATTATTCAAATGTGGGAAGCCACTTATATTTTTCATTTTATTTTTAGGGTCCCAGGCCTCTAAAGTGCAGACTTAACCCTTAATATATCACAAAATTTCCCATCTACGTGTCTGTCCATCCGTTCTCTGCCACAGGCATTTCAAAAATCGTTTGACGTAGACACTTGTAATGAGAAACTTATGCATCATGCTGACCGTCATTTATTTGAATGTCACACTTTAGAATATTAAAAAAGGAAATTCAGGGGGCCAAAATGTACAGACGGAAAAACATTTTTTAATGGAAATACTACCCAAATTTTTATTAAATTCTACTGTGCTTCGTTTTCGAGTAATTACTCAAAAATGACGAGAAGTTGATCGTTCCCCCTCAATTCCAGAAGATTTCAGTCAGAAAAATCTAAAATAATTTAAGTTGGTTTAATTTTGTCTGTAGTTTAAAGGTAAATAATCGCGATCGGTTGCATTATATCTCGAAATGAATCGAGAAAATCAGGTTTTCTCACTTTTCCTATTTTCTGAGTTGTGTGATGCGGAAATGATAAAATTACAAAATGAAGAACCTTCACTAAATACACCATGTAAAATAATGAAAAAGGAGCGATCCTTGCATGTTGCATAGTTTTCTCTCGTAACTCTTTTCCACGATAGATGGCGCTGTATTTAAGGATAAACGAGTCAGGGACAATGCTAACGGTGCGGAGCCTTCTGTGAGTACGACTCGCGCTTTACCGGATTTGGTATTTACAACATACAAACTTAATAGTACATAAATTCTACCAAAGTCCACTCGTATCATCTATTATGAAGTATTTTCTACCGATACCAACTTTAAACGTAGACTTTAACCGTTATATGTCGTGACACACGTGCATATCACTCATGCACTATGCTATATGTATATAATAAGACGGTGTAGACACGAAAATTACGGGAGTTTACATTGAAATATACTTACGTGTTTGAGCAGTGGCTCGCGTCTTTGTTAAGCTACTGGTCCCCGTTTCGTCCTCTCACTCAAGCAGGGTTGCGTAACTTCGGTAATCCGATGAATAAAACCCCGCCCAAGCCAACAGCGGTTTAAACAATGACGCTCACAAGTAACCACCTTGCTTTTCTAAACGTATCAGAGCTCGGATGTGTAAAGAAACTCTCACGCTCACGAAAAAAACTTTCTGCCTAATCGTTACATTAATTATAATTATACATCAGTATTATGAAGCGGAATTGTATCAAAAAAGATTAAATCTCTTGACATGGAATTTTTTTCTACTAAACTGTTGTTAAATTACACCCTATAGTGTGACCCCAAAGACAATGAAATTAATCTGATTGTACAATAACTGTATTTTGATTATATTGTAACACATTATGCTAACAGTAGTTACCTACCTTTTCACTCTTCTATGGTCAAAATCTGAAAATATTTCGGCATAATGAGAACAATAAATAAGAAACATTGGCCAATGTCCTTTTATAAAGTCACTGTTCCTCAATACAAAAGTATATTCAGTTTTAAATTCAATTCAATTCAATTAATATGTACAAGGGCTTAACATAGTACATATTAATTAAACGTGTTTTTTTTTTTTAAAACAGAGCAGATTTAATGGTACTTAATAATTAAGGGCAAACTTGGTAAAGCTTAATATAGACCGTACGATACGTGAATGACAATTCTTATCTGCCAATTCCCATTTACAGAGTCTCTCTTTGCGTTTATTTTTTAGAATTACTGACATTATCTGTTAAAAAAGCTCATATCTTGTCGTTGGAAGTGCGTGAGTCAGAACATAATTATCCAATACCGTACTGAGAGTCATATGTAGGAAGAGTCGGTAGTCCTCGAGGGCGGATCGCGTGGGTTTACCATACCATGTGGTACTATAAACGGCAATGCAAAAAACAAACAAAGAATATGTGTACACTGTTCTTAATAGAGCGGAAGTCTTTAAGACTTATTTTTTAAAATTTATTTTTGTTTCTAATATCTGACAACGCCTACGTATGAATTGGAATAATTTTTAAGTTTTTTTTTTATTAAATAATGCAGATAGTAATTAATTAGTATTGTATGTATCCTATAAGTTATTTAAATATGGCTTGTACAGAGCTTTTAATAATGTTTTAATCTAACCGATACGGTTCAACTAAAAAAGGTTTGCTCTATTTTTGTTCCATGTATGTGTACAAAAAATTCAAATCCAAACTATTGCGTCAATTTATATATAGCTTGATTTATTCAGACGTTATTTTAATTATTATATTATATTCCTTCTAAAACTGAAATCTCTATTAGATACGTTTATATAATTTTATGCTTCGATTATATTAGCAAGACAAAAAGCTATAGGATTAAATATTGTAAAGCTGGCTACACGCTAAGGAGGAAAAACAACACAACACTGGCTGCACAACTAAGGAAGAATGAAGATAGAAGCTCGAAGTTTGAAACATAGAAGGATAGAAGAAAATTGTTGAAGAAAGTCAGGCGACGATCGCCTATGAATTGATAGGATCACCTTCCCCTGGTGCACATACAAAAGTTATAAAGAGAGAATATATATCTTAATTCGAAGTTAAATAACTGGGTTATTATTTCTCCACCAACATGTGCAGAGTTGGCTATACGCAAAAGAAGAAAATAACACAACATTGGCTGCGCAACTAAGGAATAAAGAAGATCGAAAATCAGTCGCTGATCGCTCGTGAATTGATAGAAACATCTTCCCCTGGTGCACGTACAAAAGTGATAAAAAATAATATACTGTCTACTAATGACTAATAAACTGGGTTATCGTTTCTTAGCTCCACCACCATATATCTCTACAATATTATGACTTACGTAATTTGAGCGACAGCTACGTAAACGTATATCAAGTTTTCTAGATCAAGCGTTTACAAATATTTTGAAACGTTTTTATTCGTTCTAGCACATAAGCCCAACAACAAATCCACATTTATTGCCCGGTTTAAATTGTTGCAAGTGTTGTACAATTTATACGCATGTAACATATTTTATTTATTTATTAGAGGTCCTGTACACGTTCACCCAATTGCCAATTGCAATTACAATCGACAAGTGACTATTCAGTGGAAGAAAATATGCACTGTTCGTGCTTGAATGCAGACGCATAACTCGACAGTTGACATTAATTGGAAACGTGTGCGGTTAATTTAAACAGTTAAACAGCCAACAATATCTCGGTCATCGACTGCAGAACTACCCAGCTTTAGATTTTTGTTAAAAATCATTCACTATTTTAGCGTAACGCGTTACGTTTACTTGCAAACTATCACTATGTAATTTTTTCATTAGCTTTTCCTGTGATTTCTCCTATATTTAAATAGAACTGATTTTGATACAATAAGTGAAAGTTTTCTCCTCGACCATTTCAACTTCACCTGCTAAACAATCTTACGTGCTCCCCGATAGGCGCCAATTTGCTGTTCTTGCTCTGGTCATTAGGCTGTATCCACTAATTGTGGCTCAAACTGCATCCATTAGCTACCAAACGTTTGCGAAACTATGTTACTTTATCCGTTGCCGTACATTGGGAAATCTTTTAGAGCGACTCTTCCAATTTTTTATCCTTATTTGGACACGCGTTTATAGTGTACCTATCTATGAAAGCCTCATCAATTTGTGTACTTATTAACGCCAATATATGTCTGTATATTTATCGATTATAAGCTGTGATGCTAATTTAGTTATACTGTGTATTTCCCTGGAAATATTGGAAAACACATATTGATATTATATATATATTACGATAGCGTACATTCCATAGATATGCCAATTACAATAAAACACAACTAGTATGCACTATGACACAAAAGTATATATAGCAATTCGATAAAATTATGCATATTTGTGAGTTTACTAAAGAAATTAACTTATCAGTATTCTCCAATATATTGCATTAAGTTATAGCGATAACGTATGCAAAAAGAAGATATCACTATCAGACTTTTTTACAGATGGGTGAATGATGCTTATTCATTTACTACGTGAACAACTTAAAATGGTATCACAAGTGTAGGCGGGTATAATTGCAAATAAAGATGTATACGTTGTTGTTATTATTCTATATATATTATAAGTGTATTTTACATAATACTTTCTCAGTCTTCTTTCTAGAACTTCATGCAGTTTTTTAACATCGTAGAAAGAGTTGAAAAGAGAGTATTAAAAAAAATTATTTCATAGAGATCGAAAACGGCAACAACAACAATAATAATATCTGCGAGATCTCACACACGATCATCTAGTCCTAAATTAATTAGAGCCTGTGCTATAGGTACTAGACAACTGGTATATATATATTAAATAATACGTACATATTTAGTTATTTTACACCCAGACACGGAACAAATATATATATTCATTCACACAAATATTTGTCCTGGCGGGAATCGAACCCCGCGACTTTTGGATCAGCAATCGGCGTCTCCGACCACAAGACCAATCGGTCATTCAGTCAACAGCAGCAAATGATATTTTTTATGAATACAAGTCGCAATTTATCACTTAGCATAGTAAGTTACTCAAATGGACTGTCAACAGGAAAGCGCAATGCAAAAACGTCTAAAATAGTGAAACCGTTCGGCGCAACTTACCGATCTTTTTCACGGTCAAGCTCAGACGACGTTTTTGCGTTCGATTTGTTAATAAAGCCTTCGACAGCGTGCAAAACTAAATCTGTGCTAATGTTCAGAATAGTGACTTTTTCGTTCAAAGGGATTTAATGTATGTGCATTATTTCGTTGCGGACTGTCAGGCGAAATAAACGAGTGTAGGAATCCTCGTGAGTTTTACTGTGCACCTACGCAACGCCGAGCTCATAATAATACTTTGCCAGAAGCCTACAAATTAAAGGTCAATATTCATACCTAATTGATTCAATTGAATGTAAAAAAAACATACCGAATTGAAGAGCTGAGATTTGTGTTTTTCTAAATTCGAAAAAAAAATGTTTTATAATAGTCATGCAGAACTGAAAAAGTTTTGAGACGAATATATTTATTTACCTACCCCATTATTAAACTTCCAAACTGAAAGCGGCAAAAGCTCTATATAATTTATTTTTTTATTTATATTTTACCGTTAATATTATTATGTTATAAGTCTAAATAAAATACATATTGTTAAGATCTTATGATTATACTCTATTATAATACGACTTATAAACACTTTGATTTCGTTCGTTTTTCATACCGTCACTTTGGTGGTAAAGATGTTACACGCATGCGTATACAATATCACACTTTGAACTACGAATCGAACGATAGTCCTATTGACGTGTGTGATGGCGGGTTCGTGGTAGGTCTTTGTCGGCTTTTCGCTTACAACCGGCTACTTATACACCACTAAACTGGTGTTTAGGTATTTTGACGGAACGATCGGGTTGTCATCTCTACAGTAATAAACGCTTTTGCCTTTTTTCTCTTTATGATACGCATTATATTTGAAGACGTAGAGCGTTTAAGCGATTGTGCAGATCAATGTATTTAAATGACATAATTTTTATTTTAAACACATGTTTGATAAATATATTATGTATGACTGACCGTTTGGCTAAGTGGTTAGAGACACTAACTGCGGAGCCAAGGTTTGATTTCCGCATAGGACAAATATTTGTTTGCATGAACATGTCTATTTGTTCATTAAAAAAATATTTAAAGATGTATATCAGTTGTTTAGTACCCATCATACAAGCTTTGCTTAGTTTGGGATTAGATGGCGCTATGTGGGATGTCCCATGTATTACTATTAATATTATCTAAGCCTCAAGCCATAAGCGTGTCATATGTTTTTAAAGCGAATTCCAAAAAGAGCGACCTTGCAAGTTATATAACTCGAATTTTTTTTTTAATTAAAAAAAGTTAGATTAAAAACAAAAACATGTCTACGCAAGAACTTCAATTTAACACCTCATGGTATTTCGCATTGTTTATGAAGTGTGAATTTAAATTTTTTTTCTTTTTTTTAGGATCTATAAACTTCTTTTAAAACTTAGTTTTTATTTGACGACCGCTTAGCCTAGTCGGTAGCGACCCTGCCTATACGTCGCTGGAGATCCCGTGTTCGAATCCCAGGTCGGGTCAGTATTTAAATACTGGTACCGGGTCTTGGTTGTTATATGTATGTGGTGTCTTTGCTTGGCACCCAAAACACAAGCTAATGTTTTAGTTTGGGGCCTAGACGTTGTTGTGATGTATCCGTATGTTATGTTATTTATCAATTCCGTACATATCTGTGGTCCATCCAAGTACCACGCGGTTAAAAAACAGTTAAGGGCTGTACATTGGTTACCAAAATAAGCCCCAAGAGACAACTACTATACACGTATAAAGTCTATATAATGACAGGGGCTGCGCGGAATCGGGCTGAAAATAGTTGTGCTGCAGTGTTGGGAATGGCTCGAACATGGTAGGTATTCACCAAGTTACAAACTCTTCAAGTAACTATATAAACTAATAGCTAAAAAGAGTTCTAAAGTACCGATTTTTTTATGTAATACCTAAGTGAATGACAAGAAATGTTAGTTTGACCCATAATTATTAGAACTGACTGGATGGAAAAATCTATGCCATCATCACTGCGGTAAATTATATTTTTTGTATGTGCATTAAAATACACATACAAAAATTGTATGTGGCTGTTTGGGATGATTTAACTAAAAACTTATATATATTGCAGCGTCATTTGGTATAGTGACTAACCTAAATATTTTATACTTACTTTTTGCTTTTTGTTTTTTATTGCCTACAGCAGCGGAATAAGCTTGACTATCCAGATGACGTCACCGGGATAATTTCAACGTCAGTTGAATTTCCTTAATTATCTGGCAAATCCATTAAATAATAGATACTAAGAGGTGTCATAGGACCTTATTCATTCTTTTAAATTTTAATAACTATAAGTACAACTTTAAAATTTTGGTCCAAGCCCATTAGCATAGAGCAAATTAATTTGACAGCAGCGTTTGGTTTCAATAGAATTATAAATGTCACTTCACAGTATCGAGATGAAGTTTCGCAATTTTGGGGGGGTGAAACCGGCACGCAGGGATTTCTCAGGAGTGAAGAGCGGCGCGCGGGGAAACTCGGACTAAAACTCCCCATCGTACACCGGCTAGCTATAGTATGAGTGGTTAAGTAAACGCAGCAGAGGGCTTCTAGTCAATTCGTACATTATGCCCATTAGCTATCTTACTGTTTATTCCCTGTTTATAAAATTGGTTTTAAATGGATAAACTGACAGCCGATATTATTGTGGATTGACAAAAATGTGATGTGAATAACCAACAAGTATACTTTGATTAGGATCATTAAAAACTTCGGTCTCAAAATGACGTAACCTTTGTCGACGTATAAACAAAACGTTATGCATATTTACGTAAGAAAACTTGAAAACCTGTTGTAGTCCCTATGCCAATTGATAGTTGACCGTCTAGTGGGTCAAGAGCGTCTAATCAAGGCGTCTCATCTCTTAAACAACGTAAGAAAAAAACCTTTCAGTTCGTCCGTTTTCGACGTAACGCAAACTAATTTGTAAACAATGGACTCCAATAACGATTTACGCTCTATTTCTCTGCCGTGCTATTGTCAGTGGTTCTAAAGAGAAGATTTATAACATACTAAAATTATGTAATTTTGTTTTATTTACAATGACAGAAAACCTGATTTTCATTTTAATAGTTACTATTTTATTATTACCCATTACAACAAACCTCATATTAGCAAACGTTAACGGCTTTACGTAGATAATTTACAAAAAAAAAAATATGTAATTGTAAAATCTTGCTGTTGTCATATAAAACGTTGTAGAATCTGAATAACGATTTCAAATAAAAGCGAAACGAAAAAATAAACGCACGGAATATTTTTTGTGGTTAGGCGTACATAATTAAGGTCAAGGTTTGCACTCGCGCGCATCTCATAGTTTTACTGACTGTACGCAACTGCTGCCATAATATTTTTCATCGTGAATCAACTTGATCGAAGATTTCTATTGTAGAGACTTTATGTGAGATTTACATTAACCCTTACAATCAAAAAAGTGTATGTGACGAGATACACATTTTTTTTTGTTTTATATTGGTTTGTAGCTTCGCAGACGTTATAAATTTATATTTGTCAGGCCAAGTTGTTTCATCTATATATTTAAGTTAATTTTGGTATATTTGTACCTCTGTTTTCGTCAGTTTCACGTTGCTTCAACTGTATTAGCCTTGAATCTTCGAAACGCTCAAATAAATTTAATCTAAAAGTATCAAACCCTAGTATTAAGTTTACATGTAGATGAATTAACTTCCCTGGATAGCCAAACGAAGTAAACAAAAGAAAAAATTAAATAAAAATTAAGGAATAAATAAAAAACTAAAAACTAAAACTAAACTGACAAAATAAACAACTTATAAGGCTTTGCGCGCACGGTCAGTTTTTGTTACCTCGACATTTTATCTCCGTTAAATCCACGGAAAAATCACTGCTCGAGATCATTTCTGGAGATGCTGCTGCATACGATTTAACAACCCGTACACTTGATGAGAAAGACACAAATCGTCATGGTGACAAAACCATTCGTGCGCGTATAGCGTAAAATCCTAACTCAAACCAGAATTTTGTTTTGTTGAACGTGGCGGGAATTCTAGGAACTAGATAGGTCGTATACGTGTATAAATCACCTACCTATGACCGTTTGAGCTCGATCCGCCTGCTGTTTAAAATTGTGCTCAATTCAGTGTCAAACATCCGATTTCTTTTCATTGTGTTACATAAATAGTGTATATTAAATATATATTAGAATGAGCAATAATAAATTGAACTTGTAAAGGTCTTATAGATTTATTCAAGTTTAATTATAATATTTTCAATAAGTTTACTGTTACTAGTTATATATATGATTATGAACCAACACCGCATACTTTCAAAACATTATAACATTTACTTTATTAAATGATCTATATTATTTCGATCGCAATTATTGAAGTTGAACTTCATTATTCCTATTTAGTATCTTCACTTCATCAGCCCTTTTTGACCCCACTGCAGGGGCTTAGGCCTCCCGCAGGGTGAGGAGGAGGGCTTGGAGTTTAAATCCACCACGCTGCTCCACTGCGGGTTGGGGACTGTAACGACCGCTATCTATTGACAGCATCCGGGACCGACTGCTTAACGTGCCCTCCAAAGCACGGTGTCAGTGATATTGTGCACTTAAGTCAGAAAAACTCATTGGTACACGCCCGGATTCGAACCATGGCCCTATGGGGCCTTATAAATTTAATACAGGTTCGTTGCGCTTTGAGCTATCACAACATCTAACGACTATTTAGTATAACAACAGTTAATCGACAAATTTCAATAATTCTCAGTAATTAACACCTATTGATGCGTATAATCATTACCTAATAATTAACAATTAAAAAAAATTAACATATTTGCAATCAAAACTTGTTCATTAATTTAAATTGATCTGGTAATTAAAGCTTTTGATGAGTTTTAAATAAGCGTACGTTTGCGTGGACAAATTAGCTTACCTTCGCAGATGGTCGGGATATGCTTCTCAAGCTCGAAGCGTGCAGATGGGGTCTTGAGGTAAATAAGGAATTTAACATTCTCGGACAATTCGATCTAAGTGAGCGATCCCTAACACAAAACTAGTCATATAAGTTTAGAACATATAGTCATATACGGAGCTATCTTCGCTGCAACAGGATGTAAATATAAATAATTAGAATGATATTTAGCTCTAAATAGTTAATATATTAATATACATTTATTTGTAATAATTAAATTTGTCTTTGTGAGATTGTTAATTCTTTAAATCTTTAAAGTATTCTTTAAATTTTAGCAAAATTATAAACAATAAAGTTTCTATTCTATTATTTTCTTTAGAAAGTCGGAATCACTGGATAATAGTACAAATTTTAATTAAAACCATGCAAATTACCGCCTTAAGTCCATTTTCAGATCTTTTTCACAGAACATTAGTACCACTACAATTTTCTTGTAATCTTACCAATGTATATTCTTTAATTTTATTAAAACATTTATTCGTAATAGTTCATGGTTAAGCACACATATTTGGAAAAAAATATTGTTCTTTTAACATCGTAAAAAGTTTATTTGTAATTCACTTCGAAAGTACTTAAGGGGATAGCCTTTTCATACAAAAAAAGAGGGTTCGGCCGTGTCTGATCCTCGCTGTATTTCGGTATTAATATGTACAGAAAAAATATATGTAACAAGCGAAATACTGTCAGGGTATGTTTTTGTTTTTTTCGATATTTTGTTTTTTGTTTTAAAATTAATTAAATTAATTAAATAACGTGCCGTAAATTCGATATTAATGCTAATTTAAAGTAAAAAACGACACTGCAAATTTTAGCAATTCATACAAATTTCAGGGGTGGAAATAGTCACGACCCGCAAGCTGTTTCGACGAGGTATTTCATAGGTATTTTTGGGAATTTGCTTTTGTCATCTCTGTCACTCAGGAATAGGTCAGCGAAGAGGGATCGAAACAGAAATAACGATGCTAACGAAGCCACGGACTGAAAGACTTAAGCGATGAATAAATCCTTCATCTAAAAGATGACGAAATAATTATTTCACTAGACATATAAAGATATTAGCACTAGCTATAAATATAGGTCGTGTCGTGATAGCCCAGAGCGCAACGAGCCTGTCTCAAATTTGGCCCCATCGGGCCATGGTTCGAATCCGGGCGTGTACCAATGAGTTTTTCTGACTTATGTACACAATATCACTGACACCGTGCTTCGGAGGGCACGTTAAGCAGTCGGTCCCGGACGCTGTCAATAGATGGCGGTCGTTACAGTTCCCAACCCGCAGTGGAGCAGCGTGGTGGACTTAAGCTCCAAGCCCCCCTCCTCACCCTGGGGGAGGCCTAAGCCCCTGGAGTGGGGTAAAAATGGGCTGATGATGATGATGATAAATATAGGTAAAACTATATATAAATGTTTGTATTTGTGCTTAATTAGTACTTCATGATTTTAATTATTGTTTATAGGAAACATATTTTAACAATCTCCACCCGCTGTTATAGTTCCAATCAACCTTTATGGCGGATGTGAACATAGGCACAAGTCGCGTCGCAGTAACCAGTTTTAGGTGTAGCCGGACACAGTGGAGCGAGGGCATATGACTGAACCTGCGTAAGCATGCATAAAGCGTTGTATTCCGATCCGCCATAAAGTTTGATTGAAACTATACCTACATAAATACGTGACATACTGTATTTCTGCTACTGCTCTCGCGACGGCACCAATTCTTTTGCTTCATCTCTGATCTTTAAATCAACTACTTTTTAAGTATTTCATTGCACTACAACTCAAAATTTATTAATTTTTTATTTTTATTTTTCACGGTAACTTACCACCAGAGTTGTATAAATCCGTTTTCCTTACAGCTGTCTCCATGAAAAAGACAAATATCACACTTTCGCATATAAAATATTAAACGGGATAAATTCTTGCCTAACAAGTGTCAATGCCGAGAAGTCAAATCAATAAAATATGATACGAGGTTGCGTTTTTTTAACATTCAGATCAAAAGCTATTAATATTTAAAAGCAATAAAATTTCAATAGGTCGCAAGCTTTTTTACTTTTTAATTTTCTAGTAGAACGACACTGAATTAGTTGATTTCTAAATTTCTTAATAGTGCACGTTCATTTAAATCTCGCATGGCAATCGCAATTTCGTTTGCCCATATACGATCATGCGACATTGGACGAGAAGTGTATTGCTCCATCTCTCAACTCCAGTCCATATGTAACAAAATGTTTTTCTTATCTAAGTAAGCTCGCATGATCGAAATGAGAAAAAAATGTTTTATAGCTTCATCGAAAGTATAAATTATATTCCCATTACCTTCACAAAGTTTGTATTTATATGGGCCACGTGTTATACCCGTAGAGTAAATTAACTTCACAGCAGCGTTTGGTATTAAAAGAGACATAAATGTCACTTCACGGTGTCGAAGTGACATTACGCTATTTTGTAGGGTTGAAGACTGGTGCGTGGGGATTTCACGGGGGTAAAGACCCGGCGCGTGGAGACCTTGCGCACTTAAACTCGAACTGAAATTCGCCATCTTACACCAGCCAGCTAGACTATGAGTGGTTAGACAGTAAACGCAGAAGAGGGCTTCTTTCTAGTCAATTCATATTTTTATGTTTATTCCGTTATCGACTTATTATTGTATGGTTGCCACATTATTATAATATTCATGTTAGATATTTAAAGTTTTCATTGGAACTTAACGATGGAGAGTAAATAGGACTGGAAAGGTACGAGGAATAGAACACGTAAGGAAACTCGCTGTATATTATTGACTGAACGTTGACCAACGCATTGAATTATTTGTTATATACGTTAATCAATGCATGTTTTTTCAATGGCATGTCAATCACGCCTCTTAGTTTATATCTTGATACTGGCCATGTGGTAATTGGTTGATAACAGTTGATAACTATATTCGCCTGTGTAAACTACTCAATCAAATGTACTCTACCAACATTCGAGTTTCATTTAAAGCAGTAAATTTTCCGTCCAAGTTTCACTGAAATATATTTATATTTGGATGCTCAATGTGTTTTTATTACGACTAGACCGGTTTATATGCATTTTTTAAGATCTATAAAATAAAAACTAATTAAAAACTAAAAGTATTTACAAATTAAAAAAATACTATGTAAAGATAAATGACAAAATTTTAAAGAGAGGATGGGTTCAGGGTACCAAGGATGCTTGCCGCGTTGCCGCGCTGTATTGCGACACTGATCCTCTGAACAAGGTATTCCTTGCACATAGGATCCCCTGTCAACAGACACAGCGCGACACCCAAATCGTGGACAAGTGATTTGGTATCCTTGGACCAGGGACCCATCGTCTCGACAGCAAAAGGGATGAAATGGTAGCGATTTATAAGTTCCATGTGCTTGGCTGTTTTCCTACGAGCTGCTGTCTCAGCAGCTGCTCCAGTTTTTTTTTATATTTATATTTTGTATTTAATAACAAGTATCCTGTGGAATGATTCAGGTAATAATTATCTTTCACGAAAATGTCATCAAAATCTGTTTAACGATTTTTGCGTGATGTGTGCACTGACAGACGGACAGATGGATAAAAATTTCAAAACGAGATTATTTTGATATCAACATCGACTACTATGAACAGTATAATAGCAATTTTCGAAAAATATAATTTGCCTCCAATGGTAAAGGTTCGAGTTCGATTCTCACGTCGGGATACGTTAAAAATATATTTTGCTGACCTCTCCCCGCCCCCTCTTCTTAACAATCTAAAAGTACTGATGATACAGGTAATCTTAATTTGAAATCAGTGCAATAGAAATATGTCGTACCGTCAGCCAATACATTTGTCTTTTAGTAGGTATAATATGTTCGCCAAAAAAAAGTGTTTTCTTACATTCAGTTCGGAATCCTTAGCGCAAACGGGACTCAATTGACCAGTTCTTAATATTCGTCGTTTTACTTTACAATATTAACAATTTTACGATAAAGCAAAAAAACCTTATCTGTGAAAACATTTTTTAAGTTCTCCTTTTTTGTTATCTTTTGATAAGATATCAGCCATAATAACACATGCTCTGTAAACATTTAATATCACTGTAGGAGTACCCTGCAGCCCGCCGTTGAAATCGTCAGTGACCCGCGCATTCATACGCTAAGATGTGACGGCGTATCTAAGTAATTTTAACACTAAGTGATACTGAATGGAAAAAAACAAATATTTTATTATTTTGATCAAACATCATAATATTAAAATTTGAAATGTTATGGTAAAATCACACTGTATAATAATAAACTATGAACAAATTACTTATGGTTCGATTCATTTTCAAGTACAGAATATGGATTAGGTAAATAAATAAAGAAATAAAATGTGACATCACACGACAGAAAACACAAATACATTACCGAAAGTACCAAATAGTTATATAGGATGTTTTGGTTTCATGTGTGTATCTAGTATACCGTATATTCATAATATAAAAGTATCGAAAAATTAATAAAAAATTATATCCAGAAGATAGTTATCGATTGTTTCGATGTAAAAAATTCTCGATTCACTTCCAAGATCATTTCACTATGGATAGAGTCAAGTGGCTGTGTGACTCAGTTACAGACATGTTACAGATAAATTATATTGCTATTGCAATTTGGAACAATGTCATCTCAAGACAATGTTATCATATGTTGTCGTCAAGCAACCACCGGAGGTCAGGACAACAATAGACGCAAGCTAGACTTGTGTAAATTTAAATTGTTTTTGGTAATTTCAAGTTTATTGTTTTATGAAATATATATTAAGAATATACACAACTAGCGATTCAGAAAATAGTGCTTTTTAGGTTTCCTACGGGTTCCTATTATAAACTATAAGTCCATTCGTCCGTCCTATAAAATGGCTGTATCTTTTAAACCTTAATATATAAACGGGCGAAATATTCACCAAATACGTTTCATTATGGCAGATATCTTATTAAATAATAAAAACCAAAATATGTAAAATTAAGGAGGACCTCATTAATGACACGTGTTTTTAAGGGATTTTTTCCCCTTATTTGTTTTTTTCTACCGTAAAAATTATAATACGTATAGTCGTCATACTTGGTGTGATTATAATGAGAACTTCAAAGTATGACAACAAATAAAAACCGATCGATTCAGAGTCATGCTTGCGCCAAAGATCCCGAATGGCAGGGAAAAAAAACAAATTTCGTATACAATATTGTGTGGTGGTACGCTATCCTTGGTGCGCTATTCTGGTTCGCACTTGACTGAGTTTTTTTATATCATGAGCGGTCAGTACATTTTTACAAAAAGCTTGTTATTCCTTATATACAATACACCATTGATAAAGAAAACTATGGTTTGTGAGACGGGGACCATCAAAGGCGACATCTGATCTCGGATATACTCTGAAACTCTATATAAAAATTTGTACACTTAATAACGTTACTATGTCTTATTTCATACGTTGGCAGATCGTTTGTCATTCCATTCCATCAGCCCATTATACCTCACTGCAGGGGCTAAGGCCTCCCCCCAGGGTGAGGGGGTTTGGAGCTTAAATCCATCACGCTGCTCCAGTGCGGGTTGGTAGATTGTAACGACCGCCATCTATTGATAGCAACCAGGACCGACCGATTAACGTTCTCTCCGCGGCACGGAGTCAGTGATACGCCCGGATTCGAACCACAGCCTCACGGCCTTATAAATTTGAAACAGGTTCGTTGCGCTCGGGCTATCACGACTATAGTTTGTCATAGTTGATTAATTTTTTTTTTTAGTTTTTAATCATAACCTATACAGGCTTTTCTTTATTCTGTCCTCAAATAGACTCTGTCCGCAACGAGCTTTTCGTGTACCCCTCGAGATTGAGCCGAAATTCAATTTTTTTTTCTTACTTTCAATAAGTGCATCTGTTTGGTAAGGGGCTTTGTAATTATTTTTCAGTGATGACAAAATCGATTATCTATTCATAATATGTCAATAACATTCGAATTTCAATATATAAATAGCTCGTAAATTTCACGAATCAGGCCTTAAAAAGCTGTTACTGCATTGCAACACAACTCAACCAACTTCTAGATTTATTGTCCGTCACTGATAGGTAATAACCGTTTGGAGCGCGATCGCGGTTGCACGATCGAACACGAATTGGGGCAACGAGAAACGAAAGCCACGTCACACAATTTTACACCATTTTTGTCCTAACAAGGGGTCGTTAAAAGCATTATGATGTATGTCCAGCCCGTTGTATTTTATTCGTCTTTATAAAAAGAAATTTCCTCTTATCGTCTCGTGCCAATGATATCTAGGATAGCGTATAAATTAATTGGCTTCTCATAGAATATTATTTGCTCAATATATATTATTAAAAACAATTCAATTGTATAATTAGATTAAATCAATTTACGTAAGTTATACTACATACTTGTAAAGAACAAAAGCTTTCTATAATGCCATTGAAAATGTTTAAAGAGACATTATCCCCAGAAATGCGTAAAATGACGTACGAAAATAACTTCATGCATAAAGTCAACCATATTTTATTTACGTACATTTTGGTGTATGCTATTAACAGATTTTAAAAAATTCAAATAAAAAATACCAAACCAAAATCACACTTTTTTTCTCAAAACACACGAAACCATCCCAAAATCACTGTTAAATATCAAAATCATTAAATCTTTACAAATTGAGTGAAACCGCCGTTTACTTGAATTTCTTAAATATTTTTACTTCCGATATATTGAGCTTCAAAATTACCTTGAAATTGTGTGTGCCTTGTAAAGAATTAACATATGTATATATCCACAGGGTATAATTTAAGATCGGCTATTTATTAAAAATACACGTTTTAAAAGTAGCCTATGTCACTCTTTAGCTCATAAAATACATCTATGCACAATATTATAGTGGTTCCGGTACAAATGTGTAGTCCACATGAGCGGAGCCGTGGATGGAAAACTAGTTTAAATATAAAATATTGCTAATGTTACTCGTTGATAATGTAGAATTCTATAGGGAGTTTCCTCTTTTAATAAGCAAAAAAATTATTACTCGATAATTTAGTAGCCATATAATGTGAGATTAACGGCATTATTTTCATTTTATTTCACGAATTACCATTTCGAACAAATTCCAGCGTCATCTTTATATCTCCAGTGAAAATAAAAACGAACGTATTTTTCTCTTACTATCACGCTGAACTAAAATATTAAAATATGGCGAAATTTCGAAAAAAGTAATAGTCGGTAGGTGTAAGGTCTGGTGAATATGGCGGATGAGGGAGAACTTCCAACCCCAACTCTCGCAGCTTGGAGACTGTTTGTTGTGCAGTGTGGGGTCGCGCGTTGTTGTGAAGGAGATGCGGGGACGACCGATTGACCAAAGCTGGTCGCAGACGTGCGAGCTTTTCCATCATTGTCTTCAGTTTTTCAGACGACCGCTTAGCCTAGTGGGCAGCGACCCTGCCAGCGAAGCTGGAGGTCCCGGGTTCGAATCCCAGGTCGGGTCAGTATTTATATGATGAATATTAATACTGGCACCGGGTCTTGGTTGTTATATGTATGTGGTGTCTTCGCTTGGTACCCAAAATACAAGCTGATGCTTAGTTTGGGACCTAGATGTTGTTGTGATTGTGTGTTGTTATTATTATTATTATTTTTCACAGTACACATCTGCAGTAATGCTCATGCCATTTTGTAAAAAGCTGCGATGAAACACCTTGGCACTAGACCACCAAACAGTGACTATCATCTTTTTAGGGGTTATTTTTCGTTTAACACATTGCTTTGGTGTTGAACCAGGATCTAACCAACTTGCTGAACGCTTTCGATTGTCAAACAAAATCCATTTTTCATCACAGGTAACAATCCGGTTCAAAATTCCTTCATTTCTGTGCCTGTTGAGCAACGCGAGGCAGGTCTCGACGCGTACGTTGCGCTGGCGATCGTTAAGTTCGTGGGGAACCCATCTATCAAGCTTTTTTACTTTGTCAATTTGTCGCAAATGGTCCAATATAGTTTTGATGCTAACATCAAAAGCTGCTGCTAGTTCATCTGTAGTTTGAGTATCATCAGCTTCCACAATCGCCTTCATTATTATTTCATTATTCAAGTCATAATTTCCAGAACAGAAGCAGGCAAACCAATAACGGGTTGTGCGTTCGTTTGTTAAGTTTTCTCCGTAAACTTTGTTGATGTTCCATAATTACATAAATTTTTAAAGTATGATGAAAAATGTTCAAATATAATGAAAAGACAATGCTATTCAATAAACAAAAGACTGACTTTGTAAAAAGAATGTCATGTTTTTAAAACCAAATTAATTTGAATTTAGAATTCACAGCCAATCAATTTTTTTTTTTGTTTGAAATGGCCAGTACTGAAGAACGGCAACTTCATAGGTTAAGACTTAATATTACCGACTTTTTTTCAATAATGGACTCTTGAATACCTCATACCTTAAGTTGAGAGCTGAATATTTTAATTGTTAGTCAGCGTTGACGTGTCGCGTAACGAAAAACAATACTACAGCGAGAACACGTACAGTCGAAGGAAATAATCCATCAAGTATAAGTACTCAATTAAGTTTAATACTAGTACTTGATAAGAAATTTTAATTCCAATTGCTTTACGTTACGTAAAGCCAATTGAAATTAAAAATTAATTAACCAAGTCGATAGATTAAAAGAATGTTGGCACTTAAGCCCGGTTGCTCTCGTGAGATCGTTTCTGGATGGTTCCGAAACTTATAGTACTTTTACTACTAAAACTACAAAATACATTAGGTACCTTTAAAAAGCTATTGAATGTTTTACGGAATAGTTTATTATTAAACTACAAGTTGTTTATGTCATAAACTAAGCAGACCTCGCAGATTAGCGATAATCTTTGATAAAAGATGTCAATAAACGAGCTTGTACTATACGACTAACTAGAGGGCGCAAGAACATGACAAATAGTTTTTTATACTGCACACCAGTATTATAGGTAGCGAACCGAGAAGGAGCTGAGTGACAATTTCAAGTTTTTTTTAAATAACGTACTTGGGATTTGGTTATTTCAGTATACTCTGTTTTTAAGCGTTTTTGTATTTTATACTCCAGCTGTAATGGGAGACGCGTCATTAGCTCCATTGATTCCCCACCACGCAAACGTGATATCTCAGGTGCCGTGCGTTTATTTCAAGCGATCTCTATTCTTATATCCGACAAACGATGACATGACAACAGTACGATGACATGACGCAAGCGAACGGTATCGACCAAGCCGCCGCACCGCCCGTCTCCAAGCTTTGCGTGGGTGAAAGTGGAGCCAGTCGCACCCTTATGCCAGATTTGGTAACTTGATATATCTCGGACCGTTATAGAAAGACTCGTATACCTACGTAAGCTGTACCTAAGTATTTATGGTGAAGCTGCATAATCGCGTGGTCATTTTAATTGACTGCATGGTGTGATACCGACATTAACCTATATTCATCTTTGATGGGTACGTTGATGTAAGTATATATATAATGTAAGCAAATAGTAGACTTAAGTTAGTCATTATGCAGTCTTTAACCAGCAAACACGTGTTCATTGTATCCACACTCCTTCTCCTCAACATCCGTCCTTGACAAATCTTTAAAACCTTAGATTAATTATTACAAGCGTATAGATGCTGTACCTTGTGCATTTAATCCGCGAATTTTGCGTTCACTTGACACAGTATTCCCGATTACTCACCGAGAGTAACCGACGCTCTTTTTGCTTGCGGTAAAGTTTTCCATTTTGTCTGTTTCAAATTATATTTGCCTCCAAATATGGTGAAGGATCTTTATGTTGACGACCGCTTAGCCTAGTGGGTAGCGTCCCCGCCTACGAAGCTGGAGGTCCCGGGTTCGAATCCCAGGTCGAGTCAGTGTTGATATGATGAATATTGATACTGGTACCGGGTCTTGGTTGTTATATGTGTGTGGTGTCTTCGCAAAAATATTTATATATGTATATATTATAAAGAATATTTAAGTATGTATATCAGTTGTCTAGTAACCCATAACACAAGCATAATACTTGCTTTCTTTGGGACTAGATAACGCTGTGTCGGACGTCCCATGTAGGTATTATTATTATTATTATGTTAGTCATTATGAATATCCGAGTTTAACATAGACTTTATTTTAGTTTCCACTTTGTCATAGAATATTAGATTTAATACTTTGTTTACATACGATTGAAAACTGATAATATCAAATTTTAACTAATTATCTTAAAAAAAAAATGAAAAAATTTATATGTATGCTTAGACTAAAAATTGTTCACTTCCGCGCTTCTGCCATAGACCCCGCTGGTGACGGACTGTACGAGTCATGTTCCAACTAATACTACGCCGAAAACGACATACTCAAGTCGAGTTGGTCTCCTTTACAAGCTCTGCGATGATCGGCGTTAACGTGTCGCGTGCAAAAAACAATACTACAGCGAGAACATGTACAGTCGAAGAAAATAATCCATCAAATATATATATCTACGCCATTAAGTTGCCACGTGCAAGAGTTTGTTATTAGTAAGTAGAGCTCTGTTTGGTAAAAACGCGAGCGAACCCAAACTTTAGTTTATGTTTGTATGCATGACTAATGAATTCGCGGAGATATTCTTAAATTCGTATTTCGTAAATTCATTCGTTTGCAAACCGCTGAGTAATTCAACCTACACTCGCCACATCAGCTACATGTCTTTGCGTGCCCTTATATGGAGAATTATTTTACACAAAAGTGTGGGTTTTGTTTTGCACATATAAACAAAGGTTTAGTCATATTTTTTGTCCTTCATCGTTTCTACTTACTAGAAGTATTACACATCGACGTATTTGCATCGACACATAGAAGTGTTACACGACGACCGCTTAGCCTAGTGGGTAGCGACCCTGCCTACGAAGCTGGAGGTCCCGGGTTCGAATCCCAGGTCAGGTCCCAATATTGCCACTTGTACCGGGTCTTGGTTGTTATATGTATGTGGTGTGTTCGCTTGGTACCCAAACACAAGGTAATGCTTAGTTTGGGGCCTAGACGTTGTTGTTCTATACGTTATTATTATTATATTAGATCGATTTCTAGAAAAATATTGCTACAAATCAGCTATTGCTCCGCAATATAATACTTTATAAACGTAAGATTGATACGGTACGACCTCTGCAATTAGTTAACACTTCAAATCACATAAGTACGAATTGAGCCCTCTCCTGCGTTGACTGTCTAACCACCTACACTCTGGCTAGTTGATGCAAGATGGCGAGTTTCAGTCCGCGAGGTCCCCGCGCGCCGGTCTTCAGCCTCGCGAAATCCCCACACACCGATCTTCACCCCGCAAATTGCGTTTGTCATTCTCGATACTGTGAAGTGACATTTATGACTCTATTATGTTAAAACCAAACGCTGCTGTCAAATTTATTCACTCTATTCTTCAAATATATTGTGTACCTAACAGCCTATAAAAAATAATAGAAAAACCAAATAAAAAAAAAACAATAACGTGATCTTTGTGGAAAGTTCGAGCAAATTAGAAAAAGTTCCAAATTCAAATCTGAAACGTTCGTTGTCTTGTTTGTTTTTCGAAAATTATTGTGTCGAAGAATGACTTACTATTCTATACTCCGATCGTGTTCTCTCGACCGCGGCGATGCGAATACAGAGGCGACTGATGTGAACCAAGTATTCTGGAAGTAATCTCAAAGAATTAAAATTAGTAGTATAGTGATTGTAGTTTGCACTTACTGTACCACTTAATTTTATTAAGAGTTAAGAATAAATAGTTCGCCGTCTTATAATTAACCAAATATATTAATTTTACGTTCGTTTAAATATTTTATAATTAGTAAAATAACGATTGGTCGAGTGGTAATAAACCGTAACTGTACAAACCAAAAGTCGCAAGTTCGATTCCCGCCCATGACAAATATATGTCTATTTCTTCCATGGCTGGTGTAGAATACTACAGTACAAAAAAAAACTAAGGACATATATCAGTTGCCTAGTACTCATAAAACAGGTTTTGTCTAGTTTGGGACTATGTGGCCGTATGTTAGACGACCCAGGTATTGTAATGGTAATAGAAATGTATCATATAACAATGATACATCCATATTTAATGAAGTAATAAAAAAAGTCATATATTTGCACAGCAATAGAAAGAAGTGAAAGGCTGGACGTGCTTTGCATTCAAGTTGCCAAACAAATTTCTTGCTTATAATTTTCCTCCTTTACTTACATACTTGCCTGTTTTATTATTTTCTGGTTGATAAAACATAGAAAATACATGTTCACTTAAGTGTGTTCTATCAAAATTAATATATTATTTTACTATTTATTATTTTCCCCAGTATGCTGTATTTTTAAATGGCTGTTATTGCAAACGATCTTCGAACTTCGAACTTCATAATTTTGTCCATTATCGGCAGGTATGCATACGTCTCTTGACATACGTCCTATTCTACGTCCTTGACATACGTCCCGTCCTACGGGTACCAAGCGAAGACACCAAATACATATAACAACCAAAACCCGGTACCAGTATCGATATTCATCATATAAATACTGACCCGACCTAGGGTTCGAACCCGGGACCTCCAGCTTCGTAGGCAGGGTCGCTACCCACTAGGCTAAGCGGTCGTCAAAATTTGAAATTGCGTGTTATTTTCCACGAATTATCTCAGAGAGAGCAAGGCAAAAAACAAGCAAGTTCAGAAAACCATTGATAAGGACTCAGTGCTCAAAAGGGATGTATGCTCCAAATCAATCTTTTGTATGGAAAAACTCTAAATTACGCGATTATCAATTTGAGACCTCAGACTATAAGTAATGACAATAATAATAAAAATTTATTTCTTATAACTTACATGACAAAACAGTTGTAAGTATACTTAATGTACTAAATAAACTAAAATTTAAAAAAAAATGTTATTTAAAACAAATGTTTAATCAATTTTAAAAATTATACGCTATGAGAGCGAAAAGGTGTGTTCGATTAGTCGAACACACTTTTTCGCTCTATGTAGATACATTGCGGATATTTTATATTAAACCCTTAAAATGATGAAGAGGGGTGTTAAAATTTCTATTAAAAAACCTAAAAATAACGTTCATATTGACTTGAAACGTCGTATCGCGGACTTTTGATATTAAAATTAAACTTTTAAAAGGTTGAAAAGGGGTATAATTAAAGTTTGTATAGAAAAAAACTATAGATAACGTTAATGTCCGATAGTCTATCTAGTGATTCTCTTTTTCTCGTGCGTAGTATTTACATATGTTTTACTTGTAACCACGCTGTATGGATAATTCTTTCGGGAAAACATTTTATTATGGAAATATAACCTACCTATTTTTTTTTTCAACAATGGAGTCTATAGATGATACCTAATGTTGTTTACCCAGGTCTGCGTTGTTAATATTTTAAGAGTAGGGATGACCTATCACCCCACCTACGGTACCTACTACGGTAATCGCACTTTACTATATAACATTTAATAAATAAACACAAATACGTTTCTGAATAATGAATAATTATCTTATTTAACTTTAAGCAAATATTTGGTTTAACATGATAAGCTATGTTTTCACAATATTCTTACTCTATTGAGTTATTTCTCTTAGTGCGGTGCTCGAGTGCTTGACATGTAATCGAGGAACTGACAGGAAACCTTTCGTTTCATTCGACCACTAACAGCCATCGTAAAAAGCCAAAGGCATAATACTTGGCGTCACGTAGAGCCCGCACCCTATCCATGTGCGTCGCGTCGTGCGAAAGGAAATCAATCTTACTTTCTATGAAAATATTAACGTTATTCGTGTCCGACATGACATGAAATTAAGTACGACATGAAAAATAAAAAACTTGTAATAATAAATTGATTCGTTAGAAAGTAGTCCATGAGTGCTCGGACGTACGAAGTGTCGCATTGGGTTGTGCAATGCTTGCGTAACCTTCTAATACGCAAATGAATTGGACTTCCGATCGGGCGTGTCGTTCCATCGCCACACGTACAGGCGTAACAAATCATCCACTTGTTAATAAAATAGTTAATAGAAACTTTTGTCCGCCCGCACACTTTCGGCCTTTCATTTCGGTATTGCTTTTTCTGATTTTCGGTAATTTTTTGGTTGTTATTATACGTTTTTTGTACGTTAATACAGAGATTTTTTAAGGTTCGATCTCAACAAAAAATCTTTAAAAAAATTATGACTTCATTGACAATTTAATAGGTTTTTTAAAATAAATGGCGTATTTAATAATCAGAATTGAATGTTCGGCTATTTGTTGTTAATATAGATGACATTCTTTTAATGGGTGAACTATCGATCAAATCTCGTATATACCATGGAACTATATTTTAATAATATATACATATATATTTATATATAACCTTTACCATATTTTAATAATTTTTTGAAATAAAAAATAAAACTCATCAAAACAGAATACTTCTCTCTACCGGTTATGGTTTTGAATATACATATTTTTCATTCGTCATGTAATGCCCGTAGCATCGTTTTGTGCACAAATAATAATTAAATTAAGACTATATTTTGGTACAGTTAAAGCGATTTTTCTGTAATAGGCAACATCTGGTGCATTCACGTTAATTTGGGAATAATTTCGATTGTGCACTAAAAATTCAGATCCGATGAATCCCTTTATAAAATAGTTTTGTAACCACGTTTTGGTGGGCAAACAGTGATAAAAAATTTTAAACTTTACTTTTTTTGTACTAATTCAAGTGGGCTCATTTATGATCAATTATACGATCATTTGTGATCACTTATTACAAAATTATGACGTAGGTTTCACAAAAAAGTACAACTTTGTTACATTTATTTTACGTAAAAGGAAAGGTATTTCTACATATTATTATATTTTTTACTTCCACGTACTCTCAGCGCGAAAGGGAAAATTGCCCTTTCACCGTAAAAAACTATACATGGGGACGATTTGTAAGATATATATATCAAAAATTAATCTTCATATTTCTATGCAAAGCCTCATAGCAATTTAATTAATCTATTATTATTATTGATTACTTGGTGCACAAATATCAACTGTTTTAATTTGTCGATAATATATATTCACTAAAGCTTAGGCCCCACTAACGTGTAAAGCCATTAATTATCATATTCGTTGTGTAACCAACCATACAATCAATGCGAATCATTCTTTAACCGACCAGCCATAGCAAATCTTTGGCACATGCATGTCGCATGAGTAAAAGTTCTAATCGATGAAAATAGATGAAAGTTATCACACAAAAACGGTCTGCATCACAGTATTTTAGTTTTATTCGAAACTAGGGACCCGTCCCGACTTCGCCTGAGTTGAACAGTTATATATCTTATATTATGTATATGTAGCCTATGTATATGTGAAATTATGTACTTTGCGAATAGTAAACGAATTTTCCAAACAAGACGACGTGTAAGATATTTATGTCAAAAATTAAACTTCATATTTCTATGCAAAGCCTCATAGCAATTTAATTAATCTATTATTATTATTGATTACTTGGTGCACAAATATCAACTGTTTTAATTTGTCGATAATATATATTCACTAAAGCTTAGGCCCCACTAACGTGTAAAGCCATTAATTATCATATTCGTTGTGTAACCAACCATACAATCAATGCGAATCATTCTTTAACCGACCAGCCATAGCAAATCTTTGGCACATGCATGTCGCATGAGTAAAAGTTCTAATCGATGAAAATAGATGAAAGTTATCACACAAAAACGGTCTACATCACAGTATTTTAGTTTGATTCCATACTAGGGACCCGTCCCGACTTCGCCTGAGTTGAACAGTTATATATCTTATATTATGAATATATAGTCTATGTCTATGTGAAATAATGTACTTTTCGAATAGTGAACGAATTTTTCAAATAAGTACAATTAAGGATATTAACCTCCAGATACAAACTCACAAAATTCCCACTCTCTCTCTCTCTTTTAAATATAATATTATAATATATGTCATAAATATAGACTTATTGTAACAGTTTATTGGATCGAGAGTTCCATACGAAAGTAGACAAATTGAAGTCTCATAACCCCGTACCTGGGTTTTTTAATATTTAAAAAAATATATTATTATTTAAATTTCAAAGTAGTGGAATTTATTCTAAAATAAACATATTTTGTTGGCGAATTCCTTCCCTGTAACATATATTGAAAATCAATTGAGTACACATGGGTTATGATCATTGGGTTATGTTTTTAGGGTTACGTAGTCAAATTGTATTCTTTAAACAAAAAAAAATTACACCCCACCATCAGGGGTGCCGCTAAATCATTTAAAATTCAATAAACGTTTTTCAATGAGTTTCTATTTAGGTGAATATTAGTCGTTAATAATTTGATTATAGGTACGTCATAATTTTGTGAATCTGAATCTAAGAATCTTAATCTGAGAAAAATCTAGAAGTGCTACTTTATCGTACACACGTTTTAGTGCTACTACTACAAACACTTTCAAATAGAATGTTTCATTGATAATTGTAAGTTGATTACTTTTAGTACATGCCAACAATGATGCCGACATGCTAAGTAGCCTTAAATTCTCGCACATGACAATGTACTTTTTTATGTGTTTTATGTTATATGTGATACACATTCTCATATCTGTTTCCCAGAGATGTAGGTAGATACTATTTACTTCACTTCACTTCATTTTCACTTCATCAGCCCATTTTTACCCCACTGCAGGGGCTTAGGCCTCCCCCAGGGTGAGGAGGGGGGCTTGGAGCTTAAATCCACCACGCTGCTCCACTGCGGGTTGGGACTATTTACTACTGATTTGTAATTTTTCTGTGTTATGTTGTGTGATACGTGGTAAATTTTTATGTCAGACTTACCGCCAACGATTGTAACGAGACAGGACTGTTCAAATCACATAGTAATTATATTTTTATAGTAATAATAATAACTTTTAATTCGATTTTAGAATACTTGTTAGCGACACTCGATGGATTTTCCATTTCTTCAATTTATTATTTAAAAAAAATGTATTGATTTGGTCATTTTTATTTATCTTACATACAAATGCATACTTATTTAAAGGTATATTTCATTTACTACATTTAATGGTAAACATTATAACAAAAGATAAGAAAGTAAATAAATACTTGTAATATTGCTTATAAAACGCATCTACAATTCCCGATACGTTAATGTGACACTAGGAATTGCGACCTCGGCCGTTTAACGGATACGCGTACTCGTAACTGCTGAGTTTACATGCTCTAGAATCTATGAATTAATCCTGTATTAAATTATAATATAAAAATTAAGTTATTATATATATAACTGGATTTTGCCCGCATGTTGGTTTTCGTAAGTACGTGATTTGCAATATTTAGATTGTAATTCAAATTAATACCCAATTCAAATATGTCCGCCTGACAAAATAAATTCTACTGCATTCGCAAATAATGCTACATATTTAAAAATTTTAAAAATATCTTATTAAAATCCGATAAATATTAGAAAACTTACAATTACGCAGGCGATGCTGGACGCAAAAGATAGTGTATTATACATATAACGTTCCAGGAGAAATTTTCTAAATGACTGTGAAAACCATATTTAAATCTATTGCGTGGTTTAGAAGTAAGCGGAGAAACAGAAATGAGGAACTCTGTAGCGTCGCCTTCCTTAGTCCCCGCGCCCAGGCCGCACACCAATGAGTTCGAAAACTCAATCACGCTCATAGGTGTATTTTATATACCTTTTTTGCTTTATACAAAAAATTTGATAAATAATTACATAATACCATTTTGAAAAAAAACCACTATCCCAATACAAATTTTTACCCCCTTTTTCTTCTCAAATTTTGAAATCCAAAAACCCTGATACCGTCATTATTTATTCATGATCACGTGTTATAATAGCAATTTGCAAGTTCCTACCTTTAAATAACTAAGATTTAAAAAATAGTAGAATTGAAATCAGTGGGTCATAAAATGTATTTAACCAAAAATTGGGCAAAAAAAAATGAAGTTACAGATATAGCCAACAGATTTATATCGTAATATAGATATAATTTTAGTATGATATGTGACCTCAACGCGATGGCCGTCGTTGAACGATTACGTCAGCGACTTTCATCGCGTGAGAACCGCTGTTGGAACCGCCCGCTCTGCGTATTGTGCACTCGCGCCAACTTTACGTCCGTTCGGAAACGTGTCGCATAATAAATTTTACGGTTATATGATTAAATAGACGTAAAAAAAAAATAATGTTTACAAACGACAATAATTAAAAATGGGCTTTGATAAGGCAATAATAATTCTTTTTGTGCTTATGCGTAACCCATATAAGAATGTCGTCCAATTAACAACATTCAAAATAAAAACTGACTTGTTAATGCTCCTTACATGCAAAATATGCGTATACGACTTCTTGAAAAATTTTTCCTAATTTAATATTAATAGAAATACGGTTGAACGAGGATTGCTGAATAACGCGACCGAATATTTGGTCAGTTTTTATGTTATTAATATGATAAAAGTGCAACTAAGTACTTAATTGACCATTTCCAAATTTTTTGACCATGACACTACTACTTTTGACAGTTTTCCGTCTGACATTGTTTTTATAAATATGCAGCGGCAATGACTCAACTTATGATCCGACCTGGTGACGTCACGCTATAAGAATTTTTAATATTTTATATCTACGTAAATACAGATCTAAAAAAATTTATTAAAATTCGTTTCTTGAAATTGCTATTATTTCGAAATAAAATATAACGGAGTTTAGTTCAGAAAGAGAATGGTCAATTCGGTATCAAATTCAACCCCTTTCCTAATTGTTTTTTTTTTGGTCACGATCACTAATTTTTCAAGCGCCATGTACAGTTCACGCAACCACTCCGCGCAGGCAGACCGACATATTTGGCAAGTTGCCCTTTATCACGTCAAGTCAGAATAAATCACTTAGAATATCGTTACCAAATCTGTAGTGTGACCTCGTAATACAACTTTTGTTAGTGCTTCCGAATGCATGTTAATAATTAAAATTTAATGAAAATTCTTATTGTAATATATAATATATGTGATATATATACCCACCAAGCAGATATTTAGCAAATTTATCTCACCCCTTATATCTCTTGAAACGCTTAACACAACTATAATGTTAACCACAACTTCGAAATTATTTAAAAAAATCATAGCTGAAACATTTAATTACATTGGCAAAGGTTCCGAACGCAGCTTTGTTGGCGCCAGTGCATGGCATGGGTTTTACCGTCTGATCTGACTTCTATATATTGTAAACTAGCTGCAATTTACACCTCTGTCACAGAAGAATCAACATGTAATGAGAGGAAAATTGTAATAACTAGTACTTCCTGCTTGGGCCTGACCACTAGGTCTACGCGCAAAAACATTTTTTATTTATAGGTATGTATGCAACCTTTAGTGTAATAAACGAACACCCTGTAGTAGTTTATTAAGAATCGGCTACTAAATCGATTTCAGGCATTTTCAAAATAAATATTTTGTACGTCAATGAATAGTCCACCTCTCTTTTTGAATCCATATTCTATAACATTTACCTAATATACCTTTTTGCTAATAAATTTCAATCTACTTTTAACGAGAAGAATTTTTTTTCGTGCCGTTAACACAAAAATATTGGTAAATATTAACAAATGTTTAATGTATCACTTATTTCTTTTTTTTTCGCTTTTTAAAACTGCCTTGTCGCCAGCGCATGGACAGTCCATGCGTTCTGGATTTTCAATTAGAAAAAAATATTCTTCATTGTGGAGTAATGAATATAACTCCATAACCGACAATATTTTTTTTATAATTTCACACTTATACACGCAGACAAAATATTTACCAATATTTTTGTATTTTACAATTTAACTTAATGAGTTCTAGACAGCGTCACCGCACATGCCCGGTTGAATTTTTTAAGCTTTTTTGATGTATGGGATCTCTCTGAAAAAAATATATAATTTAATTTTTATATCAATTTGCGGGTTGGGTCAACGTTCCACTTAAAATATCCAATTTTTAGATCCATTAAATATTTCGTTTACACGCTAGAGACCCGTCATATGCGAACGGGCAGACGGACGGACAGATATAGTTCCAATCAAACTTTATGGCAGATCGGAATACAACGCTATATGCGTGTTTGCGCAGGTTCAGTCATATGCCCCTCGCTGCACTGCGTCCCGCTACACCTAAAACTGGTTACTGTGACGGGACTTGTGCCTATGTTCACATCCGAAATAAGGTTTGATTGTAACTGTAGCAGAACGAGCAATAGTGCACCGTTTTGCTCTTTGAGTACGGAACCGTTCATATTCCAAAAAAAATATTTAATTGGTAAAAGTTTTGTAGTATCCTTTGCTTATTTGCTTTAATAACTTTATTTTATTTTTCCTTTTAATGAATTTTATTATTTTATTTTTGTTCTTTTTCGAACCTATACTGCATGTTTCGTTGCTTTACTTTCTTGTTATACCTACTGAGCGAGTATTTAATTCACAACTTAAATGTGATATCGCTAACAAACACCAGCGTATGTCTTCTCTGATGGAGTCAGAGTCAAAGTAACAGCCAAAACAAAGAAATAAAAATAACAATGACGCTGGCGAAATTGATATAAGCATAAAACACCATAATTAAGAAAAAGAAGAAGAGTACGTAATCCTAAAAAAAAATAAAACATGTATTTTACAAATTGCAGAAAAATTTGTTCATATGACAGATAAGTAGTAAAGTGTTGGGACAGACAAAGGGACGAAATCACATATGATTCTGGATTTACACGTATTAAAAAAAATTTTTTAAATTACTGAGCAGCTTTGGGCATCTTAGTTGGTTGCATATACATTCACTTTTTGCTCTCAATGAATTAAAATTTTGTTAAAGAATCCATTTATAAAATTATATATAACCGTATAACGAACGGTGCCCAGACCAACGAAGGACGGCCCGCTGGTATTTATAGAGGTCGGTAAAAAAAATGCATTGTCATATAAATTTTTCTACCGTAGAAATATACGGAAATGAAGTCCTAATCGCGTTTTCCCACCGTGGCTAAAACAAAAAAATAAATAAAAAAAACATATTGTTCAATTCTTCGTATCACAATGTCGACCCGGAACTTCTGTAATAGGTTTGTAATAGTTCATGCTCGTTGGCTACATTTAATTGAAATACTAATTAAACGGAATCTCACAATACACGTTATAAAACATCATTGTTTTATATAGAATATTTTTGTACATGTCGTTTATTTTTTAGTTGATGGTGCGGTTGTTAAAAATTATTTCTGACAGATAAAAAATTTTAACATTACATTGTGATTAATAGTTTTAGAAATATTAGCTTTTGAAAATTCGTTCAAATGATCACGAGATTTTGCGAGTATATCAAGAATGACATTTTTGAACAATATTCGGGCGACACCCAACGCAGTGCAACATATTATACAATGATTTTTGAACCTTATTGACATTTCGATAAAAACATATAAAAATTATAATTATATTTAACAAAAATTACAGTTATTTGAAAAAAACACACAAGTTTTAACCATCGATTGATGGTTTTTTAAAATTACAAAAGTATGTTAAACGTTAGATCGCTTCGTATCAGCACGCGTTGTACATAAATCAAACAAAAGATAAATCTAATATTCTCTCACGTCAGTATTGTATATACGTACCCATGATTTTTCTAAGCAGTCTCATTACTTCTTTACTCTGTGTCTGTGACACATTAGATCAATAGACGTTGCCTTAACGCGTAGATCTAATGAGAATCTAATGCTTTCCCGGACATTAGAGAGCTTTCTTTGAAGTTCAATGAGAATTGTTCAGTTATTTGTAACGGTCCAACATTCCCTATTCAAGCTTTCTGCAGAACTATTTGTATTTGAGGGCAAGCATGTTAAGAATTACTTAGTACTTTAATGTTTAACTTATTTCATGACATTTAAATAAAGGAACCACAGCTTCTTACAATACTTTTCACATATCTTAGAATCGTCTTTCTTGTGATAGTTCGAAAAGGTACTAAAAGTAGTGCTAATCTGAGATACTATTCAAACCAATTCGTAGCCTAATATCACAGCTTCTTAATATTTGATAACCGAGCTTTCAAAACGAAGGATTATAAGAATTTAGGATGTAAGCTTGAATGTCATGTTGACAAATGTGGCCTGTTTCCTTTGAATTATCTTTCTATTTTACATTTACATCTAATTAATGTTATTGTGGTACTATTTCGCTATATAATAAATTGATGTCGAGATAAAACTTTCAAACCTAAGCAGAACAAAATGATGGCAGTCTTTTGAGGCACTAGGGCACGCGAGCCACTCTGTATACATAAAATTTTAACCTATACTTATTTCTATGTAAAAACCCTTAAAGTTAGAGTTACTTAAAATTATCTGCTTTGGTCGGAGATACCAATCCGAAGGTCGCGGGTTTGATCCCCGCCCGGGACAAATGTGTATGTGCATGACATGTCTACGTATTTATTCCGTGTCTGGGTGTAAAATATATATAATAATATGTGAAACATCTCACATATGGTCTTCTAGTTCCAAACTAGATAGATGGATACTATGGGTACTAAAAAGCTGATATACCTTTATACTCATATATTTTTTTAAATACATATTTATTTTAAACCCAGACACGGAACATATCAATATGTTGATGCATACAAATATTTTGCCCGGGCGGAACTCGAACTCGAGATCTTTAGGCTTGCAGTCGGTGTCTTCGACCACTAGACTAATCGGTAAGTATAGTATACGTAGATATGTATTGTAATAGTTTGTTATGATTACGGTAAGCTGCATATTATAGCCGAGGTGTTTATAGGTACGAGGCGAAGCCGAGTGCTTATAATAAACCGATGACTATAATAGTCAGCTTACTGAGTGTGAGCATCATACGACGTTTTTCAATACATCTGCGATTAAAATTAGGTAGGTAATTCAAATGTAATGTGACGGGAGTTAAGGGCGCGAGCAGGTTACTTTTCGCGGTTTACGCATGCGTTTCTAACAGAATGCTCGTTTGTGATGGGTGTAAAATAATAAGGCCTAGTACTGTAAAATACAACATTACGGTACAACTTTCGATGTCATAAAGACCATATTAATAGCAAATGTATTGAAAAGATATTTATGTACGTATATAAATCTGTTATGTGGTACATATATGCAGACTCTGTTAGTTTGGAATTTGATGGCCGTGTGTAAGTGTCCCAAGTTTCATAATTTTAAGTAACACTCTACTCAACGCGGGGCAGTTTTTTTTTTTAATTATTTTCTACCTGCTTATTATCTCAATTTGAAACATCATGCAAAACGTGTAGATAAATCTGAAATTGTTAATGCTGTGAGATAGAAAGATTTTCAAAACTATTCTAATTATAACATGACCATGATTACGGGCAAGGACTTAGGTTCACTTCCTTCATCGTGACAAAGTACCTAAGGCTAGGCTTCTACTTGGTTGATTTTAAGACATGAGAACGGCGCCTTTCGGAAACGTAAGTTCCCACGCTTCCATCGTTCTTTACCTTAGCATAAAATAAACATGAATAATCAAATATTACATGTTTCTTTGAATACTTTTAAATAAAACAAATCGCATATTGTTTAACGTTTGTTACGTACACAATATACTCCTTAAGATACATATTCGTAAAAGATGAAAATCCTTATAGAATATTAACTATGTTATTTAGTATGAAATGCCGTGTACCAATATAACGTGAATATCAAATTGGCAATATTTCGCAAAATCTCGCTTCTTAGTGCCACCAGATGACCACAAAGCTATAACGCTATTGCTAAACAGAAACACGATAACAAGCTTTCATTATTACGAAAATGTTCATATATAATTTTGTTACTGCAATTTTTAAATGTGAAATAAATTGCATTAATATTTCTTTTCTGACTTTTAGCTTAAGTAAGTTTTTTTTATAAGTGATAAATTTAAAAAACATTATTAAAATACATGGTACAAATAATTTTGGAATAAGTATATTATGTTTTAAATGAGAATATCAGAAAAATTGTCTTCAATTTAGATTTCTAATTAAATAACTACTACTTCTGATAGGTAATCTCAAATTAACATAAAAACATGTGTGTGTCGTCGTGGGACATCTGGCAAATTATGTGCCATAAAAGTTTTTATTTTGCAGTATTTTGGAATTAAAAAAAAAAACTAATATTTAATTATTTGATTTTTGTATAGAGTTAAGTTTGATAAGAATTAATTATAATAATAAATTTATAACTAAATAAACATATAAATTTACACAGACACATACGCACATATGCAAGCGGCATTATATAAGCAGAAAAGAGAGAAAACATGCTTGAGTGAGATAAATATACATACTTGTACGTATAAAGCTCAGATAAAAATCGGAAACAGCCGACGAGGCGCGAATCTGCCCCAATGGAATCAGATACTTTATTTTTCCCTGAGATATTTCCATTCAAATGTTTCAAAAAGTGGTTTTTCTTGGCAACTGACTTCTGACTGAGATAATTATACGACTGTAATGCAAAAAACCGCATACCTTATCGGTTTTGGACAAATAAATCTACTGCAACTCTCGTTGGTTGCACATACCTATTAATAAAACATAACTTATGTCACTTATAAAATCATAAGAAACATTAAAAAAAAGGTTCATCAAAATTTGTCAAATAGTTTTTGAGTTAAATCATCAGAAATGTACGTACATGTAAATAATTTTGTATAATCGTATTGATTTTAATTTTACATACTTCCTTGGATAATAGTGGATATTATCTTCGAGTCATTTTTGAAGTGAAACCTTCTTTCCATATACTTTTTCACTGAACGAAACTGAACCGTCACGCGCTCGGGTTAGTAACGCGGAATCGGGTGTACTCGGCTCCAGTCGGTCGGTGACATTTAACTGTCTAACAAGGGGTGCATCGTTTCAAGATTGAGTCTATTATTATGTATTGTAAATCGTCGTGTAATTTCGAGTGTATATAATGTAATACACAGTTAATATTTTTAGTGTTTTATTTAAAAGTAGTTTAATATAATACATGAATGTTATTGTATATTCATGTAGTCTTCACTTATATCGTATGGTCATACACACACCCTCTTTTTTATTTGAATGACACTTTTGATTCATCTATATTTAAAAATGTTTAAATATAGACCAGGGTACGCAATCTAGCTCAGTCTTATGTAAATGAGATAATACCAGGGCCTTAACTGACGTTATTCGGTGATAGTAGAACTTATCCTTCGTCGATCCATGTGTCAAAATTATACCTTGACCGATATTACGAATAATAAATATTCCATGTAGTTTTGACAGGTTTGTAATACAAGTTTCCATTAAACATAGCCGAGGTGTGTTTACAAGGTTACAGTGATGCGGATTTAAATGCTAATCCGCCCACATTAAAGCAGCGTAGGCGAATTACCGCCCACGGTGTGATAACTAGATGCTTTCAGAGCACATTCTATATAAAGATGAAAGCACATGTTTCGCATTTGATGATAAATTTAATTCCTTAATATTTCAAGTTGTAGTAATAGTAGAAGTAATGTATTACCGATGTGATTACATATATTCAATTATTTTACCATTGCCATACGACTTTTGATTTTAAGGACATGTTGTGGCTCTTGTATGTTTTCTTTGATTCATATAAGGTCTGGATGTAGAGTTGGTGACAAAAAATGTAAATAAAAATATCACCTATTCTTTCGGTTATGATTCACACCGAAAGATGGTTTATACTTGGTTAATATGGCGTACCGAGAGTCCATTAAGTCACACACACAAATATGTAAAAATTGGCCGGTCGTTTGTGTTGACATTGTATTGCAAGTGTCTAACTAGACATTATTAATCGAAGGACATTTTATTATATGTATTCCAACACTAATCGACAGAGGTAATTGGAATTCATCAGTATTTTTCAGAGTTATCATATCTGTTGTTCGGTCTAACCACAGTCCAACCACATATACACTACTTTTTGGTGTACGAGTTGCCGGGGCTTGACCGAAACAGCTGACAAATTAACGTTAGACCTGTCCGCGGATTCCCGCACTTTTGGTTCTCGCACATTCTCGCACAGCATTTGGTTTACCTTCATTTCGTACTTCCATACTCTACTATTGTTGTCAATTTCGTTGCTCTATGGAATCTGTGATCAGAATTTTTTTCTATAAAAAATTTATTGTTTTTCTAGTATCAATGACTAAGGGGGCATATACAAAATAACGGCATGTTTAGGTACATTTTTAGGAAGTTTGGAAAGGTATTTCGTTATAAACCTAATTCTGAAATAAAGAATAGTTCTTAATTTACAATCGTGTTAGAAAACATTTGCATATTTTTCACTCTTTCACAATGAAAAAACATTATTTTGTAACCCACTTTTGCCGAAATCTCGGAAAATGAACATATTTCGGTACATATTACACCATCATCACAAGTTTTTTTGAGATTAAAAAATCATTTAAATATTGTTAATACTTCATTCTTTCTTTCTGTTAGAGGAAATTTTGATAATATACGTAAAAGTGGCAGAAAAATATTATCAATAACATGCAATTTCATCAAAATTTCGCCATACTATTTTGTATGAGCTGACAGTTCACTGACAAGCGAAAACGATATCGTGTTTCAGTTCGCTGTGAGCAGCGCTAGCGAAAGGTCGGGTGTATAACTTTTTTCTTTTCCATCCGAATAATGTACGTATGCTAAAGTTGAACCCAATCAATCTTGAGACTTAAATGTAAATAAATGTATAATATTATTTTATGAATTAAATTAGTTTTAATTATTTTTGTTACCAAGCAGATAGCTTAGCAATTAGACATAAAATAAAAATCTTACACTGTATATACAATTATACCGTATATGTATATATACATTAACGACTAATAAATTTTTAATAATAAAAATATTAAATTAAAACATATGTAAAAAGTGGGGTCCTCGTGGAATAGTGCCCACTACGCAGGTGGCATTTTTGCGCTGAATGACAATGGAAATCCTTTGCGCAAGAAAACCGTCTGCGCGAGGGTCATCCATCGCCTAACTTAATCTCTGCTGGGTTCGGCGAAGAGCTTATGTGCTCTTGCCCCATGGCCCGAGAGCCAAATGCAACGAAGTCATATGAAGAGCCGAGACAACTGTATTTACACACTTTCTGACACTCACGGCCTCCACCGCCGCCGCCACACTGGCACACTGGCTTTCCTAGCGGTTGCCGAGAAATAGCTAGTGTGGCGACACAGGTAACGTCCCACACCAGCGCACGGCCCGTTCCCCAGGGTATTAATGACATACTATCAGGCCGTTTTCCATCGTCTCGAATGATACGTGGCTCGAGTGTCGCCGGGACATTGGCACTGACGAGAGCTCTTCTCAGTATGTCGTTAAGTGTGGCGTAGCGGAAGAGGCGGCCAGCGCCGGAAAAGCAGGAAAGTCCATGGTGGCCAAGGCCGTCCAACAGCAACTCCGCAAAAAATGCAGTGATGATCTGTACAGATCTTAACCCCGAGTCGAAGGCCGACCGCTACGCGCAGGGTGTTAGGGTCGATAAAAGTGCCTGTTTTGGGGAACGGGTAAGAATGAAATCAGTGATAAGACTCTGGACACTCTAGACACTGCCAGCAATTTGGCGCTGTCTACCAGTAGCTGCTTCTATTAATGAATTAAGGGGAGCCAAGGATGCGGTGCAGGCCCTTTGAATGTTAGGCTTGGGCGGTAAATTTAGACTCGGTCCAGCTAGCCAGGTATTTGTAGCTTCATCCAAATACGCTATCTTGCAGTTTATTGCCACAAGGGCTTCAAAAATTTTATCAGCGAGGTCAGAAGCACTATGGATCGAAGATAGGAAAGCCGGTAAAGACACTTAAAATTTTGCGGGTTCCCAAACCGCCGTACCTCATTGGTAAAGAGGCTTGGGACCAAACTTGCTCGCTGAAAGTTATGTTATTAATGACCACAATTTGGAATTTTAAAGCGTTGTCAATGGTAACATCTAATTTAGAAATTTCCAAATGAGGCAACAGCGAAGTAGGTAAGTATATTTAAGATAAAATATATTTAAAAAAAAACAAAAAAATCACAAAAAAAAGTCGCTGCTTATTTTTATTTTAATATGCTTTTATAAGTTACACCTGTATGTTTGTTTGTATGTAATGGAATCTTTAAACGCGATTACCACCCACTTCTACTGAAGATATTGGGCTGAAATTCAAAATACGTATGTCACTTCGATGACAATACACTAAAATGGATAAACATAACCTGATGCTGCAGCCAGGATTGTTTCCTCTCGAGGATACTCCTCAACGGTTAATAGCACGAATACAAACTTTGTATATAGGTTGGATTCTAATAGTTAACCATGACTTTCACCATGAACTGATGATGCACCAGGATAGTTTGTTTACGAGGGAACTCGTCAGTGGTTAGGTTCGCATCGACATAAAGCTTTGTATCGGTCTGTATCATTTCATCATTTTATAGGTAATTGTGAGTTACACCTTTATGTTTGTAAATTTTGATGGGATGTAGTTTAAAAAATATTAAGACTAAAAAAAGAAAAAATAATAATATGTTAGAAAAAAATTTATAAATTACACTTTGATAGACAATCAAACTTTAAAAAAGAAAATAAGTAGAAAAAAATAGAAAACTAATGTTATTGTGAAAAATCGTGGAGTGCAATGAAATATTTAAAACAACTGATATCGGGCACCCCACGTTTTGTCACAATAACATTATTTTTCCTCATTAAACACTTTATTCTTATTCTAAAAGTTATTTTCTTCTTTATAGATCGATTTGGTATTAAAGCCCCAGTTTTTTTAAACTATAATGTTTTTAGAAGGCGGTCTGAATGATCGTTAAATTTGAAGGGCAAGTTAGTCAAAACAGGGGTGTTCGCGCGGTTCCTATATTTATAGAAATAAATAATGGTGGGAGCTAAGGGCACGAGCGGGTTGCTTTTCGCGGTTTACGCATGTGGTGCAAACAAGATGCTCGTTTGTGATTGGTGTAAAGTAAAAGGACTTGGTACTGTAAAATACAACATTACGGTACAAGTTTCGATGTCATGAAGAACGTATTAATAGTAACTGTATTGACAAAAGTATTAATCGTTGTTGTAATAACGCATACAGACTTGTTTTTTTTTTTTTGTAATGTGGACCAAATAATAATAAAATTTAATCTATACGAAACTGACTTTATTTTAGTAATGTTAGGCCCAGAAAGATAGAAGTTCAAAATGGCAGACACTATTTTCAGTTTTGACCGCAGATTTGTGAAGGGAGACCACATGGACCCATAGATATCGATTTTGAAAGCAAGCAGTTCAAAAACTAAAACAGATTTAAAGGCAGTAATTTTTTTTAGTTCTGAGCACAGATTCGTGATCAAAGACCGTAAAGACTAGACATTGATTTTGAAAACAATCGGTCCAGAATCAATAATAGTAGAATTTGACGAAGTGGGAAATGAAAAGGTCACTTCATTCAATGGGACCTCGATTTCGCCATCGCCACGTATCACAAACAAAATGCACTCGTATTGCAAAACTCCTCATACGATAACTGTGGCGCAGTATAGTATTGTCTAATAATTTTTTTTATGGAACTTTTAAAGACATCTTAACCCACACCCATAACACAAGCTTTGCTTAGTTTGGGACTAGATAGCGCTGTGTGGAATGTCCCAGGTATTATTGTTATCACTACATATTATAAAATAAAGTCCCCCGCCGCGTCTGTCTGTCTGTCTGAACGCGACAAACTCAAAATCAAGCTGGTTGGGAACTTTCATCGAAAATGCTGCCTAATCCTTTTGAGATATAACAAAATAATGTATGGAGGAATTGTGTCTCTTTTATAGGAGTAAAGAAAAGTCCACGATGGCATATATCTAGCTTTTATGGATAGCTTACTATACTATTTTTATGATCTAATATGATGAGGTGATTGGAAAGCAATTCATACGGATATGGTATTAATCCTTATCAAATTAAATACGATATTTACCTTTAGCATTTCATGAACATTATGATTGCCGTTTGTACTCTACAATTAAATCAATATCTTAGGAGCCATACCGGACGACGCGACACGCGTGGTTAGGCTGAAGTTATCAATGTTGTATACAAAGAAATATTTTAGTTTGTTTTTAGGTATTTATTCTTTACTTTTTCATATATTTATAGAATTGGAAATAAAATACATTACAAATAATCCAAGTCGGACGAACTTGCGTTACATTTAAATCTAATGAAATCCAGTCCACATGTTCGACACAACAAGCTGATACGACACTACGACCGTAAAAACATTATGGCTCTGCTACCCGTGCGAAACCGGGGCGGATCGCTAGTTATTATATAAAATAAAGCAACATTAAAAACCTGACATAAAAGAAAACTAATTCTTAAATAAATAAAAATAATAATGATCAAGACTAATTAGTTCTGGTATAGAGTCAAGTATGTGTTGCCTCTGGTTCAGATGCACGTGTAGTAGTAAGCAAGCTGTCAAGTAAAACCTATTTTCGAGCTGTCACTTTTTGTGTTTGCGTCCTTAAATGTGTCAAGTGACATAAAGAAAGTGTCAAACAAACTAAAAAAAATTTCTTGACAATCTGGAGCACGTTTATAATCGTCCGTACTTTGCTGTACATATATTGTGGACACGTGTCACAAATAACTCGTGCGCCCACATTTACAATAAACCTACTCGTACTATATAAACAATGATCTCATGCTTTATGGTATTGCGGTAGTTAATAAGTATGACTCTATAAATCAAGTACAATAAATAAAGTATTATACTTACAACTGGTTCAAGTGTTAGGGTTGTCATTCAAGTATAGAATCGGAGAAACAGTTATTAGAACTGTCTATACTGCCGTAATTAAGTAAACTAGTTATTGTAATAATCACTATACACATGGTCACTATACTTAATTAATACTTTAATAAACAAATTAATTTTTTTTAAGAAATAATGTAAATATATATAAAAAGAAAGAAGAAAAAAAAAGAAATACCATTTATTCACGGCTACGGAATATACATGCCATATGGATTTGTAAGTGTATTTGTAAATTAATCTCTTCAACTCGATTTTCGACTTCATGTAATATGTAACGTGCTTTGTAAACAGTTGTGGAAGAAAATGAAGTTATTATATTATTATTATCTCATTTTAACGTAAAATGCAACCAACCTTCACTTCACTTCACTTCATCAGCCGCATTTACCACATTTACTTCATTTACCCCACTGCAGGGGCTTAGGCCTCCCCCAGGGTGAGGAGGGGGGCTTGGAGCTTAAATCCAACACGCTGCTCCACTGCGCGTCGGGGATTGTAACCACCGCCATCTATTGACAGCGTCCGAGGCCGACTGTTTAACGTGCTCTCCGAGGCACGGAGTCAGTGATAGATATGTACTTAAGTCAGAAAAACTCATTGGTACACGCCCGGATTCGAACCATGGCCCTATGGCCTTATAAATTTGAGACAGGTTCAGGGCTATCACGAAACCGACCTACTGACAATATATTTTTTTTTGATGTAAATACGTATAAGTCTGTAGTGTATGATAGCTTTATTTCGTATTGCGTAATGTAATTAAATAATTATATGTTGACACTAACTACGCTGACAAGGTAAGTGACTATATTACGAATAACAGGAGTTCACAAACACATACTGGTAACAAAACCAAGACAATCGGACAACAAGGCTATGAAATTGTTTCCCAGCTAGTAATGCCCGGAATATCGTAACCAATCACATCACCAGACTGAATAACTTCTCGTTTTACGGTCCGACGATATTTTGGCGACGCGGGCAAACTCATAATTGTACGCTCGTATATAATAGAAATATATTATCCAATGATAGTTTCAATCATAAAATAATATTGTTAATTGATGGGTATTTTAGATGCGATGCGGACAAATGTATGAAATTCTTGACCCATCATATCGATATGGACTTAATGATATTTTTACTATAACGGATTTTGTGTGACTCACAGTTTAGTTACAAGACAAGTTATTTCTTCGTTTATTAACTTTAAGGTGAAGTAAATTTACTACTCTTTTGACATGAACTCATAACAAATCTGCCTCTCACATTGACAATGACAATTCATTTCTTCCTTCTCTTAACTTGACCTTTACTTTGTCATCATCTTTCACGCTGACATTGCACTGGTTTTCCCTGTCAGTTCGACACGGCTGACGGCTGTCAAGCGCTACTTATCAAGAGATTAACAGTTCCAACACTTTTAAAAAACTTCTGTCAAAATTTTGAATATCGTATGTTTGTGACTGAAGACTTGTGATAGGGTAGTGTCGACAATATAGACATCCACGACTGTCCACGACTTGCATGTTACAATATACCTAAGGAATTTAGACTAGAAAAATTCGTAGAGCTTATACTAACCTCGCGTCCTAAGTATCCGGAGCTCTTTAGCACATTTACTGTAAAAAAAAAAAAACTATAATACAAAAATATGAACAAATTGTGTACTCAAGTGCACCGTGCGTATACATTTAAAAGCTGAATTTTAACCCCAATAAAATTTCTTTTATAAAGCTGAGGCAACAGCCACGCATGGTCAACGATTTTTGTAACATTCATCTCAATACCGCAAATTCTTAGGCCCAGAACCGCACATTCAATTGTTTCGTGCAAAATGACGCAAGCGGTTGAGCAAGCTGAAGCTAAATTGCTTGTATCCACCGTATGGCGACAGAACAGCATGTCGGTTCATGGAGAGTCAAGGAAACTCAGAAAAATACGTTTTTCGCTATCACTACTTTCCGATAAGATTTCAAAATTTCGGTAAAATTCATTTTTAATCAATCTTGCAACTTGCATATATCTGGTTACAAATAATAAGAGCGGTTTATGATACCGTGAACAATACTCCAAATAAACGAAATTAAAAACGACCGATAAATTATTACATATTCTTATATAACTGTGTTACTTAATATATTACATTCGTTATTTCAAAACGTAACGTGTTAAATATTTTAAAGCTATACACAACTAATAGTTCGAGAGCCCACAGCAATCATATTTAGCTCACAAGGCGACAATATAGAGTCGAAAATTAATTTGATACAAAACATAAAATTGTTGATTTATGTAGTAAGTGCATCTGTGATGTATAAAATCTTTACCAGGCTTTCTTATGTCTCCTCTGCTGGTGTACAGCCTTTTCTCAACAATGAGGTAAGCTGTTTGAAATATCAGCCAACTACGATGATTTGATGCAGGTCGGAGGATGTTCTAACATCCGAGTCTACTCCACCGTCATAGAAGTGATAAAGCCTATGGAGCTGGACTCGTTTCTTTGACTTAAGTTTTTATATATTAAAAACTCGTTGGTCAATACGCCTGGCAAGAATCTAACACATCAGTAGTGTAACAGTATAAAAAGCGAAGTCCTTGGCGACCCGGTCATCACAGTTTATAAAATAAAAACCTTTAATTAAGTTAACACGCGGAAAACATTATTTGCAGAAACAGATAAATACGCCGAGTTCGGCTGAACGTAATTCAAACTTGAAGAACGCGTACAACTAAACGGATTAGACGAGAAGTTTGCAGGTTTTAAGTTTGCAAGTAAACAGATGCCGCAAACTAACGGTTACAGAGAAAAAACAAATTCTTAACACAGAAAACAGAAAATGTCTCTACTATTAAGTAGACATCTTACTATTTCGAAACAACTGCTCTACCGCCAACGGCCAGTTTAAAATTGATTACATAACGAAATATACCATCAATACTTCAATTCAAAGAACCTTCAAAGGTTCAAAGACCTTATCAGCTGTTTTACAAGTGGGGTTTCTCCAATTTTGCGATTTGCGAGACAGTCTCGCGATGTTTTATTAAGTTGGCAAATAAACCTGATTGAACAATGTTTGTGAAAATGTGTTCATATTGTATTTCTGTACTAGTGTTTATATTGGTTGCGAAAATAAAAACAAGATAAGCGATATAAAAATAAATTTTAAACTTCTTTTACTCGATAACAGTTAGTTTGCGCCATCACTTGAATCTTTTTGTTTAATAAAGTACACTTTACACGCTCTATATATATATATATATAGCTCTATATGTGTATATATATATATATATATAGCTCTATATGTGTATAGCAGCATCGCTTACGTCATTTCTAACCATGTTTGTAGCAAAAGGCTTAATTAACAGCTTAACAGCTTAATTTATTTAGGTAATATTTGCTTTGAAAATTGTAAATAATATATATTTTTAGCTGTTTAAAAAATATATGTTCTACCTACTAGAATCTTTTAATTATATTATTTGTTGTGGCATTTTGTAGTAATTGTCATTTTACTCAACCGTTAAAATTCGATTTTAATTCATAATTCTTAAAGCATTCACTACATAAATAAATTAAGTAAGTAATCAAGCTGTGTTTGTGCTACAAATTTTGTATGGAATAACATAAGTGACGATGCACCTTAAGAAAACTTAAAAATCTAGTGGACCATTTTAAGTCATCTTTTCATCAAATAAAAGTTTTCACATTAAACTACATAAAGAAGAAAGATATCGAAAAATTGTGGCTCATCATATGCCATAATTGTGGCTCGTCATATTTTCATTGTTTATAAAATTTAACTTATTCTTCACTTCACTTCATCAGCCCGTCAACGCCTCACTGCAGGGGCTTAGGCCTCTCCTCGGAAGGGGGGGCTTGGAGCTCAATCCACCACGCTGCTCCGGTGCGGGTTAGTGGATTGTAACGACTGTAAAATGGAAATTATACTTATTATTTAATCTAAAATAACCAGTATTTTACGAGGAAGATTTTGTACTTGGGCTCTCCGCCTATGAATAAAAAACGACACAAAAATATATATATACTAACAGTACGTGCCGTATGGCGCTGTGGTTTCAACTGCCTTACTTAATCGCTTTCTCGTATAGTATCCATTTAGTGTGGTGATCGTATCACTTTTATTGGCGTGTCAAATCAGATTACAGTGCGAGGCTTCTACTGCAATTAAATTTTTAATTATCTGGATCAAATTGACAGTTGCTGATGTCGTTTTGTAAAATAATGATACCGTGTAAAATATAATGTGTTCGAATGACGCGTTCAGCTCATTTGTGGATCCGCTCACTTAAATGAGTCAAAAAGGAAGCAGTAAAATGTGTTGAAGATAAATCTACTCTACAACTAATTACAAATAGATAATCATTTAAAACACAGATCAATACTATTACAAATTACTTATAGCATCTTTGCGGGTTTTTTTGACACAACTTGACTTTTTTTGACTTAACTTGAAAATAGTCTAGTTTACTCCGATAGAGAATTTTATTTTTTATTTTTATTTTATTTATTTAATAAAATCTACAGCCAAAAACACAAACAGTTAAGATTTTAAATATATCACAGAGAAAAGGCCATTTACAGATTTTACTTAAAATTAAGAAATGAATTTTTTAGCAAAAAAAAACAGACTTATTTTCTATACACATAGTGATATAAGTAATTTAGATGTAATAATAAAATACAAATATTCTATATATATAAATATACACAAATACGTATATATACATACATATACATACATATACATACATATCTACATAATAAACAATAAACATATGTATACAATTCATTTAATATATATTAAATAATATATACATTCAATATATTTATATGCAACGAGAGTATATGAGTAAGTACACATTAAATACCATAAAGGTATATATACTAGCGTAAGAGAGGAACACAGTGTGCGAATGACATCCAGCTCTTTGCGGAAATCCTACATGCGAGAATGAAATGCAAGAAAATCTGACATAAAACCTCTTTGAACACATTTAGTCTCATTTAGACTCACTTGTCAAAATAAGGTCCAGCTTTGTTTTCTATTTTGTGTTATAATCGTTTTGAATTCTACAAAAATTAATTCTTGTGATAAAAATGGTGTCGTGTTCAGCTTTAAATTGCACTGTAACATATGTTAATAATCCCAATAAAGAGACATTTCACCGGTAAGTACTGCCAATAACATATTGTTATCTTAATGCTTATTTTTATAAAAAGCGATCCTAAATTTACTTGGTTATACATCAGTAGTATACGGTAAATACTTTATTTTGTAAATAATTTGTTATTTTAAACAATTATGTGTACGATACAAAAATATTGTGTAAAATTACAATCAAACAATTTAGCATAGGGATTGCACAAAATCTATCGATATGTCGATATTTTCAAATATAAATATTTTGTAAATTTGATATTACCTAATTGCACCTGTTCCACTGGAATGATGTCGTTAACTGTTTTTAAACATATTGTGAGGTTTATTTAGCCTGGCAGCACATTGTAAGAGAAAGTATGACATCTATACATATATACTACACATAGGGTATATATGTAAATACAAGACTTTTTCAAATGAAAATATAAGATATATACACAATTAATTTTAATCGTTATTTATTTATGATTTAAAATCTGATGCTCTATTTAATTTTAATCGTTATTTATTTATGATTTAAAGTCTGACGTTCTATCTGTTCTCTGATTATGAACGTCGTAAATACTTAAACTTTGAATGACAAAACTACTGTATACAATAGTTTAACCTCATTTTCCTCCAAGAAACTGCGGTGTTAAAAAATGCTTCCTGATAATGATGACTATTTCATAATATCCAGGTTTCCTGTAAACACGGTTAGCATAGAACAATGGAAAAAAATGTTAAATAGAACAGGTGGGACTCCTCGAAAACATTCTTTGGTTTGCAGTAGACATTTTACGGATAACTGTTTTGTCTAACTAAATCACCGACGACTTTTGAAGAAAGGATCTATACCTACTGAATTTGTGCCGTTAGGGGTTTCTTTTTTTTCATATGTGCTTACTAAGTATATTAAGTAATATACTAATAATACTTAATATCTAAAGTCAGAGCATTTATGCCAACTGTAATTTCTGTACAGGTCAATCTGAAGACCAAGCGATCGGTGTCAGCGTACGTTTACCGGGATATGTCACCAGGACCTTCAACTTTAGAGCCTAAACCTTTATTTCAGCACTAATATAAAATGGATTTGAAGAAAAGTCCATCACAGTGAAAATATCAATTTTAGGCAAATTATCACTATGTCTTTTACAAAAACTTGTTCCTTTATATTCAAATAAAACTTAATTACCTATTACACAAAGAAACAAAAGATATTATAGACTAGTCCAAGGCATCCAAGGCATAATTTGTGGTGTAGTGAGACGACGCGACACTCAATCGAGTAGACAATGTGACGTCATGGGCAGTAAGAATCCACCAGTCAAACCGCACGAAAATACATAATAATAATAATAATAACGTGCACATTACAACGTCGTGGCCCCAAACTAAGCATTAGCTTGTGTTTTGCGTACCAAGCGAAGACATCACATACATATAACAACCAAGACCCGGTACCAGTATCGATATTCATCATATAAATACTGACCCGACCTGGGATTCGAACCCGGGACCTCCAGCTTCGTAGGCAGGGTCGCTACCCACTAGGCTAAGCGGTCGTCAAATTAATAAATACCAATAATTTATTTCTCAGTCATTTATTGACGAATTTGAAAAAAACTTTCACTGTTTTATTAGTTTTGGTTTATCTTTCAATTCTATCGAGTTAAATTGTATATTTTGAACATCATGAACTTCTCTATTGTAAATGTTTTTGTTTTGTACATTCTCATTTTTTTGTTTACAAAGAGTTAAAATTTTGTTGTTATGCGTTGCAACGTGACGTATTGTAATTAAAAATAAAAATCGTTTATTTATATTGTTTTATTTATTACTTGGCTTGTATTCAACTAAATATTAACATTTCCATAATGATGTTAACGCTTTCTTTACTTCTGCAAATTTTTTATTATCAACTGTTAACAAAAAAAAATATTTATTGTAGTAAAGGAAATGGCATTTGAATTGACTGATTGATGATTTGTCATTTTAAAAAACTAAAAGTTAGGAAAAGTAACTCAAAACAAAAATTATGTAGTATAGCAGATTCAAAATAATAAATAGAATTGCCGATTTCGACTTATGATATCGCGGTAATTTCAACGACACATTATCATGAAAGTACTACGTGCTATCGATAATATAAAAAACACCCATGTACATCACTAAAACTGGCTCAACCACATGTGAATTTTGCACACATACTCATTTCCCTTTCGGTCATGCGATGTTTAGATGTCAGTTGGTCTCCTACGCTAGTATATATATGTCTATGTTAAATACATAGATACAAATATACACATATCTACAAGTAGATAATACTATTATTGGATCTCAAGAGCATAAACAGTCCCACAGATCTTTTTTGTACGCCTGCCTCGATCTTTGGAATGGATCTAGATGTCTAAACATTTTATTATAATTAATAGGAATTCGATACATTGTTGAGCTACGGGCGTAACGTGTGCTGGACTGGGGTACGTAAAGTAGTTGCGAGTGGCGGGTGCGACGGCGAGGAGTATTATAAGTGAGTGCAGCCACCAAAGATGGACAATCTACGCGACTATTACAGATATCATATAAAAGAAGCATGTCCATAAAATGACGTCTTTGTTCCAGTGTTAATATTTTGTAACTTCGACAGGCATCATCATATGTATTGAAGTGTTGCTTAGTTCGGAAATTTAAGTTTTTGATGAATAAAGATTGGATTTTTTCTATCTTGTTCTTATGAATGATGTAATCTGGAGACCATACAGAGCATATATATTCTAGTGTACTCCTGACATACGCATAGTAAAGAATTTTTAAACAATTAATATTACTGAAAGGTTCGGTTACACGCAGAATGAAGCCTAAATTTTTATATGCTTTATTAGAAACTGTATCTATATGATTAATCATGGTTAACTTACTGTCTAACATTACACCCAAATCGCGAATTGTGTTTTCTTTAGCAATAAGGCTACCTTCTAACGTATAATTAAATATGATAGGGTGTGTATTGCGAGTGAAAGTTATTTGACTGCATTTTTTTAAATTAACTTTAATACGATTATTAAAATAGTAATCAGAAAGCCTGTCTAGATCGTTTTGTAAATTAGCACAATCAGATGTATTGCCAATACGCATGTAAATTTTTTTGTCGTCTGCATACATCAGATGTTCTGAATGTCTAAAGCAATAGTTAATATCAAATAAGTAAGCTATGTAAAGTAAAGGTCCTAAATGTGATCCTTGTGGTACACCCGATAAGATGTTAACAAAATCTGATTTATGATTTCCAATGAACTGCAATGAACTGCATTTTTGTGTACACTGTAGTTGGAATGTTTTAATAAATAGATAAAAGTTCTTGTCGCAATTTTACGTACTTTGTAAGATACTCAAGGTCACAAACGTCAAGATTTTTTTTAATATATTATTTTTCTTCCTATCAACGAAGTTAATAATTAATTATTAAAATTAATAAAATTAGTATAAATTATATTATTATTAATTAAAATAATAATTTATTATTATTATTATTTCCTTCAGTGGAAATTCTTAAAGACTGTGGATCACTAAATTCTCTTCGAAAAAAGGTTTCCTCTTTTTTTTAAATAGATGTTTTCGTAATCTGTATTACTGCTGAGGACTGATTGAAACAGATTGATTGTCAAACTTATAGCAATTTTATAAATGAATGCTTACTGTTCCCTCAACTCAATCTGAGTTTGGCAATCGTTCCTACGTCTATCGTTCTACATTCACTTTGACAAGCAGGGAATTCTCAGGTAATTTGATCTGAGCCGCGTGGGCAGTTCATGTCCGGTGTTACGAAGCTTGCTAAACACTCGCCTTGTATGGTATTAGACTGTTCTCAGCTGCTCGGCAAGACCCGTTATGAATCATTTATGGACATAACTGGAAATAATTCGTGAATCCTTTGTATAATTGTTTAAGGAAGTAATACGAATCTATTATTAAAAACATTTCCGTTTATTCCTGAAACGAAAAACGACATTTTGATAAACGATGTTTAAGTTTTTTTTTTTTTTAAGAAATTCGCCTAGAAAAATCATCAATTTATTGTACCTACTTATTAAGGTCAGTATATAAACTGAGAAATTCTCGTATTTATCTTTCATTTTTTAGAAAACATAAATATATCATTAGTTCATTGGTATTCGGGTGTGATTTCCACACTTAGTCATTAATGTGGACCATTATACGTGTCATTGGTGTTATCTGTATTTCTATACTAATAGGTATGTATACATTAAGACAACCGTGCCACATAACTGCAACATGAAAAAAAATTTAAGTAGCAGCAACAAATTTTATTAATGTTCATCAAGCAAGCTATACTTATAAAAAATTTGCTTTTATAATTAAATTTTATTTTCGTTGTTCCTAGCTGTTCTTTCCGCCCTATCGCTAATTTTATTAATAATACTCCTATAACGCGCCCGAATAAGGTCGGCGGAAATAAGTGTAAGACGTGTTGAACCTGTATGCCTTGCACTATGTGACCGCGCCGAGGGCAGCTTGGTGTTGGAAGATGCTGCCTGATACCACTGTCGCGGCCGAATACCATATGCTGTTCTACGAGGGCGAGTCCACAATGATGGTCGGAACTATGCCATCAAGCACACCTCTAGCCATACCAGCTTCCACGTCTGGGCTGGGCTGGACCATCTCAATCTGACGTCGTCGTTACACGTCTGCGACGTTGAATAACATAGTGATCTAATTCCGAACTTTTGTACAAAGTGAAATTGTATTAAAAATACAATCAGCACATCAGCAAGTTTACACTTTGTTTTTTTTTTAAACATTATCTCAAATACTATTTTAGATAGAAGCTTGTGAAGTGTTTCTGAAATTCAAAATTCCCACAAGTTTAGTCCTAATCACTTTAGTCAAAGGCAAAAACAGTTTATACCAATTGAGGGAAAGCCCACATTTTTTTTACTTACAAGAAAACTACAAGAAATTGGCAATTTCTTGTTGTATAAAAGTGACATGAACATAAGTGGTTTTCCACCATCCATGAAAAAATAACTGAATAAAACTCAATTACATTACGTAAATGTATTGGAAAATAAAATTCTGAATTCTCGCTCAGCAATAAAATAAGTAGTACAGCGAATGTAACGCATTAAATAAGTAAAACTACAGTCAGTGTTCAGTCTGTGCTCGCAATGTAAATTCTCAAAATGTAAGCCACTATTGCATTCTTAGCGAACTTAGACGACCGCTTAGCCTAGTGGGTAGCGATCCTGCCTGCGAAGCTGGAGGTCCCGGGTTCGAATCCCAGGTCGGGTCAGTATTTATATGATGAATATTAATACTGGCACCGGGTCTTGGTTGTTATATGTTTGTGGTGTCTTCGCTTGGTACCCAAAATACAAGCTAATGCTTAGTTTGGGACCTAGACGTTGTTGTGATTTTGTGTGTTATTATTATTATATTATTATTCTATATTTTACTCGACTGCGGAGGGTAATGTTTTTCGAATGTATGTATGCATATTTGTATGTCTGTTTTTGGCACTTTCTGTAGACGAAACGAATGGATAGATTGTAACATACGAGGTGTCGGTAAAAAGTTTTTCTGACTGTATATAACTATCGCTGACTCCGTGCGTCGGAGAGTACGTTAAGCAGTCGGTTCCGGTCGATGTCAAGAGATGGCGGTCGTTACAATCCGCCACCCGCATCGGAGCAACGTGATGTATTCAAGCTCCAAGCCCTTCACCCTGTGGGGAGGCCTAAGCCCCTGCAGTGAGGTATAATGGGCTGATGGCATGGCATAGCAAATACTTATTTCTTTCTCGCTGAACCCTTTATCATTAACCTAGGGATGGGAAAAAATTGTCGACAATCGATATCGAGGTCGTGCACGCAACAATATTAAATTACACTCAGATCATAAAGTACATTTACAATTAATTTAATATATTCACGTTCTTCTTTGAGATTATGACTATAAGATGACTTTTAACTTTAAAATGACCTTCATATAATCTCTTTGGTGTATCTAATTCGTGCACTCCAGGACGGAAGATACTGCATGGCCAGTTTTTTATTGTTCCATGAAAATTATAAATTCGTTAAGCCATTGTTCGCTTCCTGTACAGCAAATTATGAACTAATGAAATGTTTGCGGTCGCAAAAACGTTGGATTTGACGTTCGTTTTTGTCCATAAAAATATTTATAATATGAGAACACACATCTACTACGTGAAGAATTACTCACATGATTAGCTTTATTAAAATATTTCTTTAGTATTTAAATAATAAACCTAAATAGCATAACCAGTAATAATTTTATTTTTAAAGTTCCGATGTCAAATGACAACCCTTATAATTGAGGGTATCCGTCCGTCCGTATTTCACGGCTTTGTGTTTTTTTTTTTTTTTTAGTTTAGTTTAGCAAGATTTTCGTGATTTTTTTACTGATCTTATTTTATTTCACAATCGTCTTACCTGAATTGTCATACAATTTCGTAGAGAAATTACGATAGTTTAATTATTTAGTGGTAGCAGTGGTCTCCATAGAGAGTAAGCAAAGAATAGCATACAGTACTTTACCTAAAAACTTACTAAAAGTGTATTTTGTGATTATAAGGTGAATGTTTATAATAGATACGAAGGAAATTGGCTAATTTTTTTCTCTTTGCTGTTGGAGAATAATCATCCTAAATTATGACTTATTCCTAAAATACTCTTATGGAGAGTTGTAAGAACAAATAAGATTGTAATGCTGGATGATACTGAAAAAGTTACAGCTCACCGCTCGATTTAAAATACATAATTTAAATTTTGTATGCAATTTATTTTAAATCGAACAGTAAGGCGGTAAATCCCTAAGCAGAATGCGTTAAAATACTTAAGTGCAGTAATTATCCATAATATTTTTTGAATTAAAAATATTAAAGACGAAATATTATCACTACATCAGTTCATGCCGTTCCTTAGGTTGTTACCGACTTTAAATAGCCTTTTTGCAACTCGTTTTACTTCTGCAGTGGCCTCATAGATATAAATGGCCTACTATATCGGCGCCCATTTCACTATTAGATTATTTTTCGCAAATGCTTTTTCACTACGTTATCGAGGTTTCGTTTACAGAAAAATAAAACCAAGTAGGTAATCGTAGTTTATTTTTTTTGCCAATCGTGATTTTAAATCAGGGGTTCAGGGGCCTTAGGCAAGTGGTCGGCCTGCACGTGGAAGCCGGTCTGGTCGGAGGAGTACTTGGTGACATAGGTGCGGCCATCATCTCCATAGAAGGTGTATTCGCCCTCGTAGATAAGCACGTGGTCATCGCCCGCGGCATTGGGTACCAGCCGACCGCGCTCCGACACCACGCTGCCCTCGGCGGTCACATAGCGCAGGGCATACTGGCCCAACGCGTCGTGAATCTCTTCATGCTCCAACGCCGGCAGCAGTCTTCGCGCTGCTATCTCGGCCCGGACTTCATTCGGAGCACATTCTACCATCGAACTAAGCGACAAGGCGCAGAGCATAGCCACCAACTAGAAAATAAATTATAAAAACAAGAATATATAACGTTGTAGTATCCGTTTACGACTTAGTTGCAACGTTTTCGCGTTTCGCTTTCTTTAGTTTTTAGATAAACTAAATATATTAGCACATATCCCCACCATACCATACCATCTGCCTATTAATGCCCCACTTCAGTGGCTTAGGCCTCCCCTCGGGATAAGGGGGCTTGGAGCTTAATCCACCACGCTGCTCTAGTGCATATCCCCACATCTTAAAGTAATTATGTTTTTTGCACATCGGATCTTTTTCTTGAAATCTAGTTACATTCTTTCATATTACTTACTGTGCTTATAAAAATAGCAGCGTGATAATATTTGCTCTATTGATGAACATAACATGTTTATGTTTAAATATTGAAAGTTTCGTCAAAATCGGTTAAGTTGTTCTTGATTTATAAGGGGAATAAAATAAGCTAACTGACAAGCTGCCAAGTAAATTAGGAAAGCAATTTTTCGACTCTAGAATGATTAATTCGTAGATCACAATAATTTTACCGATATGTCATTAACGTACAGCTATAATTCTGTTATATTGCAATACCTGTAAATGTAAATTATATTTTCAATACATTTGCTATTAATACGGTCTTTGTGACATGGAAACTTGTACCGTAACGTTGTATTTTACAGTACTAGGCCTTTGTACTTTACACCAATCACAAACAAGCATTCTGTTTGTAACGCATGCGTAAACTGCGAAAAGCAACCCGCTCGCGCCCTTAGCTGCCGCCAATATTACATTTGAATTATCTACCTAATTTTAATCGCAAATGTATTGAAAAACGTCATATGATGGTCGTACTCAGTAAGCTGGCTGTTATATTCATCGGTTTATTATAAGCAACCGGCTTCGCCTCGTGCCTATAGGTGTTTATACACCTCTGCTATAATATGCAGCTTACCCTACTTGCATCATAATGTACCTACTATTACGTGAATAACAAAAATACATACCACCATCATTTTAGTTTTTAACACGTAAGAATTTTTAATCTAATAAACAACTAATAGTACAACGCAACGATTAATATTGAAATTAATAATTCCACGCAGTTTATATATCTGAATACCATTACATTGACAATTATCTTTAAAAACAAGGAAAACGTGATATTTCCTAATTCCATTCAAAATACATTTTAATAAATGCGACATTCCAACGAAAACAAACTATTCGTGTTGAGTGAATTGTCATTCTCATTAGAGTCGCACGCAACGCTTGTTACGAAGGGATCGCGTTATTGTCATTTTACGGAAGATACGTGCGTGTCGGTCTGTAGGCCCTTAACTCGAGCACTGGGTTACTGGGCATCGTGTTATGAGGCTTCATTTTTTCTATACAGGTTGAAATATTTTTTCAGGGTTTTTTTCGGAAAAGGTTTGTGTAGTAATATCTCAATATTTTTCTATTGAACTATACAAAAAGGAAATAAAACAGCCATCGGTTTTTTTGCCAAAGATCATTATATTAAAATTTGGATGGTTGTTAAAATTTCACCTTGTGTTTAAGGAGTGATTCGCGCATGTAGCATCCAGTGCGCAGAATCTATTTTGACGTACCTACCTATGTATTCAGTTCTGCATTTGATTGTTTATACTGCTAATTTGATATGATATCAGTGATATCTACAATGTAACAAGAGCATCCTGAAGATGATCGCTGCCAGACCAGACTGTCACTTCAAAAAATACTGGGTGGGGACAGCTGTTGATCTGCTTAAATAATATTAGGCAATTTTGTTTTATTTTACATTATAATAATAATACCTTTTATTGGTTTCACTTTGTAATAACAGATAATTTTATTTAATTGTGTTTTCACATTAGCTTTAAGATGATTTTAACAACGGAATATGGAGCATATTCTGAAGTAAATATTTATTTATTTATGACACAATATCGTTTTTGCATATTGCACTTTATAAAAACACATAAAAAGTATTAAATTTTTTTTTTCTAATGATTAAAATTGTTTGTTTATATCAATATCTGTACCAAAATACATGTTTTACTACGATTACCCACTTGGAAATCATTGTTTATGTTTATTTGGAACTGAATGAACGATGTTATTATTTAAAGACACTGGTAGACTTGAAACAAGCCATAATTTTAAACCGACTTCAAGAAAGGAGGTTCTTAATTCATTATTTTTAATTCAATTAATTCATTCTTAATTCAATTAATTCAACAGTTTTTTTTTGTGTCCCACTTAAACGATTTTACTTTAACTTGGCATATGGGTGTAGGCTATCATTAGTTTTAACGCGGACTTTTATCTGGGTTTTCACGCTGCGGTAACGGGGCAGGAACAATAAAAAAATGTGTATATATATGTATGGAACCGTCATTGGTTTCCGATAAGCAAGAAATTAGAAAACTTAGAATTGGTAAATATTTTTTTTTCAAATCATGGACTATTTGAATCATTGAGTTCGCTCTGTCGAATTTTTCGTTTAATATTTCAATCAAACTAAATTTAACTAAGTGTGTAAAAGTTTGGTTAGGTTGAAGGTTCATTTGAAAATTTTGAAAAAAACCGTTATTAAAATACGATATGCAATAGATTATTTATTTTCATGAAAAAAGTCATAGCATCGATGCATAGTAATGATGGAAGCAAAAAAATCGGCCAAGTGTGTTCCTAGTTCAAGTACTAAGATTCCCACCACCGCGTTGTGCTCACATGTAGTTAAGTAAGTATAGTACGTTTTAAAAATTATTATCGTACTTACAGAGCAAAGCAGCGATGTTGAAACCCGCGGCACGTGAACCGATGTTTTTAAATAGTTTATATGCAAAAACCGCCCTAAGATCCAATTCAATGCAACCCGGTAATGTGCATAACGAAAAACCAGCATTCGCCTGATGAATCACAATCGTGGGTGCCAAGTAACTCGGCCTTCCACATCCTCAAAACTTCGTTTAAAATGATAACTTCTTCTTTTCATGATTATAATTACTTTATTAATATGCATGAGCCCAATGAATAACCAACCATCGTGCAATCATCATTATCAGCCCATTTTACCACACTGCCTGCAGTGTAGTAAAATGGGCTGATAATGATGATAATGATTTATAAGCTGGGAGAGGCCTAAGCCCCTGGGCTTAGGCCTCCCCCAGGGTGAGGTGGGGGTTTGGAGCTTAAATCCACCACGCTACTCCACTGCGGGTTGGGGATTGTAACGACCGCCATCTATTGACAGCGTCCGGGACCAACTGCTTAACGTGCTCTCCGAGGCACGGAGTCAGTGATAGTTAATGTACTTAAGTCAGAAAAACTCATTGGTTTTCGGATTCGAACCGTGGCCCTATGGCCTTATAAATTTGAGACAGGTTCGTTGCACTCTGGGCTATCACGACACTTTAAAATGATAACTTCTTCTTTTCATCATTATAATTACTTTATCAATATGCACTAGTCCAATGAATAACCAAATATCATGCAGTCGTAAAGTGGAATTCTGTCGCACGTCTTGTATGATTCAGCCATACCATAAGTAACAATCTATTACATCATGACTTTGAGCGTCGCGAATCGGCACCGATTATGCGTGTGTCGCATACTTACCCAGATGTCAGAGCACAGTAACTAAGAGGCATGATTAACAGGAATTACTACGGCGCAGAGGCCGACGTTGGTGTACGCCATCGGTATGCAAATGTGCATACTTGTTCGCCATTCGTCAAGGTGCGGAGTTTTCAATATCGTATCTTTTGTTCGCCGTCATTGCCTTGGAGTGAGTTTCCCATTATTCGTTTTTACTTTTAGAACGTGGTCTCCTTCATTTGAGTGTAATTAGGAGCTATTTTCGCTCTTCTGTTGACAGGCCTCGTTGTATTTCAGGTATGTTTGAATAGTTTTATAATACTTCCGCTTGTTTGTATCGCGACCCACGTATACAAATGCCCCTGGATAAGACGTCGTCAGTTTAATCGTAAGTCGTAGGCGATGAACGCATTGTTATTTTAAACGTGGATACAACGGGGAAAATGGAATGAACTTGTAGATTTAAACATGTAACTGTGGCCTCAGAATAAGTATTCTTTAGTCTTTTGAAATACAAATTACGAGTGTTTTTCTCATTAAAAAATATTATCTGTAACTATCACTTTTTTTTTCTTAAATTTCAGGCAAACTGTTCAAGTAAATAATATATTTAAATAATTTAAAGTAAACACATATATTATATTTCCTTTTTCATTTTTATAAAAAGGGTAACATCTAAAACAAATGACTGAAATTCTTTGAATTCGAGGCGTAAACTGAAAAAAATTGAAAGCTAGGCCTTAATTATACATACTTCTTACATTTACGTTATAAAAGAATAATAATGACGTATACATTACAACAACGTCTAAGCCCCAGACTAAGCATTAGCTTGTGTTTTGGGTGCCAAACGAAGACACCACATACATATAACAACCAAGACCCGGTACCAGTATTGATTCTCACCATATAAATACTGACCCGACCTGAGATTCGAACCCGGGACCTCCAGCTTCGTAGGCAGGGTCGTTACCCACTAGGCTAAGCGTTCGTCAAATAATATAATCAGGTTGGTACCAAAAAGAAAGGCTTTGACTCAGTTGCGATTAATTTTTGAACTCCTATATGATGGCATATTAATGTGATTCCTTGGGAATCTGGACACATACGTTACTGACAAGGGCCATGTTGCCAAGTAAGTGACTAACAACCTTCGTGGTCCGGAGCGTCTATTGTTTCGCAGATTACATATTCTTTCTATTAATTCGATGCAGTTCCATTGTCTCTCACGTTCGATTGTCCGATTTTACGGCTTACGGATACAGTAATGAGGTTTGTGTTTAACAACATGTGTTTGTATAAAGTGTGGTTGAATTACAACTTAAACGGTGTCGTTACTTATTCAATAGAAAATGTTACTAATTTTTTTTTATGTAAAAATAGTAAAGAAATATTAGTTAGTAATGTTACACACAACAGATGAATCATTCACTTTTATAAAATTAACAACAATCAAAATTAGGATAGCTAATTTTGAAACGAAGTAAAAATATCGTTAAGCCATTGCCGGTCTAAAAAAATATCAAAATGGGCATTGCTTACCGAATTTCAGACAGCCAACTGAATCAATTAAAAATTATATTTTAGAACACAGGACAATATAAACTCCACATCCGAAGGACTGTAATAGCCCTTTTTTTTTATTTTAATTGTATATTTTATAGTCAAAAGTTACTCGTAATACTTGGGAATTCACTAAACATATTCGAATTTTTTTATTTAAAAAAAAACCATTCTTTTCTATTTACATAGTTGCTGATTTTCTGAAAATTAAAGTTTTTCTGTGTGAAAGTACTAATAATCTACGTCTTTTTTATTTAATAAATAAAAACTAAATATTTACATTCTTGTATGTCTGATAAATACAAATTCTTAATATTAACGGGTCTAATACACACAAGAAACTAACGATATCCAAAAGCTAATATTTCTTCATTACAAGCAGTTTTGGAAAATAGTACTTACTAGTAAAAAAAATCGGACTTGTTAAAATTTATTTGAGACTATAAACTTTATAACTTTTTACAAACGTCAATTTTATTTAGCAAAAAACCCGTGCGTGTCAACTCCGACGCGCGATAGGAGTTTACTCCTTAAGTACGTTTGTTCTCACCATTAATTCACTGGCACTTTAGATATAGCGTCACTGCTTTGCACTCTTCTGACGCGCTCCTTCCGATCGTTCCAACGGGCAAAAAAGGAAGCTACGCATATACCTATCCCCTCTCCCTCCACTTTTGACCCGCTGTCGGGCTGCCCCCTCTTCCTCCGCTCCACCGCCCGATCGTTCTAAAAGGCATCACCATCTCTTTTCTGACGCACTCCATCCGATCCCCTCCACTTTCTACCCGCTGTTGGGCCTCTCTTTCTTCGCTCCGCCGTTACCCCCGCCAAGACGCACTTAACGCTTCAACGCTCGCTTTCTCGATTTTACTCTCCATAAAATTTCGATACCGGGCCCCTTATATCGTTTCTTAAGGAGTAAACTCCAACAAGTAATAACTGAATATATATATCATAACCTGTTGATAAAGATCTTGGCATATGTCATCACTATGGATTGTTAGAAATTATAATAGAACTATACAAGTATTAAATTACGCCAAATAAACTAGCTCGGCAATAACGAATTTAATATAGTATTAATTAGATTTATTATTGTAAACTCTACCTACTGTAAAATATCCTTGACACAACAAATAATAAACTTCTTTGTTTTGTTACTTTGTAAATTTTTCTCTCCCACGCCCGCTATACAATCATTTATAAATTCTGCTACAAAACACACAATAGCACTTCACAGTACCTAAACCATCATGACAATACAAATTGAATCATAAGAACTGTAGCTAAGAAGCCTTGAAGGCTTCATTAAGTTAGTAATATGAATTACTGTCCAGTCGTGCTCCGCGATTTTAGCCGCGTTTTTGGATATTACCGCGCCTCCGCTGCCGCACACTTTTCTTGTCGCCAGCCGTTGTTCTCGCGATGTTTATGACGTATGGATGTATAATTGGATATGTATGTATGAATAGAGGTGAATTTTGCACATAACATAAGTATGTATAGATGTGAAAATGAAGGTTAACTCCTACAGTCTACACCGTTTAACGTATTCGAAAATTTAATTGCCGGACGCTAAAAGCCGTAATATACTTAGCGACCAATATTTTCATTGTTTATTAATCGAAATACTTACATACATCATACATATGTATGTATGCATCTATCTTTGAAATTTATAACTGAAAATCGTAGATGTGCATAGACATACTTCGTTGTGACAACAAGAATATAAAAATATACATATATACAATGATAATGATGGTCTGTCTAACCCCTGAGTCTAATATTTTGTTCACAGTTTTAATCCTTTTGGCTTATGAGACAGTCCAATCTGATTATTATGCTATTTAAGTTTAAAATGTCTACGTAACTTGACTACAACTCGTGAACTAGTTGACCCTAGATAGTCGTGATAATATTACTAGTAAGATCATATTAAGGACTTCACTTTATCGCCGAATATTTGGTGAACGGGACGTCATTCTGAAAAACCATCAAAAACTCTCTAAATTATTTTAAAACATCTATTTGAATATACCTCACTCGAGAAGGTAAATAAATTATTTTCATACCTTCACTTTCCATGTATAGGAGGCACCCTGAATGTTCCAACATTTTAAAACACACATAACGGTTATAAATACCATGTCAGCAATTATATCTGACTAATATATTACGCCAGTCAATATAGCAAAGTTTGTTAGGAGCACATTGCATTAATTGCACTTTAGGGGATTATTTACAATATCATAAAGAAAATATTCACGGATAATAAATACATAATAATCCCTTATTTATCTTAATTATTTTTTATAGAATCAACCGATAAGATTTAAAAAAAATATTTATGTGTGAACAAAAATTTAAAAACGAGTGATTTTCTATACGACAGCTTTTTCCAATACACTCTGTGTAAATTCAGAAAAATCCCCAGGTTTATTCACAATATGTGGTAGGTAATTATATATTTATATAAAATAAATGATAACTCCTAAACAATAATTTTTGGATTGACGATATTTTGGCACTTCATGTAAATATGTACTGTATACAATATAGTAAATTATCACTTACGTGACTACTTTACTTTTTTTTGGTGAAAATTTATTTAATTTTTGGGTCCTAGCATTAATTACACCTTGAATATTTTTGTATATTTATGCTCCAATAATTATTTTTAACTTTAATTAAAAGCTATTTTACAAAAATAATAATTAAAAACCTATTTGGCACGCGGCGGGCAGTGCGGTGTGGCGCGGGGCGGGTTACGTCGAAGCAATAATCGCGGGCCGTCTGCCCGCACCGCACCTTGTTTTATTTAGTAACTTAACTAGCTTTCCGCCCGCGGCTCCGCTCGCGTGGACTACGCAGTCGTACCGGGACCCCTTTTTCCAAGATAAAAAGTAGCCTATGTCATTCTTCACTTTATAAACTATATCTATGTGAAAAATTGTAGCCGTTCCGGTACGACTGTGTAGTCCGTACGAGCGGAGCCGCAGGCGAAAAGCTAGTTTGAGAATAAAATATAACCCATGTTACTCACTGATAATGTAGCTTTCTATAGGTGAAAGAATTTATAAAATCAGCGTGTAACTGTGTAGTCCACGCGAGTGGAGTGCACAGACAGAAAGTTAGTAGAGTTAGTAGTTAGACTTTTTTTAATGGTTGTTGAGAAGTCACATAGGTGATAATTTAATAAACTATTATGGCTTACATCTAGAGTATAAAAACAGAAAATCGCCAAAAGTGCGATTTTGTAAGTTTAACTTTTTTTTTAATTAAATAAAATCTCGTAATATTCAGTATTTATAACATGTATACTAGGGATTACTTCTAAATCAAATTCATATTGCTACCATAGATATACAGTTAATTTGTCACCTACCCACTATTTAATGTAAAGGGTGAAATTTAGACAAACACATCTTTAGGTATTTCTCAACATGCAACACTCATAATGCAACCAAAGCATAATGAGTGCATAACTATACAGCAGTATTACTATTGTAAAAAGAAATTTTTAAGGTGTCTTTAATGCAATCCAAAAATTTATTTTTACTGGACTAATATGCCATTATGTCTTAGTACAATCGGCCAGGGGAATGGCTGTGACATACGGACAGACCTATGGACGAATATGGAGAAACTATAAGAAGTCTTTTATACATTACGGTACCATAAAATACATACCCAGCACAGTGGCCATTGACTATAATTCCTCGTGTGTTAATTATATTTCGTCTAAAAGTTTGATTTTAAATTTAGTATTATATGTGATAACTAAAGTGACGTGATGTTATCAAATTTGTCTTAGTCGTGTCTGTTTGATTCACTTTCAGGTATGTGCGTGTGGTGCTCTCGCTGCTGTGGAGGGCTGGAGTCAACGACAGGATCCCGACCAGTTCCACATCCAGACGGATGAAGATGACGAACGCTATTTCCTTTACCAAACTCACAACGGGCAGTATCGAAAAGAACGCAGACTAAAAGATGGCTCTGTTGTTGGTTTGTATTAATATATTTATATTATTGACGACCACTCAGTCTAGTGGGTAGCGACCCTGCCTACGATGCTGGAGGTCCCGGATTCGAATCCCAGGTCGGGTCAGTATTTATATGATGAATATTGATACTGGTACCGGGTCTTGGTTGTAATATGTATGAGGTGTCTTCGCTTGGTACCCAAAACACAAGCTAATGCTTAGTTTGGGGCCTAGACGTTGTTGTCATGTGTACGTTATTATAGAAAAAAAAAATATGGGGAAAATTATTAACTACGTCATATACTTATAATAAGCAACCTATACTTTTGGGCCGACTTGCGATTCCCCTCTTTGATTAAAATCCACGGATTCGACCCCCACCACGTACCTACTTATTAACTAATGGATTTTGATTATATAAACTCAAGTCATTTGACTTAAATATCACAGCTCCGCCGACATCTTCAATAGCTCCCGACCCGCATCAGATCAGAGTAGTGGACTTAAGAGGAAAAGTTTTACTCCAGACGTGGAGGCATGACAAAGTATGATAAAAAAACCGGGCAAGCCCGAGTCTGATTCGCACACGAAGGATTCCGCACCACCGTGCAATATTAAAAAAAAACACGTTTCTTGTATAGGGACCTCTTTAATATTATACTTTATTTAATTTTTCTTATTTGTTGTTATAGCAGCAATATCGTGATAGCCGAGTCGTAGCGCGCCCGCTTCTTGTTTAGAAGGCCGTGGTTCGAATCTCAGGGCATGTACCAATGAGTTTTTCTAACTTATGTACATAACTATTACTGACTCTGTGTTTCGGAGAGCACGTTAAGCCGTCGGTCACGATCGCCACCAATAGATGACGGTCGTTAAAATCCGCACTGGAGCAGCGTGATGGATTAAGCTCCAAGCCCCCTCATCCTGAATGAAGGTCTAAGCCCCTACAGTGGGGCATTGATGGGATGATGGTATGGTATGGTTTAAGCGGCTTTAAAATGAAATTCAAATGTCTACCTATTTCGATTCAAATGATACAGCCTTGTGACAGACGGACAGCCGGACGAACGGACAACGGAGCCTTAGTAAAAGGGCTTCCGTTGGTACCCTTAGGGTACGAAGACCTAAAAAACGATGATGGGAGAGGCACACAACAAAGTATTTTTTGATATTCAGGTTTACGATTTTTTTGTATAAATCATAATTATTAATAATGTACCCGCGTACATACAAAATAGGTTGTTGTCAATAAATGATGAAAAAAAGGTTGTTGTTAGTAGATGGCAGTAGTTACAATCCGCTAACCCGCATTGAAGCAGCGTGGTGGATTTAAGCTCCAAGCCCTGTCATCTTCAGGGGAGGCCTAAGTCTCTGCCGTGGGGTATAAAAACGGGCTGATGGATGGGAACACAAAATATTTGAAAGTGCACCTTCTCTTATGTCTTCTCTATTTTAATGTCGCTTTATTATCGTGGTTTGCGTCGTTAGAGTTCAAACAGCGTTAGTAACCGAGAACATGAAATAGTCACATATAAATATTTCTAAAACTTTTCTCGTAGCAGACCTTTAAATAAAATTCTTTCGTAAAAGGAAGTTATTGAACGTATTATTTATGTCATTCCAGGTACAACAGGCTGGGTCGGAGCTGACGGTTACTTGAGGCTTCAGGATTACATCGCCGACGATCAAGGATACCGGATTTACAAATCTAAGACCGTTTTCGTTGGACAAAACAGACCAATCGGCGTAAGTATAACTTGTGTAACTTTTCCAATGTTTAAATTTAATTAGCAATATAACATCAGGTACGGTAGGTCTGTGTTTGTACCGTGCTACTTTTTGAAAAACAATACCGAAATGCAAATTGTACAGACATAAAAATACCAACATTTTTATTGCCACAGGAATCATTGAGAATCGCTAAGACCGCTCCCACCGACGCCGGCTACGGAGTGACGTCATTAGCAAAGCTACAAAACGCTCGTCCAGAGTTCCGGACGTCTTCAACCACACCTATACCGCCTATTCCGTCAACGACGTACGCGCCACAAACGTTCCCCGTCGAAGTATCGGTGACGCCACCCCCACGTATCTATTCGAGTTCATATTCCGCATCGAACGTGGAAGTCTCCCCGAATTCCATAGATGCTTCCACGAGGTACGATTTCAGACCTACAGTCCCACCTATAACAGCCGAGGAAGCGTCTCCGTCGTCAATACCTAATTCTTTGGATTACGACTCGTCGAACACGAATACGATAGACGATTATTATACGAGTGGAAGCTCACCCTACAGGAGATTAGATATTTATAATCCTAATTCCTATAGACACGCAGACGCCTGGCTCAGGCGTTACCAGCAGAGTGGGCGAATAGGTGACGGTTATACACCACAATTTTCTGGCTACGATGGTGTAGCTCTAAGAGGCAACGGTTTCAGATACTACTTACCAAAGCAATATCACGAAGAAGTTACGGGCGGTGAACAAGAGAAAACTGGCAGTTTTGGATACATAGATCCTTTTGGGATCCGCCGCGTCATTTATTACAATACAGCACCAGGCGAGGGCTTTCATATACGCAAAAATAATCGATACGTGGGGCACGATGCTACCCCTTACGATCCTAGACCTATCGATTGAAAAAAAATTATAGAATAGATATAAACACGCACGACATTAATACCATTATTTGATGAAAAGTCATAAAGTTTTAGTTTTTTAAATTGTAAAGGAGACAAAACGTTCGTAATTTTACTATCGATCGATACGAATTTTAATTACTATGTTTTGAAACTTGAATAATTTTAGGAAATTGTGATGATACGTATAAATGATCACGTGTGAAATTAATTATAATTATCTATTCACTAATAACTTAAGAGAAAAATATCTAATTTATTAATAGTTGTAAATGTTTAGGGATGCGTACGTTGTGTGATTCATCTCAGTGCCATTTAACTGTTCTTGATTTAATTATGTTAAAATATTTTTTGTTATTTTCTATGATGTTACAAATATTTTCATAAACTAATTTAAAACGTATACAATGTCTTTTGTTCGTGTATCGTCAAACGTTAAGACTAGAAACTATGGCTGATATTATCGGTAAAAACAATGAAAAACCGAGGTCTAGTATACCGGTTTTTTTTATCGCCCCTTTCCTTCGCGTATCTATCCAAACAATGAGAGCGTTTGAGGAGCTAACAAAGAATTTTTTTTATTGGCTTTTTTAGTAAGTAATTTCAATACTTATAGTCTTAGACTATTCCATGAATTGTAACCATGATATCGAGTTTTCGAGAAATGGGACAAAAATTAAAAATGAAGAGCATTTTTTGAGATTTTATTATTTGTATTTATTTTTAACAAAAATTACATGTTTGTAATATCTTCTTATTTTTATTAGAAAAGCTAGTAAACTATAGTTTATAAAAATATTTTTTTAAAGTATATCAGGTCGTTGGTTCAAATGTAATACGGGACCAAATCAGAATGGAGACAATGTACAAAATAAAATTTCGGAAACCCAAAAAAAACGGTGTACTAGACCTCGCTTTTTAATTATGTTTACCAATAACATTAGCAATAGTTTCTAGCCTTAACGTTTGACGATTCACGAAAAAAAGACTGTATATGGAGCGAATTCGCTATTAATCGATCAGTTACAACAAATAATGTAAGTTCTTTGACCTGACTATAAGATAAAAACCCAGTTTTGCCAATTAGAGCGACTGCGTGGGCCATCCTATCAGACGTTGTAGACCTTGCCTAAATCGAGATATCCAAAAACCGATGGAAAGATACAAATGTCAATGGACTGCGATTAAAGTTGAAATTGGTTGTATAGTTAATTATATTGCTGTTTTTTTCCCAAATGTGTCTATAGAAAATTTGTTGGGACACATTGTTTTTATAACATATCCATCTGGTGCTACATATCTATGCAGTATGCCAGTTAAGGGAAGCTGGGAAAATTCCTCTGCTGTAAGCACATCGTTTCCATTAACACTCGTATCAAACTTCCTGCATCAAACTAAACGTATTCGGACAAACATTCGTTGACTTTTGGCAAATATTAAACGTAGAATGTTCGCTCTAATTTCTGCATCCATTTCAGTTGCCAGATATTTGTTGTTCTACAGTTGCGGAAAATGCATAATTTAACGACACTATATACTTCGGGTATATAGTGTTGTTATATTGTACCTACCTACATATCTTACATTTCAGTTTACAAAAAAAATATTATGCACGTCAAATGCTGCGTCGACCGGTCGAAATAAATTGGACCGTAAGGTCCTACCAGTGTCGAAAAATTCATTTTTTACAATTAGTGGCTACGTCTTTCACCAATTGAATTAGACATTAATTAAAGTTACTATATTTACAAATATCATATTACATTATATATTGTATATTAAAACCTATTAAAACTTCCATTCGATCGAATATAATAAATACATTAAGTTATTTTAATTTGTAAATAAATGGTGTGTGATACTTATTGTTGTTGCGAATGACTTGCCATTCTCTTTATACCGCTGATTTGTTTATATAGCTAAACATTTATATATATTTAGTAAATGGCATTTTGTTGCAATGACACGAAATTTGGGTGTAATTAAATTAAAACGTCCATATTTATTTACAGTTATTTTCCATTAAGTCTTAAATCTTGGTGTGATCTTATAACATATTATTTCTGTCAATAAATCTCGTTAACCATTCATGATGTTTGTTTTTTTTTTTTTTAAATAAAACCTGCAACAAAACATACTTTTATTATTAGTTATTTCCCAAATAACTGAAAAGCTGAAAGAAAAACTTAAAAACCTTTGTCATGAAACTAATACTGCCACTTACTTGTCAACGCCACTTTTTTCCTTATGAAACAGAGCTTATTAATTTTAAAATTAGAGCTATAAAAATTCATGAAACTAAAAAAGTGAAGTTGTGTTTTTCTTAATCCAAGCGATTGAAGTCTCGACAGGTCTCGATTAAAAGCTGTTAACATGAAGCTGTCAATATATATATAGATATCTTAACATGCCCACGGATTTTGTGTTGTATTGCACTCGCTCACATTTTATTTGTGTCGTAGGATATAACAGTCCGTCCACAGGCGGCGTGCGAGTTTGTATGGAAAATGTGTCATATCCTGAAACCTAAGATCATCTTAGTGTCAGTAGATGTGTTAAGTAGTTTGTAGTTAGATTTATTGAAAACTTTTCTGGAGGTCACTGTAGATCATTATTGTTTTAGAGCTAATTATGAAATATAATTATGTCATAACTATAGAATATCGTATTGATAGAAGTTAATAGTAGATAAATGTCCAATAAATACACGTGGGCACTAGAACATTGTATTTTATCGAATAAAAGCAAATATGAAGTTATCGCGTTTAATACTTGTGATTAATATAATAAAAGCTACAAAATTTGATACAATATGTTTCCATCAGTATAAAATCTACAGCAAAACATATTTTTATTATTAGTTTTTTCACAAATAACTGAAAAGCTAAAAGAAAAACTTAAAAATCTTTTTAATGAAACTAATACTTCCACCTACTTGTCAACGCCACTTTTTTCCAACGCCATTTGGCAATTAAAAAGCATTTATTGTTTTTTATTTCATCAAACTATAAAATATGGAATAATTCAAGTTTTCGATCTGAGCCAATACTATAGTATACTTAATCGGACTTTCAAATCGTATTATGCAGCCGCAGTCCGACACACCTTTTCCTCTGTCACCAGCTCTTCTTCTATCCTACCTTAGAACTTTCAACGATTTACGACATACCAGAACCGTTCAGATCAAACTTTACATGAGATACGAAATTCAGTAGTCACAGTCATGAAATTACGTTCTGCTTAATATGACTATGTTTTGATGACTTCGGAAGCCAGACTCGCCCTATAGGTAGGTACCTGGAAAACCCTGAGATACCAATGAGCCTCTATGCTTATTTACCGATATTTGATTTTTGAATAAAAAACGACTAGAACTCATTTACCAGTATTAATTATATTTGCGTTTTACGAGTCGAAACAGGTCTTTCGTAAAGTAGTTTTAATTTCGGATTGCCTAATATTTTTTATTACACGGAATGTTATAAATTATGCGAGAAGATAAAAAAAAATGTAGTTGTAATTGTTTAAATGGGAAGGTAAGACATTCACTCCTTGTCTATTAAGAAAAATATGTATTAGACGCTTTCATTTTATTGTATTAATTAAAATAACTATTGCAAAACAATATTGTTTGAAAACGCTTGTTTAGTTTTTTTTTTTTTTTTTATGGGCAACGCTTAAAAAGTTAGAGCGGGATCTCAATGATTTCAGGAGCTTAAATATCGTGAAATATTCATTTAATATAAAGGGTCTTAAAAAGTTCTTTACATCAAAGGTCTGTTCAACAAGACTCCAGAGCGTTGCGCGAAAATTCCTTTGTCATCCCTTAGTTCAATTATATAGACTCACCCCTAAATAATTTAGTTTCATAATTTCTTTACAGAATTGTATGGCGGTTCATATAACACATCTGTGTGTTAAATTTCACGGAACTCAGTGACAAGATTGCAGGAATTTGAACCTGTGTCATATCTACCGACAGACCGACGTCAGAAAATTATAAGGGTTCCATTTTGGCCATTAGTCTCAGGCACATAAAAAAATTGTCAGAAATGCATTAAGTTTACGTGTACGAAAGCATAATTATACGAGTGTAATCTATTTGCACTCGATTTATAGGTATTCAACACTGTTCAAATTATTTAAGAAGTTATTTATTATTTTTCAGTAAAATGTTTCGACTTCTCACAACGTTGGCATTGCTCTGTATAACAACAGCAGATAAAGATTTATTAAAAAGAGATGCTTTAAGAGAAATATCCCACTATGTTCCTGCCTCAGCTCCACACATTTCACGTATAAACATTTCAGATGAAATATACGAACAAGATTTCGAACTAAAACCTGAAACAAAATTATTGTACAATTTCAAACACATGAGAAAGGATCAACCGCCACACGTAGTAGAGACAATTGAACACGTTGCTGGTTATTTACATAATAGAAGAAAAATTTCACGATTCGTGAAATCTGATCGAATTACGAAAAACGAAAGGAAAAAGCCAACGAGGAACCGTGAACATGAGACATCTGAACCTACTAGTACCTATCTTTCAATACCTGATGATCCGTTCTTACTTTCGTTAGATGTATCAAACCGTGAAACTGAAGAAAAAGGCAAACCACAGACTACTATGAGACCAAAACTTTTACGTGCAAAAACCAAGGTTAATGAGACACGAAATTTTTATTTGAACGGCAAAAACGAATCAAATTTAAGAATAATTCATCATGAGAATATAAAAAGTAAGCCTCAAGACTTAAGGCAAAAGAGCCACGAAAGGATCGCAAGCACATGGATGGTAAGACAACCTACTTCCTCGTACAAAGACGTATCTACAACTACAACGAAAATGCCCCGAAATTCTAGGAAAAGTAGAGGGAGAAAAAAATTCAGTTTCGACGACTTACTTGGGAACGATTCCGAATCATCCACCGAGTCTACTCCAATAACAAGTATACAAAGCGATAAAAAAGCACCACCTCCAATACCTACTTTGTCATACTGGTATGATGGCTACGGGTAACAAATATACTGGGTGTGTTTTAAATCTCCTCCTCCTGCCACCTTGATGTGGGCTACTAAATGTTAACTTATATACCTAAACAAAATAAATGAAATAATTTATGTTCTAAAATTATATAAATTTATTTTTATAAAATGAACATATGTTCACCACTATTCAAGGTATTCGTGGATGCATTCCGTGGGCAATAACCTTATGTAAACGTAGGTATTGCTTAGCATCGATAGGACGACGTCGTCGCATGTAATGAAATGGAAAATTTTTAAGTTTAATAAAATCAATAATAAATAAGGTTTTCATCTGCACGAATGATAAATGTTTGCAAACGTGTCGCCAAATAAACTTTTATATGCATTAATTTGGCGGAAGTGAAAAACAGTACCTTGTATTTTATATAATAATCAAACAGCCTTTTTGAAAAATAAACACAATTTTCAATATTTGACATATCTATTAATACATATTTCAGTAGACTTCTCCTCTTTGCGCCTGGATAGTACCTAAAAGTTAGAAAAACAATTCTCTATTTAAACAAATCAAATAATTAAAAAATAATAATAATAATAACACACACAATCACAACAACGTCTAAGGTCCCAAACTAAGCATTAGCTTGTATTTTGGGTACCAAGCGAAGACACCACATACATATAACAACCAAGACCCGGTGCCAGTATTAATATTCATCATATAAATACTGACCCGACCTGGGATTCGAACCCGGGACCTCCAGCTTCGCAGGCAGGGTCGCTGCCCACTAGGCTAAGCGGTCGTCAAATAACTATATGATTATAAAATATCGTATTGATAGAAGTAAATAGTAGATAAATCAATTAACAACTTCTATTCCATTATAAGAAAATAATAATAATACCTGAGACATTCTACACAGCGCCATCTAGTCCCAAACTAGGCTAAGCTTGTATTATGGGTATCAGACAACTGATTATTTAAATTGTAATTCTATTATTTAGATTGTAATTATTTAAAGAAAATAAATACTACTTACGAATATATATATAGATAATTTTTACTCCCAGACACGGAAGAAATAGACATGTTCATGCACACAAATATTTGTCCTGGGCGGGAATCGAACCTACGATCCTTGGCTCCGCAGTTAGAGTCTCTAACCATTCGGCCAATCGGTCAGTAACTAAGAGATTGTCAAAATGAATTTAAATATCATGGTGATATTGCATAAAGATGCTTATTTATCTATAACCCAGTGTTTTTTACAAAATCATTGTACGAAATTGCAGTTTATTTGATAATGACGACATGTCATCCGCACAAACAATATTCGCCATTTTGACAAGAAAATTTTCAGAGAGTGCAGTGTACCTATTGATATTTTATGAAATAGATGCGGCTTCACTATAGTTGCACTTGATTTTGTGATTTTTTTTTATCCGAGTTATGTGAAAAATCGTTACATAACTTAATACTTCTGCTATTCTCGTTCCCTACCTTTGTATTTGAATGTTTGGCCCATGGTGACAATCGATCTATACGTTGTGATGTATATCTATGGGTACATCTATGATTTAAATACATATTAACAACCATATTTTTGACAGGATAAGCGTAATTGTTAATGGGTTTGGACCAAAATTTTTAACCCATAGTTTTTAAATTTTTTCCCTATAGTACAATTTTAATTTCTCCCTTCAAATTCTAAAAAAAATGAACGTGTATTTTATAGTTACTTTTCTCAAAAATTGATCAATGAAATATCCCTGTGACGTCAACTGGACAGATGTCTACTACTATTATCTTAGACTAAATGAGGTCCTTATATTTTTATTGATTTATTAGGACTACAATTTCGTTTGACATACTGACCTTACGTCAATATTTTTTATTTAGTTTTACTGTGGGAAGCAACGCTATTACTTCGACTGCCCACGCCTAGATGGCGTCACAAAGATAATATTTGGGAAATTCGCAGATAGAAAAAATAGATATTTTAAGAAGTTTTTCTAGAACCTTCCTTTCCTTTGAATTCCTTTAAATTAAAATGATCATTAGCGCAACTTTAAAATTTTTGTGCAAGCTCCATTGTATTTGCTTTTCATGATTTTAAAGATCGTCATTGCATGACGTTGAACATGCTCTTTCATCTGACACAATCATTTGGAACATAGAGCGGAAAATAAAATATGACGAGCGAGCTTGTCGTGATCGAGGAACTGGGAAATGCTACATCCGTGGTAATGATATGAAGCGAAATTAGTTTTACCAAACCAACGAAACGGTTATCAGGTCTAGTGAAATTGTCCTCATGTCATTTTTTTAATCTACATAAAATCATCTCAGTTAATAATAATATGGTTATGTATGGTTAAATCGCGTCAAATAAGTACAATTTTTTACAGATCATTGTATAGATGCAGCGATATTTTTGTATAACAAATCTATTTAATAACATTCTACAAACGTCATCATATGTGTATAAAGAATTTACAATTCGTGATATTTTATAATGAATATTTCATAACCTTTGTGAAAAGCAAAAGGCTTATTCTATAAATCTATAGTACTTGGGGAATCCGAATGTTGATGCAATATATCTAAACCTGGATAACATAACCGAATCTGGATTTCTTATAATAACACCAAATGGTAACTCAGCGTGCTCCGTTTGTACAGTTGGTTTTGCTGTGATAGCTGGTAATGTTAACAATGGTGGCTCAGGAATTTTCTCAGTTTCATTATTATCAACATCTGCATTAACAGTTCCTACTTCTTCTGGTACTTTCTCTTCATCTTTTGGGCTATCTGTACTTGAAAGAGTTTCTTGATCTCCTTCTGTAGGTTGCATAGTTTCTACGTTTGTTATCTCATTTGTAAATACAGATTGTTCTGGGGCAGTAACTATGAGATTTGTCAAAGATGATTCAGAAACATTAGGAACATCTCCTGTAGATGGTAAGAGAACGGGTTCCTCTTGCTTACAACCATTTTTTTCGTTAGGTTTTTCAGAGATTTCCTGTCCTGCCGAAAGAAATGTCGGCACATCTAATTCAGGCGTCATGACTATAGGTATGTTCGTTCGTAGAATGGGTTCGATATGCGAATTTAAAATAGTGAGTTTCACACTTCCGATGGGTAAAGACAAAATTGGCGGAATTACAGGTAAAGCGGAAACCGCACAAATCGTACCGAGAAAAATGCTAAACTTGAACAACATTTCGAAAATAATTTAGATGTTAATTTCAATACAACTTCGTTTTATTGAACTATTGCTTTTTAATAGACTGACAAGAAATGTATTTTAAAAGGCGTCTATCTGGAAACTGTTTCGAAATAAACCTATTTCTTGTTATATACTATCCATCAGAAATCCAATTATAAACGAGTTAACAAATATTTGTAATTTGACGTGTATTAATTAGTTAACCCATTTGCAGCAACATCTTTTAGACCACAAGTGTTTTCCCTTGTGGTCTAAAAATTTATGCTACCAATGGGTTAATTTCAAAGATGATCAAATGTTGTTTAATAAAATATCCTTTTATAATCTTTGATGGCTTATATGAATAGTGACCGATACTAGGATAATGAGTGTAAAAAGGTGGTGGGTTCGATCCCTGCCATAGGCATTGACCAATTTTTAATTACGAAAAGTTAAAGCAAACAAAAATCACTCCGCCGACGTCCTCACGATATAAAGACAGAGGTTAACACCTCCCGTCTCCGCACCGGACCATCACATCGTGGTGAGCTTATGATACAAACTCTTTAACGTCGACGGTGAGCTGTATTACAGTAGTAGAGGCATGAAAACCTGATATAAAATATTGGAACACTGCAACCAAGAACTACAGTTCATTTTTGTGTTTCACCTTGATATTTTATTTCATTAGTTTATTCCTAGACAGTATCCTTCAGTCTTAACCAAAAGAAATATAATAATATTAATATTTATTACACAAAATTCTTGCAAAATTCAGTGCCACGAGAAGAGACCTTTGCTTTTTCAACTATATGTCACTACCATGTATTTATACATATAAATGGAATAGAAGGGTCTGTCTGTGATTTCAAAATAAAGGCATTTTCCTAATAATATGAGCTTTATTATTGTGGGATTTTCACTTCAGTTTTGAAAACAAGCCAAATTTACATTTTATTACAGAATTGTATGTTGTTACATTACCGGTGTTTCATCAGAATCAATGAAAACATGGCTAAAATAAAAACTTATGAAACGACGGATAGATGAAGATGACAAAACCCTAAAAGAATAAAGCAATCAATTTAAAGCTAAAACAAAAGTTAAAAAGTTAAAAAGTTAAAGTTAAAACAACTAAAAATTATTTATTAAATAAAGTATTAGCAAGTACACACTGAAAATATAATTGTAAGCAGTGTCTGCATTATTAGATACTGTGGAGATAGCATTCACGTCGTTCTTTTTAATCTTGTTTGAAATAAAGACTATTATTATTATTATTAATCACCTAAACACCACCTCATTGGTTATAACCGATTTGTAGGCGAAACTGTTCCCAAAGACCGTTCGCCGACACCCGCGCAACCTCCTACACACCCACCACTTGAATGAACGTTAGACACATAGTTCAAAGTGAGATTGTATACTATGTATATAGTACGCTGCTAGCAGTTTTGTTTCTGTACAATTAAATACGTTTAAAAATCTAAAATGCGCCTGCGCAAAAATATTAACCGAAAACATTGACATAACTAGAAAACTTAAAACAATTTGTGTGACTCAAATTGGTATGCGGGTATATGTTTATCCCAGTCGGAGACCAGTTCGAAGCGTTGTTGTCGTATTTTGTTTTTGATCTAAAAAAAGCTTTATCGACTGCGACATGCGTTTAGTCCTTAGCAGCCATTTGTAACCATTATTATAGACAAAAAAGAGCTTAAAGTGCAAAATGAATAAAAGAAATTTTGCCTGCTACAATTTTTACAACAAAAACAATAGCTATGTTTAAAAATAGATACTTTTTGAGAGTCGTAAAGTTAGTTCGTTTTTTATAGCACAACATGATGTGGTCGTGAAAAGTTGAAAATAGTATTCTGTTTCTAACCCCTTCTTCCAACGCCCACCAAAAGTGGTCAATACAGTAGTTGACTAATATTGAAAATGTTATATTTATTAAGTCAATATAAAAATAGACTATATACAATTAAAAAAAAGTATAAACAAAATTATATTCGGTTGAAGAGTATGGAACATATAAGCTATTAAAACTATATAGCTGGCTCTTTCTTGAAAAGAGAAATTTAACTTTATTATGGCCTGACGTCACACCGTGCTGTATTGCCCACAAATGTAGGTATAACAAGACATTTTAAAGATTCAAAACTTTTTTATTTTTTAAACTTATTTCACTCTTATTATATAATGTTTTTATATAAATTATTTAAAAAAAGAGTTAACTATCGTAATGCGTATTTATAGTAATGTATTAGAGCAACAAAGAAAAAGGGAGTTTCTTGCAATGGCTTTTCTAAGTAGGTACAGTTCCAATCAAACTTTATGGCGGATGTGAACATAGACACAAGTCGCGTCGCAGTAACCAGTTTTAGGTGTAGCGAGACGCAGTGGAGCGAGGGTTATATGACTGTACCTGCGCAAGCACGCTTATAAATAAAGTAAAGTATGAAATAAAGTTTGAGGCGAACTATACGTTAGATACGCGCGGCAATAGAACCTCTACGATTCTCGTTAATTTAAAAAAAATATATATCAATTAAAACAACCAAACCACTCACAATCAAGATAATCAAGTGCTGCTAATGTTTTTAAGTTTTGTAATATCAAATATCAGCAAATATAAATACACGATTACATTCGTTTTTTGTATTATTCATTTCACTTGTAAAGCCGAAGGGAACAATGGTAAGTTGTCATAATAACGTATTATTTAATTGACAACATTATTTATAAAACTTATGTTCGGAATATTATTTTATATTTACACTATTAAAAATAAAGAAAAAATGAAAACCATACATCTTCCATGGTATGAAATTTCTATTTTTTTTTTTTTTCGTTTAATTGTATCATTATACTTAAGAATAATTAAACCGATTTTAATACTAAAACGATTAACGCTGCAACACAAAGAGCACTGTAAAACCAAACTGTAATTTTCAGGAGTTGAGCGGTCTGAAAAATTTTAAGTTTACATTTTATAAAACCAAAAGTTTTGTTTGGAAAAAACCACAGCTTTTTGTGCACATTTTGATACGAATTAAGTAAATAAAATTAAAAAGTAAATAAAACTAAATAAGTAGTATCTTTTCTCGTAGGTGAAGAAATTTAATATTATAAATAAAAATTTTACACTTAATAAATGTTAGAACAGAGGTGATGGGAACAAGAAAGCGTTAAGAACGTATCGCGCAATAAAACTAATAAATTAATATATTTTGTTTTAATTTCAGGCTACTACGACTTATTTAACAGTTCTGTGTCTCATTTCGACAGTGCACAGCGACCAAATATGGTCACCTTACCCAGCGTTAGGACCACCCACGGCTATTTATGGACCACCTGCTGAAGTCTACGGACCGCCCGGGTTCGCATACGCGCCTATCAGTGTTAAAAAGATCTTTAACATCCCTCCACCTCCAGAACTGCCACCGCTGGTACTACCGAAATTCCCGCCAGTAGTTACCGTCTCCAAACCTGTTGAAATTGTCTCAGTACGAAGACCTCTGAGCGCAGTGAAAGTAATTAAGGAACATATTAGACCAGTTCAAGAAGTATTGAAATTTGGGGCTTATCCGAAGGAATTAAGAGTTCATAAAGAATGGCCGCTACCAATCGTCAAAGATACAGTACGACCTGCGACGGATTTCGTCAAAGTAGTAGAACCTCATGTATCATTTCCTTTAGCCCGCGAGCTAATATTTAACCCCGACTGCGCCGTATCTCAAATAACAGCAAGGGAGAAAGTTAAATTAATACCTTCTCGTCCCGCCGTCGAACTGATACCTGGTCCACCTGCAGGAATATATGGTTTACCATCAGAGTACGTTTTACGATAATAAATTTAACATGGAAATCTAAAGTTTATTATTTATTTCTTACGCAAATAAAATTTTTTATTACCTACATAAATACATTTTATGAAAATTATTTAAATCAACAATTTTTAGGGTTCCGAACCTCAAAAGGAAAAAAACGAAACCCTTTGGTTTAAGGATCAAAGGATCACTTTGTTGTCTGTCTGTCTGTCAAGAACCTTTTTCTCAGAAACGCGTGAAGGTATCAAGCTGAAATTCATATCAATTACTCAAGTTTACTGTCCCTTGGAGCTGTAAAAAAATAAAACTTCTAAGCCAACGCAATCAAAGGATACAGCTGTTTATGCTGCAAATTTTCTATACTCGCAAGGGAATCAAAACCTACAGGGTACATTCCGTAAACTCACAATCTTAAAATTTGGTACAAAGTTGGTGCAACGTTTTAAAGCACAGATAAAGGAAAATTGTGAAAATCATAAATTTTTAGTTCAATCATATGATAAAAATATTTTTAATAATTTTAAACTTACTAACCCTTTTCTATATACGCATAGAGGTATTAAATTGAAATTTATATCAAATACTCAGGTACGTAATACCTTTAAGCTGTAACGACATCAAACTTACTTTTACTTATGTACCTACAGGTTTGTACGGAACCCTCAGTGTCCGACTCGCACTTGGCCGTTTTTTATATTAATATCTTTATAAAACTAATTGTTGTTGTTCATGATAGATAGTAGACGTTGGTATACTTTACTGTTTTGCTATAATCACCTTTGACGTTCAAAAATAATTAAAATTTTCCTAAATTTTATATCCGTTAAAAATAGACTTCATTGGAATGCCCGTTTATTGGTGCTTAAAAATATCACCAATAAAAGGGTATATTTTTTTAATGTGTGTTTGAACAGAATATAATTAAAAAGTACTTAACTAACTTCGATAAACCCATTACAAATGCATTGATGAAAATGTCAGAAGTAACATGGACTTTAAAGTTGCAATAATTTCATATATAAGTTCCCCAGGGAATCTCTAAGTGGTCGAGTGATGGCAATAGAACCTGATAAATTTACTTTGGATAGTCAAGTGAGTCGTGTAAAATTGTAATTTGCTGCACGACAAGCTATTATGAAAAAATATATAATAGATTTAAAGAAATTTTCAAAATTAGAAAAAAATTACACCATGACCCGCAGATAACAATGAAAAACATTTATTTCACCTGACAGAAATACATAACTGATTTCGTTTCGTTTTATAAGCACCTGTAGGTCATTTCCCCTGCCGTGTCTAGTTCCAGAAAAAGGGACTATTTCTGAAAGTATAGGTCAGGGCATGTACATGTGCATGAGCATCAACTAGTTGACCCTGATATTTGTGATAATCCATTTAATTTTATTCCATCAGCCCTTTTTAATACCTCACTGCAGGGGCTTAGGCTTCTCCTCAAGATGAGGGGGCTTGGAGCTTACATCAACCACGCTGCTCCAATGCGGGTTGGCGGATTGTGATGATCGTTATCTATGACAGCAACCGGGACCGACTGTTTAAGGTGTTATCTGAGGCAAGCAGTCAGTGATACTTAATGTACTTAAATCAGAAAAAACTCATTGGTACACGCCTAGATTCGAACCACGGCCACATGGCCTTATATATATGTGAAACGGGTGCTCGATATCAGTTGTTATAAATATTTCATTGCACCCTACGCTTTTTCACAATAACATTAATTTTCTCGTTAATCACTTTATCTTTATAGTAAAGATTATTTTCTGATTTTTAGTTCAATTTGCTATTAAAGCGTGTTTTTATAGTTTTTTTTAAATTATTTATATTTATATATTATTTTTTCATTTTTAGTCTTAAAATTTTTTAAACTACGTTTCATCTGAATTTACTAATTTAATTACCTATAAAACGATAAAGTCACTTACAAAGTTTCATATCCGTGCTACTAACCAATCACGACGTTTCGGTGCTTCACTACGACGTGAAGAAAGGACAAACAAATGTTCACATTTTTAATATTTTTAGAGTTGGGATGGTAACAAAATAAATTGTAAACGCAAAGTTTTAAATGTATACAGAGATTTATTTACATATTTTTACATCACATTTATAGCTAAGGCGCTTTTGGTAAATGTTCGCCCTCAGCGTGGTACCCATCGAGCCCAGCTTGATACTTAGTGACGTAGACATGGCCATCGTCACCCACATAGGAGACCTCGCCTTCCGATACAAGCACTGGGCCGGCGGGACCTGGTATGAGGCGGCCGCGCTCCGAAACCACGCTGCCCTCAGCCGTCACATAGCGCAGCGCGTACTGGCCGAAAGCGTCGTGCACCTCCTCATGCTGCAGCGCTGGCAAAGTCCGCCGTGCCTGCGCCTCCACGTCCTCCACGCGCATTGACTTCACCATCGCACCCAATAACACACAAGCTACGATAGTTAACTGTAATAAAAAATTTAATCTAAAATTAATGCCGATTGATATTTAAAAAAAATACACGCATTAACATGGCAATACAAATCATGAATATAAGTGATACAAAATTTTTCTTCACTTCGCTTCACTTCATCAGCCCATTTTTACCCCACTGCAGGGGCTTAGGCCTCCCCCAGGGTGAGGACGGGGCTTGGAGCTTAAATCCACCACGCTGCTCCACTGCGGGTTGGGGAATGTAACGACCGCCATCTATTGACAGCGTCCGGGACCGACTGCTTAACGTGCTCTCCGAGGCACGGAGTCAGTGATAGTTATGTACTTAAGTCAGAAAACTCATTGGTATACGCCCGGATTCGAACCATGGCCCTATGGGGCCTTATAAATTGAGACAGGTTCGTTGTGCTTTGGGCTATCACGACACAAAACTTTTAGTCGTGTCATTTGTAATAGGCTTGAAAATGTAATGATGACACATTTGTACGTAAATTAAAGTCTGTGAATGCACAAGTGCCAACTGTGCCAAGCGGTTAAAGTATTTCTAATCTATTCTGATTTCTGTGATATCAACAATACAAATTAATAAACCAATTGTCAACTATTCTGAATAACAAAAATCTGTAAAGCGCGTATCCGATACGCATCAACTTTGGATTATGTACATATACTACAAGCAATTCCCTCTTAATCACCAACCATATAAAATTTTTATTGACGATAGCAACTTGCAAATAAGTATCTCAAATGTCTTTGTATTTTGTTCAAAACAATTTTAATTGAAAGTGTTAGCTGAGTGCTATTTTTAATTCCACGTATTAAAAGTTGAAGAGGTATCGTTAACGACTTCAGATACACAAATGCCTTGAAATGTTCACGTATGTAAATAAAATGTCACGTAAGAAACTTCAATGCATTTTTAAAGATAATAATAATAGTAATACATGGGACTTCCGACACAGCGCCATCTATTCCCAAAGTAAGCAAGTATTATGGTTGTATTATGGATTACTAGACAACTGATATACATACTTAAATATTCCTTATAATAATTACATATATAAATATTTTACACCCAGACACGGACCGAAATAAACACGTTCATGCACAGAAATATTTGTCCCGAGTGGGAATCGAACCCGCAACCTTCGACTTCGCAGTTTGGGTCTCTAACCACTCGGCCATTCGATCAGTCAAAGATCTGTCTAATGACATATCACGATGAGGTGAAAGAAAAAAAAATTTATCCCTAAGGTCAATGTATGGAAAGCACTCCTAAATAATTTAGTTTGCATAATTTTTCCACAATATATTATGGCGGTTCATATAAACATCTACATGTGAAAGATCAGCGTAGAAATACGGAGTTTTGTAGTTCTTTGTAAAGCGACATACGGATAGACAGACAGACGGATATGAGATCAATGAGTTTCGTTTCTTCCATTTAGCTACGGAACCATAAAAGCACTGTGCAAAACAAGTTCATATTTTAAAATTAAAAAAAAATTATAAAAAGCTTACCAATTTCATTTTGCTTGTATATAGGTATTACCGATGCACTTCTAAAATAAATATGTAATGTAATAACGCTGGCGGCAAACGTTTAAATACTAAAAAATTTGGTAATTAAATACCAGCTTATTTGTACGCAATACCTAATGAGAAGCACAAATTGCTCATTAATTTTATCAACGAAAATTGTAAGACTAATGATAATTTATCTATTCTATGTATCAATACTACAATCTATATATCCTAGAAATATATAGAAGTAACCAAGGAGCCGGTGTCTAATTTGGGGTTGAATGCCAGATTTGAAAGTTACGGACAGACGGACAAGTATAACAACGACACAAAGAGGATTCTCTCTGGTGTCTTAGGGTAAAAACGGTTACATCTATATTTATATAATATATTATTCTGAAGAATGAAAGTTTTAGAATTTCCATGTGTACTCTTTTTCTTCTTCCTTTGGTTAATGGCATTTTAACATATGTTAATTATGCCAATATCTAGTGTATGAGAGTTAAATTATTTTAATTGAAAAATAATAAAAACGCAACGTAGTACGGTTAATATGGAGTTTTTTTTCAAAATGCCACCAGGAACTACGAAGTTCCACATGCGCCATTTTGATAAAACGCCCAGCACAGAGTCATGTGTACTCGATTTAGTATTTCGTTTCGTAAAATAAAATCAGCATGTAAAAAATTTCTAAAAAATTTTGAAGATTAATTTGGAACATTTTAGTTATTTGCTACTACTCAATAACGATCGTTACATTTAAAAAAAATGCGTAATTTCATTTTCGATACAATACTTATCGTAAGGATTTTCAGATACACAAAAGTGCTTTATTTTATAGCGACGACCCTGTACCGTCGCTGAAACACGAACTCACAAGTATTTATTAATAATAATAATTATTATTATTATTGTTAATATTTGCTGACAATAATATCTAATTCAGAATGTGATAAGAGGCCTCGGAAACCTTTGAATTTTATTTGCGATATAATAAAAAAAAGTATTCTTCACTCCACGCAGAGCAGGATATTGCAAATTCAAAAATATGGTAGGTATTCAGTTTGTTATACTCTACGGTGTAAAATAGCGTATGATAAGCACATAATTTTGTTAGTGGACTCGCACATTGTAGAAATATAGTATAAAAATTATCCATACCTGGCTAGACTGAGCTGTCATGCAGCATCACCAATTTTCACCATAGTTACACGGCCCGAACAACGGACCATGTAATTCTCGTCACAAAAATTAACTGTTAACTTGTACGATACACAGCTCTAATAGGTAGTCTGTTTGCTAGTCTTTCTTTATGTTTGAATGTTTGGCCCATGCCTAGCTATGGCGAATCTATACGTGCTACCCCGCGTGCCCTTTTCGAAAAGGAAAAAAACTTTAGCCACAACATAACAGGATTTAATAATCTTATCCTTTTCATTTGAATAACAAAACAGCTATTGTCAATGTGTTAATCTCAAATTAATACAATTATATACATGATTGTACGTTTGTATCGATTTGAAATTTCATTTATAAGTTTATTTATAAGTCACAAGAAACGATGCGGTCGAAAATATGTTGCATTTAGTCGCTAGAAATGGAAAATATATCTTATTTTAGTTTAATTTTATTTATTAAGAAAACCGGCCGAGTGCGATTCCGACTCGCACACGAAGAGCTCTGTACCACCGTGCAATATAAGAAACACGTTGTATTTTATTATTCTTATTTGTTGTTAAAGCAATCATAGTAGTATATTCTTTATAAAAATTCCAACTGCAAACAATGTTCTCACAACCACCAATCACCAAAAACGTCCCCCTTTAATTTTGAACTATATTTTATTTTTATTATTTGCTATTATAGCTCTACTTATTACAATTCAGTCGTTACAGCCCTGTGACAGACGGATGGACGAACGGACGGACGGACAGCGGAAGCTTAGTAATAAGGTTTCCGTTGGTACCCTTGGATACGGAACCCTGGAACATGGAAATCACACATATATCGTATAATTATAATAATACCTAAAACACAGCGCCATCTAGTTCTAAACTAAGCAAAGCTTGTATACTATGGATACCAGACAATTGATATAAAAGCTTTAATAATCTTTATAGTACTTACATATACAGTTTTTTACACCCAGACGCGGAACAAATTCATGCACACAAATATTTGTCCCGCGCGGGGATCGAACCCGCGACCGTTGGCTCTGCAGTTAGGATGTCTAACCAATCGGCCAACCGGTTATCACACAGATAAAACCCTACATATGAAATTAATATAATTTGTATCGGTTTAGCCAATTTCAAATGAATACAATACTTTGATTGTATGACAAATCACACCTTCGAGCTGTTTTTAATTTGTAGCGAAAGTAAAAATTGTAAATTACAATTCCAATACGTTTTCATTATATTATATTGTTTCGTAATATTTGCAGGTGTACAAATATTTTTATCTATGGAAAATAAGTGTTTTACCATTAGAGAAAATAAACATGCCAAAACTTACAGCACGAAAATTTCTGAAAATAATATCATTTATGTATATTCAAATAGTTCCTAACAGTACACACAATTAATGATTTTATTATTATATTTTTAATTACAATTGATCCAAATTAAAAATAATAACAATAACGTATACATCACAACAACGTTTAGGCCCCAACCTAAGCATTATTTTATTATTATTATATTGTATTTTGGGTACCAAGCGAAGACACCACATACATATAACAACCAAGACCCGATACCAGTATCAATATTCATCATAATAAATACTAACCCAACCTGGGATTCGAACCCGGGACCTCCAGCTTCGTAGGCAGGGACGCTACCCACTAGACAACGGTCATCAATTTCTCAAACGATTTGCAAACAAGTTTAATCATAATCATCCGTTCATGAACAAAATACATTATGCACTTTAATATTTTAAATGGTAATTAATTGTTTATTGCATTTGTAAGCAGTCGATGGACTCGTTTTTTCGCTTATTTATAATATAAATTGTGATACATCAGCACAAATTACATTTGGTGACAAACTATCAACGCATTATGGTGAGTTAATTTATTTTAAAATAACTCTTTTTTGTTTTATTTCATCAGAACTAAAATCTGATTATTAATATAAAAAAGTAGATACGAGTACATTTTTCTTTGATTTCTTTGTAAGTTAATAACACAAAGGGCATTAATTAATTTAAATATTTTTTAAATGTTTTTTTCATGACATTTAAGCAAAAAATCTGTTTATTAATTAATCTTATTATATATCTAGCGTTTACGTTCTTAAAAGAAATGCATAAAATATTTTTATGTCACAGGCAAATTTAGTTGCTCTGTTGTTCCTTTGTGGAACAACTGTAGTATCTAATGCTGACTTCATCAAAACTTATCCCTACCCGCCGGCTACTGGGTTTGGAAAGCCAGCGGAAGTTTATGGACCGCCACCGGTTGACGTCAAACCTTTAGTAGTGCCTGCGCCACCAGAACTAGGAATTTTCGAAGTGACACCCGAACAACCTTTGCGTATATCAACCACCAACGAGCTATTGGAAGGGGTGAACATTATTTCGTCAAAAATACCACCACCACCCAAACTTCCACCATTCGTTTCCCAATTTATTGATACCAAAGCAGTTAATGCATATAAGCCACAGTTTATAGGCTCATCCACTATCATTCCCGCTCCAGTCCCTGACGCACCTGTGCTTGCTCCATTCAACGCTGACGAACTTTATTCTAAGTTTATTTCCGATATCAAGATATTTACAAACAAAGACACTATTGAATCAAACAATAAAAATAAAGTAATTATTTTAAGTCCTACACCGGAATCAAGGATTTCTTTTCCTAATTTTTCGAACCTATTGTCGCCCATAGTTCTTAAATTATGTGAATCACTTTCCCATAATAGTGTTCAAATAAACGATAATTATAATTCTGAAGCTAAAAATGAAAAACCTTTAGAGATTCCTCATTTTCCAGAGGTACCTCCAAGTTCAGTTATTGTTACTGATAGTGTTGTGTTACCTGAAAACCTAAACCTACAAGCAGTGCCCTCACCACCTCAGCTCCCACCATCTGATCTACCAGAATTCCCAAACCGAGTGTTAGTTGAGGAACCTGTCAAAGTCTTAGCCCCTTACCCACCCGCCACCATTCCAGAAACTTCACCAGCTCCAGAATTATTACAGATTGTAGAACTTGAAAATCCTCCGAAGTCAATAAATATCCCTGCACCACCAGAATTCCCACCATTTCAAACTCCAGAAATTCCATCCCGAATCCTCATTGAAAAACCTGTAGAAGTGTTTGCCCCTTATCCTCCTGCTCCACCGCAAGATATTCCGCCAGCTCCAGAGTTTAATGAAGTTACAGGTGATTCACCTGTTCAAATTATTAAAATTAAAAATCCCGCAAAACCTTTGATTACGCCCGAAGATCCAGAACTCCCACCGTATGAATCACCCGAACTTCCGTCCAGAATCTTTATTGAAAATCCCGTAGAAAACTTGGGTCCTTATCCACCTGCCCATCTACAAGACATTCCAGCAGCTCCAGAACTAATTGAATTGAAACCTGCTTTACCGATTTCCGTAGAAGAAATTGTAAATCCACAAAAACCCATTATAATACCATCACCTCCAGAACTCCCACCGTTTCAAGCACCAGAAATTCCATCCCGCCTCCTGATAGAAGAACCTGTACAAGTTGTCGGACCTTATCCATCTGCCTTACTTTCTAGTTTACCGCCAGCCTCTGAACTAAGTGATATACCTGTTATCCCACCAGCTCCTGAAATCTTCGAAACTAGATACAATAAAAAAAAATTGGTGATTCCTGAAGCACCTGTGTTATCCCTAAGTAATATTCCGGAACTTCGCCCTCTTAAAACCAATTCATTAGGACCTTCTGTAATTATTCCCCCTGCTCCAGAACTACCCACTGGTCCTATACCTGATATTTCCCAACGTTTAATTGTTCATGAACCTGTAAATACTCCACAGCCTCCAGAGCTATCACCAATTTCCATGCCTCCGATTCCAGTTCAAGTATTAATTCAAGAAAATACGAAAACACCATGTCTATGTGAAGAAAAGTCTCGAATAATTTCTACCATTGCACCAAACACTATACAAATTGTTCCTGGTCCACCTGCAAAAACTTATGGCCCACCATAATTTTTTTTATATACGATATCTAATTACGTATAATTGTAACCGCATACAATGCATAATTAAAGTAGCGTAATAACTAGAAACATTTTAATAAGTATTTTTATTTCTAATGCAACGTCATAAAATATAAATTTAAAGTATACGGAAGATGAAAGAAAGTTTAAAGTATAATTGTTATTAATTTCTCGGAACGAGGGATAAACAGACGGGTTGATCAGGTCTATTGATTAGAAGAGTGCGTACGTTAAGTTCGTTTCCATTCCATTTCAGTTCAAATTGAAGAACCAACTGCAAAAAAAAAACAATTTAATCTACCACCAAAATACGTTAATATCATTACATTGTTAATTTTCAAACTAAGCATAACTGAAGATTGTATTTTAAATGAGAGGTACATAATAGATTTATGGTTAATGTAGATGAACACGAAGTACAACCTACCCGCATTATAGCAATACACATGTTTTGTTCCGCCAGTCTGCGTGCGATACACGACCGAGGGCCAAAGCCAAAAGGCAGACTGAGAAATGGGTGCAAAACCTCATATTGGTACGATTCCCGCAGCCAGCGCTCTGGCCTGAACTTCAATGGATCACGAACGTATTGGCGCAATCGAGATGATGTCATATTCTGCGTCACTACCACAGTCTGAAATGAGAAATTTTCGATAATTCGTATTATATACTGAGAAAAACTCCCCAAATTAATGATTATGTATTTAAAAATGAGTAATGAATCGTAGATAGCTAAGTAAGTACAGCCTTCCTAAAATAAGTCATTAACTAAATATTTGTAAATCTCATGAAAGCAAAATAGATCAACGATGGTATTTAAAATGTGTAGGACGTAAGTATAACATCTATAAAATAATATTGCAAAGATTTAGTAAAATGTATTTACTTACTCCTTTAGGAATCAGGTAACCGCTCAAAACTATATCGTTTTGTAGAATCCGACCAACACCAATGGATACAGGGTTCAATCTTAAACTTTCCTTTACACAACTGCGAGCGTATGACGCTTTTGACAGTATATCGCTACTTAAGGGAGTTTCACCAGGCACAAGATTTCTTACTTCCTCATAAAGTTTTTGTTGGCTTTTTGGATTTCTTGCTAAATGATACAGTGCGAAGCTTGTTGAATATGACGTCTAAAAACATAATCCAAACAAAATTTTACTATTATTTCACTTAATATTTTTATTTTATTATTATTAATTTTTCTTTGTATATTTAATAGTAAATATACATTAAATCGCATATTTGTACACGCGTAGCAGTAATTGACACAATAATCAAATATAAACGAGGTGGACGTACCTACGTTTTTGGCCAAAATTATTGTGACAATTAACGCGGCGTCGTCGCATTGATGACCGCCCACTCTACGAAGATCTAATAAGTATTCTCTAATATTAAACTATAAAAAGATGTTATTTAAAAAAATAGATGTCAATTTTATTATAAACTGGTTTCCGCTTGCGGCTTCACCCGTGTCGAGTAGATACACGTTTGTATCGTATCGTAATGAAACTTAGGTATTATAATCACTTCCTAACAGACTAAGAAGAACCGATTTTTTTTCGCGCTCTTTTATATTTATTTAATTTTTTTCTCCACTTTATACTTGTCATTTCAAATTTATAGAGCAAATGTTTATTTTACATGTGATTAAGAAATGAATATTTTTAAAATAATGAATAAAGCGACGCTGATGTCGGTCACGTACGTCAGCGCTTCTTACAGCGAAAAAATAGAATTCTCTTATCAAGAAAATATAGTTTTCAATATATACACATACCTACTGCATATTCTTGGACCAATGGAATTTCCATTGATATAAGAATTCTTTGTTTTGATGTGTACACATAAAAAAAGAATTCTTATATCATTGCAAATTGCATTGGTTCGAGAGTTTTGGTTATTTTAATATTTTGAAAACTATATTTCCTTGATAACATGATCCTTTCTTTTCTGTGTATGTTTTCAAATACAACCACACAGTGCTCAGCTGACGATCAGCAGCGAGCGCGTTTCGTATGTAGTTCTTTATGTCGTCGATGTACGCAACATTTGCCGTAGAACTGATGACCGATGGGGTAGACGAGTTCTGGAATGGAGGCCACGTACCGGAAAGCGAAGCGTTGGACGCCCCCCGGCGAGGTGGACAGATGACCTGAAGCACCATACCGGGGGTATGATGATGATGATGATGATGATGATGATGATGATGATGATGATGATGATGATGATGATGATGATGATGATGATGATGATGATGATGATGATGATGATGATGATGATGATGATGATGATGATGATGATGATGATGATGATGATGATGATGATGATGATGATGATGATGATGATGTACGCAACAAACATCAGCGTCGCTCTGTTTTAGGCCTAACCTAGATTATTCTTCGAAAAGTGATCTGTTTACCAATAGAAGTCTCATAAAAATCGGTTCAACCTTTTTGAAGATTAATAAGCCCGAAAAAACAGATAGATAAAAATTGAAAAAAATTCTGTTTGAGTTTTGGTAAGCTTCAAGTAACCAAATGAGCTTAAGAGAAGCTTTTACTTTGAAATAACAGATATATGCCTATTTATGTTAAGTAAAAGTGTAAATTTCATTTTTATTTCTTATTAATATTCTATCACCTCTATCAATATAAAAAAAAACTAATGTATTAAAAACTAAGCAACATACGGTATCAATAGCAGCCATCAGGATGTCCACCATTATGCCTGTAATATCTTTCATATCTACATTTGGTTGCCTCAAAAACGATTCCAGCAAACAAGAAGGTTCGGAAATTTCCGCTTTTTCGTAGAAGTTTATTTTTTTTAACAGAATTTCTTTTGCAACTCTGGAAATGTTTCATGTATTTAATTATCATACATATAATTATAATTAAGAAAAATTAAATAACAATAAATACAAATAAATCTAAGAACTAATTAACAATATTTACAATATTTACAACATAAAAATATCGTCGAGGTTGGTCCCATGTGGCATCGATCCCATTACGCTTGCACTATTTCCGCGCTGCACAGCGATGCTCAGTTGCTGTGCGAAATAGGCGCCCGCTCTGGGATCGCCGGCAGTGCTGACCAGACGGGTGGACAAATCTTTTACGAATTTTTTCGTATCAGACGACCACGGACCGAGTGTCTCTACTGCAACCGCCGCAAACTCGTAGTGAGGAATCAACCCCGAGTATTTGCGACGTTTACATAATTGGGCCTGGTCGGCCGCCGCGCCAGCACTCTGGGCCGTGGCCCGGACATGGGACGGAGCCAGAGTATCCACACATGTGGCATCCCAAATCAAAGCACGGCCCAGGCACCACGGCACCAACGTTGCTCCGTCGGGTCTCTTGCCATCGTCCCTGAACAAACCTTTCGGCTCCAAAGATGAGGGGATAGATGCTGTCACAAGAGCCCGGCGGATCAAGTCATTAATGGCTCCGTGGCGGTAGATACGACCAGCGCTTTTGAGACACGAAAGTCCGTGGCGACCCAGCCGGTCCACACCACGGCCACATGGGCATTGATGAGGCTCGCACACTTCTGCGCCTAACCGCAAACACACAGCGATGCGCAGTGAAACGGGATCTAAAATTGTACCGATGTTTTTGGATGGGAGTGGGATTTTTGGAAATCATTCACATCATATGCTTTATATATTTAAAAACATTATTACTGTCTACTTAAAAACCCACTTTTCAAGGTACTCCTGAGATTTCGCAAGCTTCTTATATAAAGGAGTTTTGAAATATCTCCAAACGATTCCTTTATCTAACTTCATGATGCCGCTGTTTGACTCAAACGCAGCTAATATCGTTCTACTGCTTCTTGATTTCGAAGATTGTTCGTCAAACGAAAAGCTATTAAATCTTTCTCCAAAAGCTATAAGTCCTATTACTGGATATAACAAAAAGATAGTTAATTGGTTTTTGCTTGGAATACAAATCTAGAACTATCGTGTATATAATCTAGAACTGACCTTCCAAGAATAATCTATTTAAATAAGGTAGAAAGTCATCAGTGCTAGATCTTTCCAAGCTGATCCATTTAATAAACTCTCGTATTACTTCTTCGGTAGCTGTTATGTGACTTTTGACGCTTTGAGGACTAGTGAAATTTTTCTGAAATGCGCTCCTCAGTCTCCACCAATCTGGGCCATTCCTAAATATCAAAGCGAAATTAGTGTCATAGATAGTACATACCTACGAGTAGGTCGTGACATTTACGTGTTAGCAATATATCTCCAAGTTTTTATACTCCGACAAGGAACCCTTATAGTTTCTCATATCTATACGTCTGTCTGCCTTTCACAGCCAATTGAATCGCAGACTATTTAGTGCTTAAAAACTGAAATTTGGCATGTTTATGCACAACAGCCTTTTACATGGGTGTGCATTAAAATCTTAAAAAAAAATCTTAGTAGCTCCATAGCTGTAAGGTAAGGGCATAAACAATTTAATAAGTCTCCTTTCACTGTACAACCAATGAAGCACTGCAATGGCAGCCGCGTATGTATTGATGAGTGGAACTTCACAGCATACTGGCAGTTGGTAGACATACTATGGTATGAGTGTGATCAAGCTGATGCAACATATCGATAAACTTACGTAGCAAGAAGTCCACCGGTATTATAGACATTAGGTTTGGCGAGACGGTAATGCAACATGGCCGTGTGGCTTCGTCTTTCGGGAAGTCTTCCTTCGTGGCGAAAAACCGTAGCTATATCTTCTGGAGCATACACATGGAGTAACGTTACACCCGGCATCAGGGCTTCACGCACCAACGGCCCATAGCGAATCCAATTCAAACGGGCGTTTTTGTCCAATGTATCGGCATTGTATTCACCTATAAATATAGCCAGGCCAACATATTCGACAACAGAAAGGATCGTTTTTTTAATCCCTAATTTAATTATCATCATCATCATCAGCTCATTTTACCCTACTGCAGGGGCTTAGGCCTCCCCCAGGGTGAGGAGGGGGTTTGGAGCTTAAATCCACCACGCTACTCCACTGCGGGTGGGGGATTGTAACGACCGCCATCTATTGACAGCGTCCATACAACAGCGGCATATAACAGCGAGTGTCGTGATAGCCCCGAGCGCAACGAACCTGTCTCAAATTTATAAGGCCATAAGGCCATGGTACGAATCCGGGCGTGTACCAATGAGTTTTTCTGACTTAAGTACATAACTATCACTGACTCCGTGCCTCGGAGAGCACGTTAAGCAGTCGGTCCCGGACGCTGTCAATTTAATTATACTTATAATTAATTAATGGTCCGTCTTTACCTTCGGTAGGTACTCTTTTATGATAGTTTTTTCATGTATTCATGGTACTGGTACTAATTCTTCAATTGGTAAGAATTTCACTTTTATTACCATTTTATTACCATTGGTTAGTGCCATAATAGGTGCAATGGGGCACACCGACCGACAGGCATTACGTCTTTATATACAAGATAAAATTTCAACAACCATTCAAAAAAATCTAGATATTAGGTATCACCAATAGACCCCATTACGAAAATAAAAAATCTAAGTTACATTTTATAATGAATTAATTTTATCTAGTGCAATTTTATAACGTTCGGTTACCTTCTTTGTGACGACACGCCCGAGACCTTTAGAGCGAAATGAGGCGGAGCGTGCACAGCCCGTGAATGATGACTAGACTTATTGGTTGTTTCGGGAAAGTTTTGTGTAGTCGTATCTCGATATTTTTCTATGGAACGATACTAAAAGGTAACAAGACGACCATTGGTTTTTTTACCAAACATCATTACTTTGAAATTTGGTTGGTTGTTAAAATTTCACCTTGTATACGCTAACTAATATAATAGGTAAGTCAATGAATATAGTACTTGACCCGAACGTACCTGTGCAACCATACCCAAAACATATGTAACAACAAACATATCTGTAATTTAGTATATGTATTTAAAAGTTTTGGCATTTAGGAAAGTAAAAATTAGGTATTGACACAGTTAGTTACCGTCTATTGAATAAATTCAGACTACATGGCGACTGGACGCAAATGTCGGGACATGTTGAAATCAAAATTTCTTTGTTAGATTGAACTCTATATAGGATTTACAGTAATAAATACTGTATACTCGTTCTAATTAAAAACTATATTTCAATGGAATATTGTCGGTACGTCTTTCTACCCGTTTAAAAAGATTTAGGTAAATAAAAAAAGGCCGTCTGCAGTAAAAAAATAAAACAAAACCTTGTAAAACGATTATAACTTAGCTCCCTGACTCCTTCTACACAAATAAAAATTCGGGATCGAAAACGAATTGAACCATTTATTTCCTTCAAAATTAAGATTGTAGTGTCGTCTTTTCTGATCATAGCTTCCTCCAAAAGTCCAAACCGTCATGAACGTATATTATGTTTACTGATCTCATAGCCTCCGTCGACATCCACAAATGGAAACCCGGATGATCCATTAGATCCATTTTTACTTCAGATGGCATTTTAGATATAGACATTACTTTTTAATTTTTTTGAACGGAAAGTATGACAGGCACAATTGACGATTAGGAAGGCTTTAAAATGTGTCACATTATGTCATTAGGAACTATACGATATATCGAAAAAACGGCATTAGCCGATATCTCAATATAATACAATCCAATAGATACAAATACAAGGGAAAAAATATTAATTTAGAGATATGCCGTTCTAAACACGACTAGCCGAAATTGATATGAAACACCATATTGGTTCCAACAATGCAATATAATTTAATATAAACATAGACAAATAGATTTTTTGTAAATTGTTTTAATTTCGAGTTATAACATAGTGGTAATTAACTTAACTGGGTAATACCTACATATTTAAAACTTAAAAAAAAATTATTATAACAATTTTTTTAATTTAACTGCAGTTCGAAAAAAAACATTTGTTTAAACAATTTTACCTACTATTTTACCTACTCTTATTATCAGTTTCTTACCTACCTATGAAAGGTAAATACTTATGAAGCGTGCCTATGAAAGGATAGTGTTTTGGTCCAGGAATGTCACAGAATTTTTTATAAGGCACTTCGTTTCTTGTTTCCGATTTTGTTGTTATTGTCGTATACCCACTTCTAAAAACAAATATTTTATTGAAATTCAACACATTCACTGGTTTACTTTTTACAAATAAATACATTTTGTCGTGATTTTAAATTATATAAACACGCAAAGTTACGCTCGTAACACCTTACGAAGCAAAGTATTACACTGAACTGAACTACTAAACTGCTTCTCGACACGATTTTGAATTGCCGATTATTTACCATTGGGAGCAGATGCGCATTTATTATCTTCACTAAAAGAAGAAAAACACGCGAACTGCATAATCAGATTACCTGGAGTTTTGATTCACTTTGCTGGCTTAGGTATTTGCTGAACATAAAAATTATTATGACTATTCGTCGAATTTTTTGGAATTCCATAAGCAGATCGCAAAGAATGAACGCTTGAAAAAGTTATGTATTTATTTGATTGAAAACAAGTTATAATCACAGTAAAGGGTCGTCCATTAATCACGTGAAGCTCGAAAGGGGGGATGGGGGTTCGACAAAAATCACGAAATATCACAAGGAGGGAGGGGGGGTGTAATGAGATATCACGTGTATTTATTTTGTCGTGTGTCATCAATGTGCATTAAATTTATTCATGTATTAGTACAATTATATGTTTTTCACATGATTACACGTTTCCTTTATTAGTTTTGTTCTCTGTACAGATTAGTAGTTACAGGCAATGCTTCTGAAGCCACCTGCTGTTAAAACAGTATTACCCTCGAGTGCTGCCGCTATTTCAGTGATAGCTTCAGAAATTAAGTTTGCGATATTTGATTTATTTTTTGGATAATCGGTTCCATTTGAATAACTTACCACGAAGGCGGCCAAATAACTTAGTAGCTAAGGGGTCTAAATCCCTTTTTATAGAAACAACACACTCTTTAAACTTCACCAAGCTATCTTCTGTTGCATTTCTAAGGTCCTTATTCTTAATATTTTAACAAATCAAGCTCATTAAATTGTGGCTTTGCACAATTTTCAAGATTAATTTGACGAACTGGTCCCATTTCCATTTTGCTAGTGTTTTCGATTTACCTTTGCACATACCGATTTACATGTGCAGGTACCTGACTATTGAAGTACGAATCATAAAATTTCGCATCAAAATGTGAACAAAATATACGATGCCTATGGATATTTAAGGCGGCGGCGGCGGTAGCGCGGGGGCTGGCGGCATCTGCGCCACCCGCGCTCTTAGTTCGCGCGAATGGATAAGTATATCTCAATGATTTGAAGGCCCAGCGTAATGATTCTTACGTTTTTGAATAGCTGGATTTCTATTATATAAATTATATAATTACTTAAACATTCGAAAAATTACTAGTAACTGAATAATCCGTCGAAAAGTTTTGAGTTTCTACTAAAAGTTATTATTTAATATGATTACTCATTAACTATAATAAATACATATTAAATATCTATAGGCGAAAGGTAAAGCACATTTTACCTTTCAAAACCATTTAAATTTTAAAATCGGTGCAATAGCTATCGAGTTATAGCTTGAAAACGAAACTGCCCTTCCGCCACCTTTGATTGGCCGTAACTCCCCCCTCCACCACTTTGGCACACTACGCTCACCAGTTCCGTGTTCTGGACATTGCAAGGAATCTAACGATACCAGTCGTAGGTCTATTCAGGAAGTGCAAATGAAAAGTTCCATGTTAGTTCGAAGATGACCTGTACTAAGTTGCCCCTTTTTATTTGCGAAGTAAATAAAAACTATTTAACAATAAAACGTAATAAACAGTGTAATTTAAACTCTAATACATGCAAAGAAACAAAAAGTCGAGTGGAACTATGGTCAGTAATAAAAATTTTCAATAGAAATTACTTACCAATGTATAACTTGGGTTTGATTACGAAATCTCGATAGTTCAAAATCCTGAATTCATAACATCGTATGATCACAAATCCAAAAATTCAAAATCTCGAAAACTCTCCACGCGAGTAAACAATTAGAAGTGGGTTAAATTAAGTTCCTTAGATTCCATTACAATCATACATACGTATACTGTAGGTAAGTATATTGTGTTGAAAATATTTCAGTTTGAACAATGCTTGTTTTATTGGTAATTTTTATAGTTTCGGGATTATGAACATTCGGAATTTTGAACTTTCGGCATTTCGAATCCAACTCTATAACTTCACGCCCGTCAAAGTTTCGTCGTGGAAGATCTTTGCTAATACGGACAAAACGCATGTGCCTACCCGGACTGCTTATATAATGGCACTGAAATGCTGAAGCCTGTGGGAGATGCAATGCTAATTATTATAGTAAAGCGCCAACGCCACCAAAGTGTATTCAAAACGGGGCATATCTGTCTTTACAATATATAGGTCCCTAGGTAGCTCGATATGCAGGTTTCAAAATGACTTTTTTATTTAAGTCAATAGATAGTAATGTGCTCCTAAAGTCCTAAAATTTTTTCCTTTTCCCTCATTAACTTTTCCACCACACAATGTAAAAAAACGAGAGTGACGGTAATCGAACTTAACCTTTAATCGGTATTATTATGTAATTTAAGAATTATTGTATAAATATATTTAATTTTTATTTCGTTAGTTATTTAGAAGGTGCTCGATCCTCTCTGGCTAATCCGAAAAGTAATAGCGTGAGTGCACTTACAGGTAGAGACAATTTTTATTACTTATTTTATTAGTGAATCTATGACTTTTAGTATCGATTGTGAAAAGAATAAGCTCTGCAAAGGAAAGCGTAAATTTGTAATACCTAGTAATACAATGTAGTTTTCATCATAAAATGTTTTTTTTTAATTGTCTTTTACAATAACATCACAAAGATAAAATGCATCTAGTTTTCGCTTATTGGCTAAACGCAATCTGTCATTTTCTATGGAATTTAAAAAAAAATTTCACTTATAAAATTACATTTTGGAAGTCAAACATAAAACATTTTATAAGCTAAACCGTTGTTTTTGGATATGTGGAAAAAATTTATGACAGGAGTAGGTATATATATAACGTAGTTAAAAGGAAAACTATCACAGCTAACTAGACTGTATTATTTAACGAGTGATAGATTAATAACTAGATTGTTATGATAGTTTTCCTTTTAACTACGTTATATATATGTATATACTCCTGTCATAATTTTTTTCCACATATCCAAAAACAACGGTTTAGCTGGTAGAGGGGGGGACACATGACTAACAAAAATTACGACGTTAGGAGTGCATATCTCAACAACTGTTGACTTAAATAAAAAAATTGTTTGAAGCCCTAATATTTTTTTTTAATACCTATCGTTTGGTATCTCTCGCGTTAATAGGTACACGATGAATTTTTTTCGTACTTCAGTTACATGCATGGCGACGTATCCCAAAAAAAAATTGTTCTTAATTTCACTACGTCGTTGTGTAGCGGTTCATAGGTTACACTTACCTTCCTTTCATCTTTATATTGCCAATAGTTTCCGAGAAAAACCACAGACAGACAGACGGACGAACGGACATGGCGAAACTATTAGGGTTCCTTTTTTGCCATTTGGCTACGGAACCCTAAAAAAATTGTGCTGGGGTTTAAAGTCTAAAATCAGGCTACTGATCTTCACTCACAACTTTTTTTGTGAAGTCTTATTTTTTTTATTTACAGGTATTTCGATACGAATCACATACTGATTAAAGATGAATATTTTTCGTGCTTACTTATACATTAAAAACAATTTGTTATGCTATTATAGTACTTTTTTGTATATTATAGTCCCTAGGTATTATTTTGGTAGGTAGTGTGTTGGTAAGTGAATTTGCAAGTATCAAAATATGCGACATAAATGGCCATCTTTTTTTTTCTTTTTCCTCTTCATTAGAAACTTAAATTTTTTACACGTCCGCCCGTGGAGTCCGTAGACCCTCTTCATACTTCTTTCTACCGGTTTCTGAGACAGACAGGCGGACGGACAAGAGAGTGATAAAAAAACAGAACTCAGTTCCGTTTTTTGCGTAAATAAATGCGTAAACCGCGAAAAGCAAACCGCTCGCGCCGTTAGCTCCCGCTATTATTACATTTGAAGCATTATTTTAATCGCAAATGTATTGAAAAACGTCGTATGATGCTCGTACTCAGTAAGCTGGCTGTCATAGTCTCGGTTTATTATAATCATAATTACCACAAAACCAATTAAACTTATAGTTCTCGGTAAGATTAAGCATCATACATTTTATACGCATTTTCTCTTCACGAATATTTTCCGTGGGAATTTAAGGACTTAGGATTTTCGTTTAGGTCATCCTGTAACCTCTTAAGGAGACACTACATGGTTTTTTTTTATATATTAAGCTCAGTCATTTCAGATAGAAGGCAAGCAATGGTATTTTGATGGTATTTCCGATTTTGGTATATTATCTTCATCTTATACTATAATATGAGCAATTCTTGTACCTATATATATTTCGGCTATCTTGGAAACGGCTCTAACGATTTGGATGAAATTTTGTATTTAGATACGTATCATCTCAAAACTGGTTTCTAAATTAAAAAAGTTTTATGGTAATTAACCACCAGGGGGCGCTGCAGTAGACGTGTGGGTATGTGACTCTAAAACGGCCGGGAGGATCTCTACACGGTTTTTTGCATTCCATAAGTATCACATAAAAGAGCAAGTCTAACTGTGCAAACACGATAAAAAAAATTCCGAGCGACACTCGGTCGCTCGATTTTATGTATTAAATCACGTATTTTAAAACAAGAAACAAAATTGTATTTAACTTTTATAAGATAGGTAGGTATGTCACATGACGCACTAGAGAATTTTTTTTAAATTTCTAATTTGCCTTCCAGAATCAACTACTTGCTAAAATAAAAAAGTGTTTCTCGCTAACATTTTTAATATAGGTATTACATGATGCACTTAAGAATATTGAGTTCTAATTTCCCTCCCAAAACCAAAATTCATAATTAACGTTCTATGTGATTGGGTCACCAACTCTGTGTATGTAACAAATGTCAACTTTTTCGTCTAGTAGGTATATTCGTAGGAAATAAGTTGTTACAGATGGACATACCAGCAATCTCTTTTTGTTAATCTAGGATGTAAAAAACCCTAAGATATATAAATAGTATATAAATGCAAGAAATACCCTAAACTTTGCCGCATTTTTGCGTAATATTGATTCTCTACAGTAATTTTTTTTAATAATCGGATACATTATTTACAATCTTTTTTTTAATTTCAATGAAATAACCCTTGCAATTCATAAGTAATAGTGATTTATTCACATGAAAACCTCATTTTTAAAAAAATCTGTTAAAATTAACTACCATTCATGCCCAAGTAGTACCTACAGATAGCATTATAAGTGACCACTTTTAGTGTAACTCGGACCATTGAGAATTATTATGCAATTAATAAGTTTTAGCCGTAGACTCAAAGCTGCTCATTACGCTTTAGTCTTTATAATAGCGTCTCAAGAGCTGGAACGGATACTACTGTTACGAGATCAGTGTTAGTGTAGATGTCAAAAATGCCTTTTTACAGCTTCTAGAATTTTTTTATTACTTTGGTTAATTAAGGCATTTTTAAAGGTAGTAAAATATTATAATTGCTGTATAAAGGTGTAGACATATACAATTGAAATACTAGCATCTTACAGGAATCACTATGAACTATTATAATGCCAAGTTTTTGACAGAGTGATTTAATGCAAAAAGTTTCACATCGGTTCACTTCAACTCTGTTAACTAGCTTTTTAGTTTTTCTTTTTTCATCGCTACCTAGGGGTGTTTCATCAATTCACATGAACACCAAAAGTGTTGCGATATCTTGGTCTAACACAGAAATACAGCATTTGGCTGTAAATTGGTTACAACAAATACTAATGTACTGTTTTAGTCTGTATAATAGAACTTGCGATACTTATTTTGCTATTGTTGTGCTATGGTTTTCAATCCCTTTTAAGTATGGGACTGACATGTTCATAATTGTGATATCTAAGATATAAGCCCATTTTATAAATCAAGATTGAAAGAAAAAATTGAAACAAATACTTATCAATTCATAAAATCTTTTAATTTGATAACTTTAGTCCTAATATTGCTTTTTATGACTTCAGATATCAAGTCTTTTCCCAAAGGACATTTAGATTCAATGTCTATTGAGTTCAAATCTGTTATAATATCAATGCCTTTTCTCCATTTTTCAATTGCGTTCCATGCAATCATCACTCCATTGTCTGTGCATAATTTAGGCTTTGGGCGAAACAATTTGAAATTCATTTCATCACATGCATTTTGAAACATCCTAAAAACAAAGTCATTACATGCAACACCACCAGATAACACTAACTGTTTATTGGTTCCTGAAAAAAACTTTCTCTCCTCACAAAATTCAATAGCTCTTTGAGTGCGATGAATTAGATGTTTTGTTGTGGCTATCAAAAGAGATGCACACAAATTGTTAATTTCTGGTATAATGGCATCACCAGCAATTTTATGTTCTTTTTCTTTCCTGTGCAGTTTTAACATAGTTGATGTTTTTAAGCCATTGAAACTAAAATTGCAATCTTTATACACAGCGAGTGGTAAAGGTAGATCAAACATATGTCTGTCAGTTGCCTTTGCTGCTGCTAATTCAATGGCTTGCCCTCCACAACACTGAGAATATTCAGGAATGTTCCTCAGCTTCATGCGCCTTGCAACTTTATCAAAAAGTTCTCCTGGAGCTATATCTATACTTTCACCTAATAATAAGAAATCATCGACATCTTGTGCTACAGCTAACTGACAGTGTCCACCTGAGATTAATAAAACTAAAAAAGGAAACTCAATGTTATTATGTATTCTAGGCACTAAAGCGTGAGCTTGCATGTGATGAATTGGTATAAGTGGCTTTTCATATTTTCGCGCAAGATATTTTGCATATTTCATGCCCACTGCTAGGCTCAATGGAAGACCTGGTTTAACAGTAACTGCGACTGCAGATAAATCTTTATAGAAAAGGCTGGCATCATCAAACGTTTTTTGCACTACCAATTCTATGTTTTTTCGGTGTAAATCTTGAGCGATATCTGGTATTATACCTCCATTTCTGAGGTGTACAAGATTTTGTGATAATATCGTTTCACCCAATATCTGTCCCTTTTCATTTACAACTGCACATGCTGTGTCGTCACACGATGTCTCAATTCCCAATATAGTGCAATTTGTGGAATATCTAGAATAAAAATAATTCACTGGAAGCGTTTTGCATAGTGTTTTTGATAAGTACTTATATAAATTCTTTAGTTTATTTATCGTATTCATCGTCAATCTTTCTTCTTCTTCTATGGCGTTTTCTGCTTAAATTAATTTCGCCAGTGAAGAGTTATTTTTATTAGGTTAGGAAGGTAGGTACATTGCTGTAGCTTATCTGTTCTGGTACTTTGATTAGCTTTGATTTGACTGTATGACTGCAAACACCCAAATGTAGGCGTAGCGTTGAATTTGTGAAATAAAATAGTTACCCGTTTAGCTTAACATCGTCAATCTTATTTCAATAAAATTCTACATTGTATACCAATACACAAATTATATGGAATGAAAATAAACAATTTTTTTTGTATGTAAATACCACAGAATAGATAGCTGTTATCTGTAGCCACTCTGTGGCTAAAAAGTAGGTATTTAAGACAATGATCTGTGCCTAATCCCCGGCACCACACGCTGGTCACCACTGGTCACTAAGCTTGATCGTGATCACACAATAAGCTGGTATACGTCCACCTCACCGCAACGCACCACAGATCAACGCACGATTGCGCTGACTTTAATAATGTATAAATAAGACCACAAATAAGACTGTGCTAATACCATGATTGATCACACATTGATCATGATACTAGAATGATCAGTGTTGTGACTTGAGACCAAAACACTTTGTAGTTGTGTTGTGACTGTAAATACCTATTTATTGTTACATTTGCATAAATAAATGAACAATTGAATAAAACAGCGCTGAATTTCATACTGTAATGGAAAAAACTAGGTGCTGTATTTTTTTTGGGAAACACCATATTTTTTTAGCTGGAAGCATCATAGTTTTTCTTTCTCGATCTGGAAGCACTGACTGACACTGTTCTAAAAAACTTTGATAATCAGTGTCAATACTGTCAATCAATCAAATTCAATCACAATCAGTTGAAATTGTGGTTGAATTGAAATCGCGTCGCAATCGACATAAATAAAATTATATATGTTTAACTATTTATTTAAAGCTTTTGATACTTTAATCGCTGCCAAATTATGTATGCAGTTTAATTGAACTTTGCATTTGGGTCAAGTGCTCCTTTATTGCGAGAAAAACAGTAGTGTATCTTGTGCCGAGAATGGAGGTACTAGAAAAAATTTATATGAACATAAAGAGTCACATTACAAGAGCACCAATATGTGTTCCAGCCACTTTGGATGCTGTTAATAACTCTCTAAATAAAATCAAAGTGCCGCCGTTTACGAAAGATAATGTACTTTATTATTATATGCCATTACAAGGTCTCATCAGTTATACAACACTCTCAGTAACTGTTATGAATCCTCATTTGATGGTCAGGTGGGTAATATATTTTTTATGGAATATAAAAGTATGTGGAATCAGCCTCCATGCAGACCCTGCGACGAACTGTCTTTAATACCCAAAGCAAAAAATTCCTCGCTTAATGGCATGTGACCAGTTAGTGCTCCAGCCAATAAATGTTAAGCTCTACTTGTTCGGAACAGTTTACTTATCTGATGGGCATAGAGCACAAGTAGAGCTGCCAGGTGGAATTTTATATAGCTTCTATTGATTACCGGTTAGTCGATAGTGTTTATCGATCGTTGGTAGTGGACTGATGAAAACACTAGTTATTTTTTTAGGAACTAACTTTTTTTTGTAGTAATTTAATATTTACTTTTTGTATATTACATTACTTTTGTAATTTACTTTTTGTTTATTTGTAGAGTCACTTAGAAGTCTGTTGATCAATTTCAAATTAGGTTAATTAAGGTTAATGGTCAATTTTTTGAAATAAGTAGGTTAGGTTAGGTTCGTGTATGTCAATGCGAGGAGCGAAGCAGAGCAGAGCGATGAGCCATTCAGAAGCCTATTCATCAATTTCCAATTTGTTTTGTTTAGGTTAATGGTCTATTTAGAAGTCTGTCGATCAATTTCAAATTAGGTTAATGGTCTATTTTTTAAAATAATTAGGTTAAGGTAGGTTTGTTTACGTTAATGCGAGGAGCGAAGCGAAGAGCCATTCAGGAGCTTATTGGTCAATTTCAAAATAAGTTAATTTAGGTTAATGTACTATTTTTTAAAATCATTAGGTTAGGTTTGTGTATGTCGGGAGGGTAGGGGTATATAAAATTCCAACCGAGCTGCCTTGGCCTGTCTACAGCCCATAAGTTTTGCCTAAACCTGTTTATGTTGCGATCTCGTATACTGATATAGTGTTGCTCCAGCCCAGCTAAATGGTATTAGTACATTTGGTTCCGGTCCCGCCGTCACGGCTTTTTTCTTAAGCTTCTCTTTTTGCCAGCTGTTCTGCTGCATCAATATCTTATAATCCACTAAATAAGATAAACATTGGTGGTGGAAGGAATTTGCAGGTTGAATGATTCCCATTTCAAAGTTTTAAATGAACTACTTTTACCCTCTTGAGTATTGCAACTAGATACTGGGACACATGTTAATTCAACAAGGTTAAAGACTAGAAAGAGTGTGTTTTGTGTCCATATATCTCTGAACAAGAAATTAACCCACCCTGATCCAAGTTGATCCCTAACCTGTGCTTAAATAAATAGTAGCTGAATTTAGTTATTATTATGTTAATGAGTACATCTACACTAATATTATAAAGAGGAAAGATTTGTATTTTTGTAGGTATGTTTGTAATGAATAAACTCAAAAACTACTGTGGCTATTAAAATATTCTTTCACCATTAGAAAGCTACATTCACCCTGAGTAACATAGGATATATTTATTTAGCTTTCTGGTTGCGGCTTCGCTCACGTGGACTACTCAGTTGTACACTGATTATAAAAATTCTTTCACCTATAGAAAGCTACATTCTCAGCGAGTAATATAGGCAATATTTGGGTGAGGTAGAGAAAGAAGTCGATCATCGCTGAGTGCTTGACTCGACCGCGGGCAGACGCGTAAGGTGCGCGTGAGGGTAGACGTCATTGACGGTTGTGTCTGTTTTGTGAATTTTCAAGGCATTGATGGTTTGTTAAAAATGCATTGTACCTATGTAATATAATAGATAGGTATAGTAAAAAAAGGAATTTTTAGAGAGTATAGAGGGAGGATTAATAGGGGAAAGATAGGGTAAAGGAATAGAAGGACAGGGGAGAGTAAGTGGGCGGAAAGGAGGAGGGGTGGTGGAGGGAATGGGAAGGGGAACGTTTTTGTAGTCCACCCGGGCGGAGCCGGGTACGACCGCTAGTAGGTATACAATAAAACCATAGTGTCTGTCTGTTTTGGCTAATCACCGAAATGGCTGAACCAATTTCAATAAAACTTTGCAAACATAAAAAGGAAGTTTTCAGGAGTGACAGGTTACTTTGTAACTGTGTGTTTGTCTGTCTCTCTGTTTGCGTTAATCTCCGAAATGGCTGAACTGATATTAATGAAGTTTTGCAGATATAAAAAGGGGGTTGTCAATTTGATATACAGAATTTTTAAGTAATTATGTTTCAGAATGTTCTAGAAAGTCTCACAACATCCTAGAGCATCGCATCCTTTTATTTTAGTTGTTCAGTATTTCTATATGTACAAAATCGTAGTGTCTGTAGTGTCCTAATGTCTGTTTCTCAGTTCCAGCTAACCTCCTAAATAGTTGACCCAATTTTGATGAAACTCTTTTTATCTATGTTTGTCTGTCTCTTTGTCCGGGCTAATGTCCAAAATGGCTGAACCAATCTTAATGAAGTTGTGCAGACATGAAGAGGGCGTTGTCAAAAGTGACATACACAATTTTTTTCTATATATAGAAAAATGTAATGTCTGTCTGTCTGTACGGGCTAATCTCTCAAACGGCCGAATCGATTTTAGTGAAACTATGTAGATATACAAAGGAGGTTGTCAATTTGGTATAGAGATTTCTTAAGTACCTAGTTCAGTTTTGGAATGTTCTAGAAAATCTCACAATATCCTGGAGTGTCACATCCCTTTAGCTGTTTAGTACAGCATAGTCCACGCAGACAGAAAGCTAGTAGGTACATAATATAATTGCTAAAATTTGTGTTGAAATATTATGTTTGCATTCAAATTTATTTCGTCTCCCACCATTTTTGGCATGCGTTTGCTTTGGTGACTATCCACTCATCTGTAACTGCGTTGTATTTATTCATCATTTTTAAATGAAGAAGTTTTGTACACCAGTTTTACTTAAATATGGCTTAAATGAACTGGTTTGAAAATTGACAAATCCAGTTAAACGCCTCCATGTACTCAGCAAACATACGGAAACCCCTTATATCAGTAGAAAGTGTTCTACATGAACTTTCATAACTAGTCGAGAGCTATTCTTAGTATGTGTTACGCATGTTATTATCCGGGTACCCACGTAATATGAAAATTTAAGATTGGTGCAAAATGTATTGTGAAACGCATTATTAAAATTTTAATGACCAATTTTTTCTTATTTTAGATTATTCCCGCAGCGAGATATTACAGACATATTGTTTTTATCTGCGGGTGGTGGTGCTGGTCTCTGGCTATGGGCTAGACCCCACGTTGCTGCTGCTGCTCCAGCTAGAAGATTCTCTTGGGCATTCCTTGGAGGCTGCTTCTGGCCTTTAGGATCAATTTTCCTCTGGGCAATTTTGAGAAGTTCAATAGGAAAAAGACCAGTAATAGGAACAATTTTAGGAGTGGCAACTGGAGCGATACTAACGAATATAGCTATAGACTATTTTCACTTTGTAGAACTAATGTTTTGTGGAGAAGTGCACTTACCAGAAGAAATGTATAATCCCAACAGTGATGATGATAAATATGATATAGATATTTAAAAAATGTATTATGAACAACTTGTATATAAGCTTAAAAGTTATGTTTGCGCAATGAATTGTTTGTTTGGTTAATGTAATGAATGGTATTATATGGAATTGGTGTTACAATAGTCTCGATAAGCCAAATCGTATTCAATTATTGTTTTTTTGTTTTTTTAATTTCATATATGTAAAATTAATTCAATTGCATGGCTATTGACATTTTCATATTTTGCTCTTGAACAGCTCTTTGGTATTTATATTGCACTTAAGTTGAATCTGATTACTTAAAATTGATGTCTAGTCTTCTAATAAATGTGTTAATTGCATTTTTATTGTTTTATTGTGTAACTGTAATAGCTTAAATTTCCAGAATGCCAAAACATCCAGAAGAAACATTCATTACCAATATTATAGTGTAAGTTTCATATAGCAACTTCTAGTTACACTTACCCACAACTACACATTGCTCTCGATAATATCAACCAGTCACGGTCAATCAGTGAACCAGCATGAAAAATTTATACATATAGGTATTTAAAATTAAAGTCTTTCATATATTTCTCTGGTTAGTTTTCAACTGATTTTCTGTTTACATATTCAATTACTTGATTAAATTGAATGTTAATATTTCTGAAGTGAAAACTTCTTTAGCATTGTTGTGATTTGAAAGTCGATGAAACGAAAAATAGATAGACACATAAATTCATAAGATTTAACGTGGGAGAAAATGAGATAGCAAGATTATACCTATAGAGTGTTTCTTATGTTTGTGGTTCTGCTGCGTTGTGCTCTACTATGTACCCCCTCCACTCGTGTTTACCAAGGCATAGTGGCAGTTTACTTGTGCCTCATACGTACAATGCTTGAGAAAAGGCATCACAACAACCGTGGTGTTTTGTATACATGTGCGTATTATTTATGATAAAATTTTTCAAATATGCCGAAAACGAATGCAGAATATTGTTGCAATTATCGAAAAAAAAAAGGGAAAACAAGATTAAAAAGATAGCAAAAAGTTCAACGGAACGTGTTCGTAAATTTCGTGCACGCTGAAAAGAGTGGTTGAATGTGAAAAATGATAGTTCTATTATGCATAATGATGATTTTACTGTTCAAAATAGTGAAATTATCCTGAAACCAAAATTTTTGAAGGTTTTTTGTCTGTAGCTGTGTTTTTCTAAAACAGCTGAACGAATTCTAATGTGGTTGTTTGTATTAATACATAAATGTCAACTCTAGACTCTTGAGCAGGCATTACGGATAAAAACCACCGGCGTTCCCTGCAGTAGATATGTTCTAGGATTTTGTGGCGAACTAACAAAAACGGAACCCTTTTAATTTCTACCCGTCCGTATGTCGTAAGCTAGTATCACCGCCATATTTTCATTAATCCTGATGAAATTTGACATGTAGGTAGATGTCTTATATGAAACTACCGTAAAATTCTGGAGATAAATTTAAAAAAAAACTAAATTATTTAGGAGTTGCTCTTCATACATTGAACTATGGAAGGAAAAATATTTCTCGCGCACCCTTTGTAATCATAAGATCTTTAAAAATTCTATAAAAACTTGAAGAATAAATGACTTTAATTTAAGTAAACATTTCCCAAGGTATGAGCTAAGATAATGTGTCCCCATCTAACTTTTCAACCAAAGGATTAAAAAATCAAGATAGCACAACAGTTTTTTTGCATAAGTAGGTACCACTTCAGCTGACTGATTCCTAACAAGCATTAAGTTACCGCAGGCGATAAGTCTATTATGTGTTGTTAAAAGGCACAGAACATATATTTTCACCAGTGAAATTAAATTTTTTTAAACTTATGACGTAAAAAGTATTTAAAAACCGACTCATTCCCTGAGGGTTTCGTACTGTTACTATGTAACGTATTTATCACTCTCTGAAATACAATGACAGCGAGACGGAATACACTCTGTTTCCCAATAAAAGAAAACACATGAAGATACTGGAAATCGAAAACGAATCACTAATGGTCAATAACGAAACCAAATATGTTGGAATCATCTTCGACTGAATTGTCACGACGATAAGCATGGAGAAATACGTACCTACACAGCTGAAAAAGCAAGACGCACGCGAGGGAGGAATGCTATATCCAATAATCGGGGAATGGTCCGAGATCAGCACAGACGAAACTGCTAACAGAGCTGCATCCTACCTATCATCAATTATGGAGTCGTACGACTACTACTGAGGTACAGCCGCACAAATCTACTCAAACTAGAACGCCAATACAGGATGGCTCTCAAGGTGGCTTCAGCAGAAGACTAGATATCTTTACCCTATAGGCGATGTCAGACCAAGACCTATGGAACATCAGAGCTTCACACCTTCACACAAATATGCTGAAGATCAAAGAACTCTAGATCGTAGACCTTGAGATGGCCTGCCCCGACGACCCGCTCGTCGAACCGAAATACACGCGACGCGGCGCATACAAACCCTCCCTTTTCTCTTTCTCTTTACCTCAAGGCTTCCCTCAAAGGCTTCGACTCTGTCTCCTGTACATACTACGTCAAATTGAAGATCAGTACGTATCATAAACATCCACACCAGGACAAGAAGATACAAAATGAATATTTTATGAAATGTGAATTGTCGTAACTCAAAGACAGAATAAATTCTATTCTATTTATCGCCACTCACCGCCAAATGGCACATAAACACATATCAATTTAAAAAAAAAAATATTTTTATGTGATATAATTACAAATTAACAGTTTTCGGATTTGTTCATTCACTTGTGCTGCGAGACCTTAGTGTTTTTGCCGCCTACCTATAATTTCTACTTGACAAGTCCACGCGTTCCTGAGAAAAAGAGTCTTGACAGACAGGCGAACAAAGAAGTGATCCTTTGATGTAAACCCTGAAAAGTGTGAGTCGAACTCGCGCACAGAGTTCCTGACGGGCGCGAAATATAAAATCTTCACTTTTCTACTAGGTGTTTATCTCTATTGCGGGTGCGGGGGCGGTGCAACACGCGACTGAATCGGCGGACAGCCCGTGCAATAAGCTGACGATATCAAACTTAATATTGTCTTGTGTTAAATCGACGAAGCGACGCAGTACGCGGTCACCGTCGCTTTGTAGGATCAACCAGTTTGAACTTCGTCTATTGTTATCGAACCCTGTCTAGACTACATTCCGACGTTTTCGCACGAACGCCCAAGTCTACTTTAAACATCCAGTGCGATCCACAACGTCCTACGTCGCAGCCGCAACCGCCACTTCACCGCAAACAAGCCCTAAGGCTACCAATGTTAAAAACAAACGGTGAACAAATGTGAAATGTCTTAGTACTAATATAAATTGATTTAATAAAAACCTTTAAATTGTGAATATTATTAGTAGTACAGAAACAAGTTCTTGGATTAGTGTGTGAATCATTTATGAAAGCACCACATTACTAGTGACAAAAACAATATTTATTCATTAATCCTCTTTATTAAAAAAAAAAACAATGAAATGAAATCAGTTATTCTGAGGAGGCTTTGACCATTCAACATTCAAGATGAGATGATCGTAGCCATGTCCATTCAGTGTTTGGATGGCTTTAGCAGCGTCAGCACGGAACTTGAAGTGGACATACGCGAAGCCTTTGCAGTGACCAGTGCTCTGAAACAAATAATTTATAATCTATATTATGAAACGGTGTAACGTCTGGAGCCCCATTCTCGTTTCATTTGACAATTTCAGCATGAGAGAACTGTCAAACGATATTTGGTGACAATTGTCGTGTGAACAGCGGAGCATGTGATGCATGTCACACGACATTCGTTTGACAATTGTCAAGTACTTGACACTGGAAATAAGTTAAATGGTTATCATGTGACATTTTTCATTGTAAACGGAAATTGTATTGGCTACATACAACATACAATAAACGCAATTAGCACATAGGTATAATAAAGGTTGTACGGAAGTAGTCATTAGATATCAGTCCGTCACCGACTCCTAAACTGGGTGGTTAGCCTGTACTATAGAAGTCGAATTGTCTCATGAAACTCGGCTGGTATTGTCGGCTTGTATCTGGCTGGTTTTGTTACCATTAAAAAGGTTACATTTCAAAATAAGAAACAAATTAATAAAATATTGTTTCCCGTCAGTTTTCATTTGCTTTTCTTTCTGTCAAAAGGAGTGAATGTTATGAAGAAATGCGATACATTTTAAAATTTTATTATAAGGAAAAACATGCAACGCAAGCCGCGAATTTTTGTCGTGACGTTTATGGCCCTATTGCGGTGTCATTGAGAGTATCACAGTTAGTTTAAACGTTTTCAATCCGGGAATTTTGATGTTAAAGATGCACGTCGCTGTGGTCGCCCTGTCACGGCTAAAATGGACGCCATTTTTTAAAAGTGTATAATCGGTACCCGGGGACATGTCAGCATAGCCACCCATACTGTGGTAATTCCTGCTCTGTGCGAAACGAGAAACATATATCGAAAATTCAACTCACAGATTACCGATATATCGACGCACTCTTAAGATTTGAGAAATATGAGTTAACATTTATGAGATGAACTCTGAATAATACCAACCAATAAGAATAATTTGGGGTGCAAACAAGTTGCTTATAATAATTTTAGTCTTATGCCTCTACACAGTTTAACACGATGAAATTCCATTTTTAGGGTACACCAGTATTTTTTCTCAGCATGTACCCATGATTTATAACTTGTGCATAATTCAATATCACGAAAAAAAAAATTGTAATGATACCCACATATTTAGGAAAAATAGGTCACAGGTGTGTATTGTCAAATGTTGTAATGAAGAAATATCATATGTTGGAACTATTTTCTGGCTCATTATCATGCGATGGAAAACATAAGGCTGGTGAAATAATAAGATGGAAACTTCGAATTCTTATATAGATAATTCATTCCAAACATTAGTGTTGTATCTTACCTTCTCTTTAGCAAGGTACAACTTCTGGACAGGGCCGAATCCTTTCACAAGGTCATCAAGATCAGCTTCAACCGCAAAGTTGCTCAAATTGGAAATGCGAATAGCCGCTACGTCGTCACGGCGGGCGCCAGGAGGCTCACGGCCGGTGCCACGACCAGCGCCGCCCTCGCGTAAAAATGGTGCCACGTACTTGTTGCTAGTTACCGTCTTTGCCTCTGTACATATAATAATAATAATAACAACACACACAATCACAACAACGTCTAGGTCCCAAACTAAGCATTAGCTTGTATTTTTGGATACCAAGCGAAGACACCACATACATATAACAACCAAGACCCGGTGCCAGTATCAATATTCATCATATAAATACTGACCCGACCTGGGATTCGAACCCGGGACCTCCAGCTTCGCAGGCAGGGTCGCTACCCACTAGGCTAAGCGGTCGTCAAATATAATAATTAGATATTTATACTGATGTCATCTTAGGTAGTTTCTTAGAGTGCACATAAAATTAACTAAATTAACTTACTAAATAAATTAATATCATTAAGCAAACAATTTGATCGACCAACAATAAAATATAAAAGTCAATGTATGCAATACACTGAAATTCCACTTTTTCCTATGAACTAGATAATACGGTATTTGACGAATATGAAATATATTATATTTATCAATATAATATAAAAATAGACTAAACAATAGTAAAATGTGTATACAAAATTATGTTCCATTGAAGAATATGGAAATGATAAGCTGTTAAAAATTTATCTCTGTTTCCTTCTTACAAAACGAAATTTAACATCATTTTAAATAGCCTGAAGTCACAGAGAAGTACATCGTGCAGTATTAACCTCTCTAATAAGACATTTGAAACATAACTTTGTTAATAATGATTTATTGTTTAAAATTCTTTCACTGTTGATATATTCAGAAAACTCTTTGATATAATTTTTTTTTTTAAATAGTCCCTTAGCTTATTGTCACATAACAACATCTAATTACTTAAAACGAATATATTAGACAATGCCTTATGACAAAAAATATTTGTAATGCTAAAATTTTTACATGGGTTAATCAAATTTTTTCGCAAACTCATTATTTATATTTCGGCATGGCACATATGTCGTTAGGCAGCTCAGTACATCTTCTTAGAGAACGAATCTTCTCTATTTCGTTCATCACCAGCTTGTCCAGGCGTCCAAAACGTCGTTGCAGCGTCTTCATTACTTCGTCCGGAGAAGCTTCAGTGTACAATATGCTCCGCGTTGCTTCTCGTGCCGTTCCTTTGAGCGCTTTGCGTAATCGGACCATATTCTGGATGGCCGTGAAGAACGGCGCCGTACCTTCACATACAGCTCTGAACGCAAGGTATTCGTCGCTGTCACCTTCGTACACCGGTAGCTCATGCATGTACTTCGGTGGCGACGGTCCCATATTCCACATAGTGGGCACCGCAGGCAGCGTTCGGTTAACCCCTTCCATTGCTTGCTGAGGTTGTCTATTGCTTGAAGTGGCACGATGGTGCCAGCGCCTCCCGTTCGGGCGTCTGATACCTGCCCGCGCCGGTCACTCGTGGAGACCCATTTTCCGTATACTCACGTGGCAGATACACCGTCTGCTCGTGGGTCCAATTTTCTACCAGGATGGGGCTCTCATCTACCTGGACGTCCATTTTACGGCTGCTTGGGTCCTCTCCCTGCTTTAGGGCGTCCAGTCGCACCTGCAGTAAGTAACTCTGCTTCGGCTTCCTCGTGCCGGGCTTCCGCTTTCTCGCACCGCCGCTGCCGTAACCAGAGCTGCGCCTCGGCCGCTGCCAGGCGCGGTGCGTTGATCTGCCGCCGGCGCTTCCTATGCGCAGGCAGCGACACCAACTCATTGCAGATCTTGCTCCACCTCGCTGGCTGCCAACGCTCTCCGGTCTGGATGCAGCGCTGGTCGTCGTTGACGCCGCAGTAACGGACGCAGGGGGGGAGATAGCCCCGCCTATTGACCGGCGCTGGCCGGTGTCCGCTTCGTGCACCCCTGTATGTGCACACTTCACCCCAGCAGGCACCACTCACACCTTCTTGACCCCGGCGGTGGCATCGAAGGAGTTAAAGCGGCAGCGAAGAGGTTAATGAAACACAGGTCCACTTCAAAGAAAACGGGTTCTCGGCTCGCCTACCCCAAATGCGACCCTAACACGGCACTGTCTTCGTCCGCAGGTCCCGGTACCACTCTTCCTCTTCACTGGATCTGGTTCTTCTTTTCAGGATCCAGTCCACTTCCTCAGGATCTGGTTCCAATGCTCAGGATCCTCTTTTCTGGTTCCTGAGTTCCAGTTCCTTCTTCCTTCTTTTTCTTCTTCTTCTCTATGCTTCTTCTTGTTTCTTCTTTTCCTTGCCCGCCGCCGCCGAGGTGATTTGTATCATCATCGGGTCATCTACATCCCCTGGAGAGGAGCAGGTGCGGGTGTAGGGTCGCCCCTGTACCAGGACATCATCTCGCCGAGGACACGGCCCCGGCGGTCGATGGGTAGTCCGCCTATTCTGGTCGGGCAGGCGACGCATCGTCCTGCGATGCGCTGGGCGACGTCAACAGTTCACGTGGTTTCACGGCGTCAACAGGCGACCGCTCGCGATGCGGAGCGATGTTGTATAGGTGGGCGAAGGAGCTGTTGCCGGCGCGGTCGAATATGCGACGCGCCAGACGGTGCACGAACTCCTCCACCGACGGGATCTGCAGGTCGCAAGCGATGACGTCATTTCTGAGTACCCCCCGCACCCACGATCACACGCAGGGCGACGTTTTGCTGCTTCTGCAGTCTAGACATGGGTAACGCCAGCAAATTTCTTGCGTCAACGCTAAAGCGCCGACACCAAAGTAAGGTATCAGCGCAGCGCCGTAAAGCCAAAGCCAACGCAATGCACTGAATGAATTAATATCGCCCACCACGCTGCGCCGCGACATAACACCCATCTCCCGGCTCTTGATAGCGCATGCACCGCGCTGCCCTGCCACGCTGATTGGTTGGTGTCTGTTTGGCGTTGGCGTTGGTTGGCGACGCCACGACGACGCAGCGTGCAAGAATAATAATAAGTGCAATAAAACTGTCCTAAAATAAGTTTCTTCCCAATTTTACAATTACATTGCTATTTCCAAAGTTATCGTGTTTTTTAAAGTGTGGCGCGGCCTTGGCGTCATTGATGTACAGGCGGCGGGCGACGACGCCAACGCTCCGGCGCGAGTCGAAGCGGTATCTAATAACGCACAGCAGCGCCGGATATATTGTTCTATGAGCGCCGGCCGCCGCGACGAGCGTGGCAGAGTCTTGGCGCCATCGGCGTTATCGGCGCTACAGTTTTTCGGACTGCTTTACAGCGCCCGTAACGCCACCCCACTGCGTCAGCGCAATGGTGCAACACCGCGCAGCCTTACCTCTGTCTACTGCAGTCTGCGGCGCGACGTTGCCGAACACAGCGCATACTATGCCGGTGCTGCGTATGTCAGCCGCGAGCGGATCGCAGCTCGGCCGGTGAGACGAAATCGTCTTCGACAGCATAGCAGCGTGTTCCAGCTCCATCAAAGAACGGACACACTGCCGTTGGGGCATGAGTGGGGCATCGGTTGAGGCGGTGCAGCTCGGCCAAACTGTCGCCAGCCCGATGGATGGTGGTCTCCCAGGCGGCGGAGCACTGGGTGCGCACAGCCATCGACACCTTCTCGGCGAGACGATTGAGGTCACGCTTGACCCGCGGACAGCGAGTGCGCGTTCAGAATTTGTGAAAGTTGTGCTTGCGAGTGAGCGCCTCCTTTAGGTGGCCCGGCAGTTCGTCGCGTCGGTTCGTTGGCGCCGCAAGTGTGGCTGGCTGTGCGCAATGCGGCCGTGATGGCATCAGTGAGGTGCCACGCGGCCGACTCCACCTCCTCCGATGTGGAGAATGACGAGCCGAGCGACAGTGTTTCGAGAGACCGGGCGGAGACGCTCCAGTCGGTCCTGACTCTGGGCGGCCTCGTGGGTGTGCTGTACGCCGCTAGGCCCAACGTGATCAATATGGGAAGGTGCTGTATGTCCGTATCATACAGCACCTCCATGCACGTAGACATAGACAGGGCAAGTTAGTTGGTGGCAGATGACATCAGTGGCAACGGCGGTCAAGTCCGTTGACCGCGGCAATACTGTATAGAGCCACCCCATTTCGGGCCCATTTGCCCATATTACGTAACCGAGCCGCACCCAAATTTCATCATTTATTTACAATATGCACATAGCTTACAATAACGTATTATACATCAAAAGAAAGGTCTTAATCATACCAATACAAACATATATATCCATATATATCTTTCCCGTAAGTTATCGTATCCCTATGTTATTAAAGGAAACGTGTGAAACTTCAACGCGTCGAGCGTGGTTTTTTCCCATTTAATTCCTCATAACTAGACAACACTCTGCACTATGGCCTAAGCATTCTATATCATTTTATTCGTAATTCGGAGCCTGTCATTAGTCATATAAAAACCATTACAATATCTTTCACACGTTTCAAACTACACCGCTTTGAAGCGGTCACTCAAAGAGATTTCATATACTTAAATGAATTTCAGGTAAATCTGACAAAATATTACTTTTTCTAAAAATGTGTTTAACACATGCCTAAAGGTCCTTACAACACTATATGGACCTTAAAACTCCCAGGCACAGTTAAAGAACTACTTTTATAGACATTTGAAATTTTCAACATAGAATCACAAAAACTAAAAACTATTACAATCAATAGATAATTCCTCACATATTAACAAACTGATATTCATTTTTCATATAACTAAACAGATTTCACGTGATTAACGTTGAAAATTCCTGATTTTACGTAACATAGAAGAGAGAGGGGCACGTGCTGGCGAGGGGAAGGACGACCTGCCCCTTACTGCGGCGCGGCCGTGCGCCGGTGGTGGGAGGAAAACCGCGCGCGCGATGCGTTCTACGCTAGTACATAATGTTTTTTAAACTATTTATTTGAAACGTCGCCAACAGTCAGCAACCAAAGTTTCTCAACATTCTAAATAAATCAAATGAAATGAGAACATTCATTTTGATCAAACATTGTTGTATTTTAGCACTAAAATGCAAAATGATAACCAGTTTGTAAATACACTAAAACATTTTCCAATATTTCAATATACAACTGAAACAAGCCACAATTTCTATACAACTGAAACTGCGCTTTCTGAAGTATTTGTATGTGATCAACTAAGATTCAAGATAATAAATAAACCAATTCTAATTTTCGCAAAAATAAAAAATACAAACCAGCAGCCTTTGCGACTTCGCTGGCCTTAGCTTGTGCCATTTGGGTGTGTTTGAAGGGGCAGCTCAAAGTCCAATGTTCTCCTTGGCAAGTACGACACTTGAAGATGACACTGCTTGTTTGATGCTGAAATGAAAAGATATGCTAATTTGATAAGCTTATATATTAAAAACATAGACAGCAGTTAATTTATTTATTTTCATTTTATATTATTCGGAATACCAACAGTACTTTTACATTTAGTTATACCAAAATTGACATAAACATTAAGGGTACAATAAAGAGAGTAGTGTCTCATTTAACTATGGACCCAGAATGACTCAATATTCTGCAAGTGAAAGGTTGAGACGCCTTGGTTCTGCAAGGACTGCATCTTGGGAAAGTGATAACTAAACTGAGTTTCCACTAAAAATTTATTTCTTACTGTCACAAAACGATCCTGGCTGAAAAACCAAAAACCATTATTTCGCTCGTGTCTGACAAATCATACATGGTAAATTTCAAATATGAGTCAGTAATATAATGCTTCTCAATGGGTATGTGGCCTCAGAGTTCATATTCCTATTAATAAATGTTGTAAAGTTAGCATATAAACTGTGATTGGGTTGCTTCAGATCGGATTTCACATTGGTACAGATTGTCTCAAACTTTATCCAGTGGGATAGGCCGCCGCGGGGTTTGCGGGAGGAACGCCTCGCCCGATACTCTGGCACCGTGGCGTTTGCGAGAGGAAAGTGCCCCCCCCCCCGCGCCACTGCGTGGCACTGACACCATTGTTCATCGGGAACAGCTAAAGCACGAATCATACCAGCAAGGGTCTGTTTTGGGGCCTTATCTGTTTTAGTCATATTTCAATGATATTCCAGACCAAAATTCCAGTCGCACTAACATTGCGTGTTTTGCTGATGATACAGCTTCTTTTACATCATCTGAAGACACAGATTTGGTAACTCAATGTCTCCAGTTATCTGTAGATACCTTGTATTCTTATTTTTCTTACATGGAAATTAAAACTTAACAAGGATAAAACAGGCGCCATCATGTTCACTAGACAAAGGAAAATCCCTTCTAAACGGTCAACCGATTCCATGGAAAACTTCAATTAAATATCTTGTTGTGATGCTTGATAACAAATTAAACTGGAATAACCACATTTCGTTTTTGCGTTTAAAAGGCGTAAAGTCAATAAATGCACTTAATCCAGTTCTTAACAGATGTAGCAATTTAAGTTTAGTGCCCAAACAAAGTTATTATTGTATTCGACCCTGGTGCGACCCTGCATGACTTATGCGTCCCCAGTTTGGAGTTGCACTAGTCAATCTAATTATAATAAACTTCAAGTTGTTCAAAATAGAGCCTTAAAAATTGCATATAATACACCATTTTGCACTAACTTAGTAAACTTTCACCGAAAAATTAAATTTCCGAGACTACAAGATTTTATCCAAAAAGAAACTAAAAAATTTTATTTCATAACAAATACAAATCATCTTAATAATCTGGTTTCCGGAATTGGTGAATCACAATTAAATAACCTACCATATATCGATACTTACAAGAGGTATTGTATACCACATCACTACATCCTGACCGTCGACGTCACTTTGTGATACCTATCTTGCAATACCGTGCATAATTTCACATTTAAATAATTTGATTTATTGTCTGTAAGTACTCTAAAAATAGCACTTAAGTGTAAATTTAGGTAACCTCTTGCTTTTCCTTCTTTCACCTTTTTCAAATACATTTTTAAAAATATGTATACTTACACTTACCAAGTGTATATATATTCAGCCACAGAATCTATATATAATTCATTTGTTCTCTTAATTTTTCTTTAAATTATTTCTTAAGTTTTAATAGATTTTAATCTGTAAACATACTAAATATAACTTATGTTAAAGTATTGTTTGTATAATAGCACTTTCAACATTGTATAACATTATTTTAATAAAGGAATTTTGAACCTAAAAAAAACTGACACCATTAACTGGTTATTGCGACGCAACTTGTGTCTACTTTCAAATCTGCCATAAAGTTTGATGTGACCTGTATACGTGCTGAAGTTAGGATCACTAGAACACAATTTAGCTTTTATTACCTTCAGTCCATCAATTTCACTGTCATCAGGACGTTGACTTTCTTCCTTGCTGGTGATGAACTGCATATATACATCTTCAGAAACGTTGGTAGTGGCTGGATTAGGCCCAGGCTTGTCAGTCGCAGAATCACCGAATTTGTTCCAAGTTTTACGTTTTGCAATGCTCTGCAAGAAATTCATGCAATTCAGTCTAAAATTATAACTGTTTTCTTGGAGTCATCACTAACATGGAGTACATATTCTAATTAATGATAATATATTCAAATAAAAGTTTATTAGACAATTCCTACTCAATAATGTAGCAACCAATAACATAGATGAGTGTAAAATACAATTTTTTAATATGTAATTCAAATGGCCTAAAATTTTTAAATACATGAAGTTTGGAAGGTCTTTGTAACCTGTTTCTGAAACAGTATAATATTATTAAGTAGGTAATTGTGATTGTTCATCTTTTGAAATTAAAATATTTGCATATTCTTAACCATTACAGGAAACTTCTGAATAATTACTGTTAAATGTGTGGCCCATAGATGTAAACTGCATAGATCAACATCTTAAATTTTAATATTTTAGATCGATTATGAGGTAAAATACAGTTATTTATTTCACTTTTTTAAAAGGACTACCTTTTTAATATTTACTTGCCTTTTTTATGGGTTTCTAGAAATTTTAAAATTTTTATCGAATTATACCACACATTGAAACTCAAACTAAACTTCAAGAATTAAACCACACCTTGAAACTCAAACTAAACTTCAAATAAGTCTTTAGATCAGTTTACCAGCAATACTTGAAAAGTTAAACACTTTTAAGGACTCTAGGGCACATATCTCAACAACTATTTATTCAAATGAAAAGTATCTTGTATTGCTATTATTATTGTCTTTGTAATAGGTATTCTTAGTTTTTAATTAGTTAAGTATTAATTTACAATGAAAAGTCATTTTATGATCTCTACATAATTTTTAAAGACCTACCACCATACCTAGACTACCACTATAGAGGTATTAACTTCCAGACTTTTGAGAAATGCGGAAATGTGAAAGAAACCAAAATTAAAAAATTACATACTCGTTACTTACAAAGACAATTGCTCTTCGCTTTGATACACACATCATCATCGAACCCAATCTAACCTATTGATTGAGAAGTATTGGACAATCTACCTATCTCAACCCAATATGAAATTTATAGAAAAGCTTCTTGGTGGATCATTGCTCCACTTCACTCCTCGTATTGACATAAACCAGCCTAACCTTGCCGATTGATTGAGAAATAGTGGATAATCAGTGTAGCAAGTTTGGCCGCCAGATAAATGTCTATCTTATGCCATATGCACAAATACCAAATTAGTTTGTTTACATCCTGGTGCACCATCGGCCGTCGTGCTTGGCTGCAATTTTTATACAATTTACTTCTGCATCACAATATTTTTAAACATGAATATGTTTCTGAATTAGGAACTTGTGAAACTGAGCAAATAGGGACAGCGAGAGCATTCCACGTCTATAAGCTAATCATATAATGTTGGTGCAAACTGTAATGTAAATTGTCAACATATTGGTCAAGGTGTATATCCCCTGAGTTTTGATTTTTCTCGACAAGTTGCACTTCTTGGACTTTAATGAAACTAGACATGCTGTTAGGCAAGATGTACACTATGATTCACAATTATTATATATATTTTTCAAAGCAGTAATTCAATTATATCATAAATAGAAATCAATTGACAAAATTGTTTTTATTATTTTTTCTTATTTTTATTTAAGTAAGCATGACCCATACAAAACTGCTAAAAAATAAGCTGTAAATTACCTATCACATAATACTGTTATAAAATTAAGTAATATATATCATTCTGGAAAAGTCATCTCAGTATCCTTTTTTTTTCAAATAGCTCCTCAATGAACAAAGATATGGAGCTAATACCTATTCGATCAATTACTATTAGCGTCTTCTACAATAAACATAGGTTTTGATATAGTTTCCTATCGGAGGCAGTTTCGCCATGGAAGTACAGCTATGCACTTTAATATTCGGTCAAGAAAGGTAGATTGTCCACTGTTACTCAATTAATAGTTAGCTTAGGTTTGATTATGTCAATGCAAGGAGCGAATGTCTTTGTAACAGGTACGTATTTTCCTTTTTTTTATATTTCCGCATTTCTAAAAACTCTAGAAGTGGGTTTTGTGTCCTCGTTCTACTTTCTCCTAAATTATTATTAATACTCCTAGGGTGGTACTTTTGGAAAGCTATGCACTTTCTTTTTTAAATTTCACTACATCATTGTATAATGATTCATTGTTTACACCTAATTTCCAAATTCCCCTATATACTGCTAATAAATAGTCCCCTGAGCAATTCAAATATAGAGTGATACTAAGGGGTGAGCCTTAGAACATAAGTGACTATGAATTATTAAAATTAAGTAGTCAACATAATTTACCTTTGATACAACACGTTTTTCAATCTTGTAAGTTCGAACAATTTTAACTTTCTTGTTATCATTATCATATTTGTATTCTGTGACTATTTTCAAACCATTCTCAGTGACTTCAGAAGGGGCTGGTAGGGCACCTTGATCAATCTCAACTTCATCAGCCCATGAAGACTGGATTTCATCAGCAACTGGCATCTTAACAATGTAACAAAATCATTATACGGTAAAGACTTTCTACCACATTTACACCTGTACTGATTATTACGATAAGTAACGACGATAGCGCAATTTACCATTTCATGTTTTCGTAGAATATAAAAAAAAACCGATAGAATACTTAAGTAGTTTATATTCTGTAATAACTAAATTAAGTATTTCTTAAGTATCATTATCAATGATAATATAGGGCCCTACGCTAAGAACTTCATGGCGAGAACAAATGCACACAATTATTGGTTATGATATGATCAATAAAAAAATAGCGAAAATATACAAAAAACGTAAAAAAATACATACAAATGTACTTACTGTGGATACACAAATAAATTATTTTAAACTACTTGAGAAACTTTAATTTTTTGATTTAGTTTCCAACGCTTTCAACCCCAGCATGAATGGAAAATGTAATCCAAAGACTACTATTGTAAGATGTAATCCACAGAACAATAGTAACATAACCAATATAGATGTACTATACGGACGGATTAACATGACACTTGGCTCGAAACTCGATCTTCCTCCCGCTTGCTAGCGCCAAGCCCCTCAGTCGTCTGCGAGTAGCGATAGCATAACAACTGTTTATTTATTTTTTTATTTATTAGAGACAAACAGTCTTTTACTTAGCTTACACTAGCGACCCGCCCCGGCTTCACACGGGTAGCAGAGCATATAAGCCGTAGTGTTTTTTTAAGTCGTATAGACCTATCAGCTTGTTGCGTTGAACATGTGGATTAGATTTAATTATATTTAAGTTCATCTTACTTAAAGTATTTTTTTTGTCTTTTATTTCCAATTCTATAAATATTTGATAAAGTAAAGAATAAATAAATAAAAACAAACTACAAAATTTCTTTGTAACATTGATAATTTCGGCCTAATTTTACATCACGCAAATCACGTCAGGGCATAAGGCGCTGGTCCCCCCGGCCAAGCCCATCCGCCGCCCGGCCCGGCTCGGACTCTTGTAGCGCTATAGTTTTTATTTCGCGATATCTTCGAAGATATTAATTTAAATTGTATGGTGTAAAGGCATTTATAATGTGCATGAAATGCTAAAGGTAAATAACGTATTTAATTTGATAAGGATTAATACTGTACCGTATAAATTGCTTTCCAATCACCATTTTTTTATAACATAAAAATGTTTTAAAAAATTTTGATATAACACTTTGAAGTATCGTAAGATATCCATAAAAGGTAGACATATGCCATCACAGACTTTTCTTTAGTCTTATAAAAGAAAAATAATTCTCCCGTACATTATGATATTATTATTATTATTGTATTGTGTTATTATTGTTGAACGATTAATTTACTAACAAAGCTACTGACACATAAATTGCATCTGGAACGGTATTAAATGTCAAATGTCAAAATACCGTGTGAAATGCAAAAATCTTAGCTGTTACAAACGCCATTAACACCGAAAACGGAGCATCTGAAACGCATGACACTGATAGCTAAATTGCCACACGTTAACAAATTTGGCGATATTTTTTGTCTGGTACGCAAGAAACTGGCAAAAGTGTCATTTGCGGCTGTTATTTGATACAATTGAATGGTTGCTGTATCCTGCTTAGACAGGTGTCAACTTTCATAAAAAAAATATCTTTTTCATAAAAAAATTTTTAACACATACTTTTAATATTTTTTCCCAAAATATAGCTCAATTTATACCTTCTCCTCAAAATTAAAAAAAAATTAAGTCTTTTAAAAAAAAATATGAATAAAATCTCCTTAATTGTGACGTCAACTGGACAGATGATTACTAATTTATTTATTTATTCAGGACACAAACAGGATAAATAGAGCATGAAATAGAACATGCAGAAAATAGTTTACACAATTAAATTATTTATAACTACAATAGCATTATTACCTTACCTCCATACTTTTTGTTTAGTTGTAACTTCGATTTTTTACTGTGCTAAGCAGCGCAATAAGATAAACCGCCTTCAAAGGGAAAATTTTATCGTCAGATGTATAATTATTTTTTTTGAGGTTATTCTTTGAGGTAAGACGACCGCTTAGCCTAGTGGGTAGCGACCCTGCCTACGAAGCTAGAAGTCCCGGGTTCGAATCCCAGGTCGGGTCAGTATTAACATGATGAATATTGATACTGGTACCGGGTCTTGGTTGTTATATACATAAAATATATATATATATATATATTTATATATGTATATACTTATTATAAAGAATATTTAAGTATGTATATCAGTTGTCTAGTAACCCATAACACAAGCATAATACTTGCTTACTTTGGGACTAGATGGCGCTGTGTGGGAAGTCCCATATATTATTATTATTATTATTATTATTATTATTATTATTATTCTAGAACGTTGTTCCTTTTAATTTTAATAAACATATTTAAACATTTTTGTTGAAACTGTACCGTTTTTCTTAACAAATTGTTTCTTTTTGTTTTATTTTCATCAGAAATAAATTGTTTAGTATTGTTAAATTTATTTAACATATGATATCACATAGACTTAAGTAGGTACCAAACTTTAATCCATAAATTTCTATAAAAATCTATTTTTTTGCACACTATACATTACACAAACGTCATCTGAGCGAGGTGTTATGTTAATTCGTCCTTATAGTAATCCAATGCAATGCAATTAACTTAATCACAGAACACCACCACCTTTTAACTAATTATCATATATAACGACTCAAGCCTATATGAACACTACACTGAAAACCATGTGGAAAATGAATAAAGTTTGTGGTTCAATTTTGTCCAAACTTTTACACCGGCACCACACTTTGGCCGCACCATTGGTGACCAACGTTGGCTATTTAATTGGTGAAGCATACACAATATACACGCTGGCGCTTATATTAGTACCACCGATACAGAAATTAAAGCGCTTTCTAAAAATAAAATAAAAATGTTTAAAATATTCTAAAAAAAAAACTGTTTTAGAAATTCAATGAATTTTCCATTTATCCGATGATATATATATATATATATATATATATGACGACCGCTTAGCCTACTGGGTAGCGACCTTGCCTACGAAGCTAGAGATCCCGGGTTCGAATCCCAGGATTCCCAGGTCGGATCGTATTTATATGATGTAGGTATATTGATACTTGTACCGGGTCTTGATTGTTATATGTATGTGGTGGCTTCACTTGGTAGGTGCCCAAAACATAAGCTAATGCTTAGTTTGGGGCCTAGACGTTGTTGTGAAGTATAGGTACGTTATTATACAAGGTGAGATTTTATTAACCGGCCAAAATTTTTCTAGATGTTAGGTATCATCAATAGACCTCATTGCGTAAATAAAAAACATGTGTTACATTTTCATAATAAATTATTTTTTCTACAGTGTTATTTTATAACGTTTGGTTGTCTTCTTAACGCTATATTAAACGTACGCGCCCGTGGCCTTGAAATGAAATGGGGCGGCGGGCATGAATGGTGACTAGAGTTATTGGTTTTTTTCGGGAAAAGGTTGTGTAGTCATATCTCAATTCTTTTCTATAGAACAATACTAAAAGGAAACAAGACGGCTATCGTTTTCTACCAAAGAGCATTATATACCTCAACCTGTATATTATATATATAGACGACTACTTAGCCTAGGGGTATCGACCCTGCCTACGAATTGGAGGTCCCGGGTTTGAATCCTAGGTCGGGTCAGTATTTATATGATCAATATTGATAGTGGTACCGGGTCTTGGTTGTTATACGTATGTGGTGTCTTCGCTTGGTACCCAAAACACAAGCTAATGCTTAGTTTGGGGCCTAGACGTTGTTATAATGTAATATATTATATAATATATATCCTTGCGGATGGCGATGTTATAAGTGAAAATAACATTCTCGTTCTACCAAACTCGACATACATGCTCAAAGAATGTTGCAACACGACTTGTGTTTTGTGTTGTGACCAGTGGTGGATAATATATAGCTTAAAGCATTATTTAAAACGCGTTATTTAAGCCCAACGGATTTAGCATATTATATTGGTTGCCTCTTGGTGCTATTTATCTATGGTGCTATTAAATAGCGCGACACGATTCCGTAGTCTTGCCTTATGCGTCTTACTGATAGAGCGATGCGATTAGCACAACGAAACGCGTCCCATAGAGTAACACGTCCTACAACGAACGTGATCGCGCGCTGATTGATTAGCGCAACTGTCGGTCGAAAGCATGTGACCACCCCCCAACGCAATGAACGAACGAGGCGCGGATCACGTGCCGAGTGCTACAGCAGACTAAACAGCCGTGGTAGATATTCTCGGGCTAAGCATTCCCGAGAATTATATTACCTATAGGATAACATATAAATAAACGTGCTAAAATAATATAGTTTATAGTCTGAAGCATGTTTTTAAAATATAGCTGATTTTTACATCACTGCGGTAGTGACACGACTGAGCGAATCGCCAACGAGTAGAATAGTAGGTAGATCGCTAACGTTGGCACGCGGATTCCTTTGAAAAAACCAACACGCGACGGCTAATAGCCAATTTCGACGCCAACGTAGAAAACCTTGATCCACACGTTGGACAAGTAGCAATGGGCCAACTATGTGATCAACTTGTGATGCCGGGGTCAAAAAAGTTTTCTTCTTCTTCTTCTTCGTTTAATTTTGTTTATACTTCCAAATTTTTTTTTTCGACATGACTTTTTTATCGATGCTTTTTTACCTATTTTTTTATGCGATTGTATCGATAGTATATTCAACTTTCGATAGTTGCCATTGATCTATAACCTATTAATTTATCGATAGTATCCGAGTATTCGCTACACTAGTTCCAACTAGTTCGCGAATGAATTTGTCATTTTGTTGTTGTGTTGTGCGAGGTATAATTTTTATTTATTCTTTATTATTTTATCGTAAAGTAAGCTAACAAAGCTTTCATTCCTAAATTAATTACCCAAAAAAATCATTTACATCTTTACGAAACTTTTCAAGTAATCTAGCAAAACACTTCCTTCAACTGTTCACTGCTTTTGCTAATGTTGGCTGGCTTCACATTATGCATTATGACTAAATTTGATTAAGCATAATTTGAAAACATAAAACCTTTTTACACAAATTAAATCGTATTCGAATATGTAAGTACTTATAATATAAATAATATAACGTGGCAATTATTTGCTGTTGGATGGCTTTTGGTCGATATAAATAGCCTATACGCCTACCGTGAAAGGCTGACCCCATTGACTTAATAAATTACTAGCCGTTTTTGATTATTTAGACATATCGCAGCACCAAAAATGTTTTTGTCGCCTTATACTACCTAACTTACATGAATTTTTGATTGAATTTATCAAAACAGAAATATTGTTGTAAGTACCTATACACTTTATGAAGATCCTTTACAAGTTTTGTACATTAAAATATCAACTTATATATATATATACATATATATGCACTGCTATCAAAGTTAACATCAAAATATCAGTAAGTCCAAATTGGGTCGGCTTTCCATTGTTGCCTGATGAAAATTGTGTTTATAAAAATGATTAATTTGAAATTTGGCTAAGATAGGTTGATGGTCCCTAATTTCAAAAAAATAGGTTAGGTTATGGTGTGCTTGTGATAATGCGAGAAGCGAAGCGACGAGCCACCAATAATCCTTATAATTTTTTTTTCATTTTCTTAAAAAATATTTCTTGCATGAGGTTTCTACACCCTTCCCCCATAAACCTAATTCAATATTTTGCATTTTTTCAGCAGGCTACATTGGAAAGCGCTATATCCAAATTTTGTAGGTGTCAGTTATGTAACCTTAATTAATACCTAAGGTAATATATCTTATTATCTCTTTGTTTCAGATTCTGAGCAGCAGGTGAGTGTACAAGATGCTACGATTTTTGAGTCGCAGAGGTCGCTCTTCAAATCAGAATCGTAACAAACAAGGCCAGAAAGTTCAAAATCTTAAAAATTTAATTCAATGTAAAGTGTTACTGCTTGATGAAACAGACTTGTCGATTAATCTTTCCAAAAAAGCTAGTGCTCTTGAACTCTATGAACAAGTGTTTTATTCATTAGATTTGATTGAAAAAGATTACTTTGGCCTTCAATTCACTGATACAAATAATGTTAAACATTGGTTGGATCCAACTAAAACAATAAAAAAACAAGTGAAAATAGGCCCACCATATACTTTACGCCTTAAGGTGAAATTTTATTCTTCTGAGCCGAATAACCTCAGAGAGGAATTGACTAGGTACCAATTTTTCCTGCAACTAAAAAGAGATATATTAGAAAGTAGACTAGAATGTCCACATACAACTGCAGTAGAGCTTGCAGCGCTCTCTCTGCAATCCGAGCTAGGTGATTATGATGAAGGTTTGCACACGCCAGCAACTGTCTCTGAATTTAGGTTTGTGCCTAATCAAACTGAGGAGATGGAGATAGAGATATTAGAAGAATATAAAAAATGCAAAGGACTTACACCAGCTCAGGCCGAAGTTAACTATTTGAACAAAGCAAAATGGTTGGAAATGTATGGTGTTGATATGCACATAGTTCTCGGGAAAGATGGGTGTGAGTACCATTTAGGGTTGACCCCGACTGGTATTCTTGTTTTTGAAGGGCCGCAAAAAATTGGCTTATTTTTTTGGCCTAAGATCAGTAAGTTGGATTTTAAAAAGAAAAAGCTGACTTTAGTAGTGGTGGAAGATGATGATCAGGGTCGCGAACAAGAACACACTTTTGTCTTTCGTTTGCACAATGAAAAAGCATGTAAGCATTTGTGGAAGTGTGCAGTCGAACATCACACTTTCTTTCGCTTACGAGCACCTGTCAAGGGACCATCAGCACGGCAAAACTTCTTCCGCATGGGCTCTAGATTCCAATACTCTGGCAAAACTGAGTACCAGACCACACAGCAGAACAGAGCACGCAGGACTGTGCAATTTGAGAGAAGACCCAGCCAACGCTTTGCTCGTAGACAGAGTCATGTGTTGAGGGAACGTGAAAAACAAACCAATGCAACAAAAACAGAGTCCACATCAACTCCTGAACTCAAAAATGAAGTAGCTAGTACATCAGCAGAAGTTACTTTAGCTCTTGACATAAACATGGATACATTGTCAAGAAAGAGCAGTGCCAAATCTCAGAAGTCTAACCAAATTGAACCTGAAGGGAAATCAATGGAAATAGGAGAAACATCTACTAAAAACATACAGGAAGAGCAACATCCTACAGAGGTCATTATTTCTAAAGATGATGCAATAAGCAACAAGGTTTTGTTCAAGGTGGATAAACCCAGTAATGAAGATAAGAAAAATAATTTGACTCAGCTGGTAATGAATAAGTCTTCTTGTAGTTGTTCTCCTGTAACCGACTCTAATCCGCTGAATGACCTACTTATGAGTTTGGTGAAAGAAAAATTAAACACTAATGATTCTAAAAATGAAGCAAAGAAAGACCAAATTGACTCTTCAGAAAAGGAGGTGCCTAACAACCAGGCAAAATGTTATATGACTTCGACCAAAACTCTTCCACCTGGTCAACTGAAATGTAACAACATCTTGAAAGCCAGGGAAAACGAAGTTAAGATAATAAATGAATCCACTAACATAAATCATTCAATTCCTTCTTGCCCATCTCCTAAAATCCTTAATGAGCCATTTCCAAGTAACTCCAACAATTCCCAGTATATTTCTATAGTGGTAGTCGAACCCCCTCAGTCCCAAACCAAGGCGACTCAATCCCCTAAGTTTTCAAAAGTTGATGATACTCCACCAAAAGTTCAACCTATATCACAACTGTCGCCTTGGCTGGTTTCCTCTGAACCCAGTTCCCCTTCAGGTGTGGGAGATAAAGAAATTACTATAATTCATCGCAAGTCTGTCATCACAACGCAGCTATAAAATTAATATTTACAGAAACACATATTGCTTATAACTTATTTATTAATAAACAATCACGTGAGGGTCTATTAGGAAATAAGGCTTCTACTATTCTTGATTAGTTTAAATGTATTTTGAATTCATGAAACTATCATAAAATAGTTTAGCATAGTCAAAAAAAAAACATAATTTTTTAGATGTTAATAATAATTGTACTTTCACCATTGTGTGCCTGTATGTCTATCAGTGGTGAGTGGTGAGAAGCCGACCGCGGTAATCTAAACAAAAAGACACTGTCCTTAATACTGTGATGGTTTATCAAACCCTAAACATTAGAATATACCGTCGCCAGATTCATCTTCAAAATCCATCAAGGGTGTCCTATAAAAACGGAAGCCGATCGCGACAACCTAGGCAATAGACACCTTGTCAATTTGTCAATGATTTTGTGATGGTATGTTCTAATGCTTATATATTAATGAACCCCAAAACATTAGAATAGACTATCGTAATAGGTGTCTATCGCCTAGATTATGGTGGCCGACTTCCTTTTTTATATGTCACTCGTCACCACTGATGTCTTTAAATACTTATTTCTTTTTGAATTTTTCATTAAATTCATTGAGATAATACTTTTATTTGACTTAAGGTTTTATTGAAACTTGCAATCAATTATGTACTTAATATTATTGATGAAGTAACATATATATATATTTTTTGTTGGTGCTATGGTGTTAATATTTTTTGTTTGTGGTGTTAATTTTATTTAGTTTATAATATAACATGGCTCGAAATCAATATAATATCGTTCCATTACAATGGATAGTGAAAGACTGCCAATAAATTGTGATAATAAAAACCGTCCTATTAAACAACATATTTTTTAACGATTAAATTGTAACAAACGCAAATTGTACAAGTGTTAATTGTAATGTTTTTTTTTATAATTGTAGTGGTATCGTTAAAATGAATATCACAGTAAAAAAAAGACAACTTGACATAGACTCAACTCAAAGATTTTCTTTGAAAAAGGGGTACATTGGTTCATATTACTTTGTGTATTACTTTTGTGTCTTTGTATTAAATCATCTTCATAGACAGACATTGATAGACTTATTACTATTATGTGGGTATATATATGAATCACAATGTTATGTTCTGGAATCACATATTTGAAATGTTTTTATGTAATCATACACCTATATTTTTTATCAGTGTGCCATTATCATGACAGATGCTAGGGTATATGGGACCAATAAACGTGGCACTACCCACAGTATTAAATTGTGCCAATTCATTTACATTATGTGCTTGATACTTAATTTTTACCAGACATTCCTGCCACTAAGCGTTTATTATTAATAATATAATATTAGATTTATAAGAATTATATCATTATGCAAGTTATAATTGATCTTTATTAGAATATACCTATTAAATGAATATCAATATAATGAATAATAACATTTTTTTTGTTTTTATTTCATATGGATTTGAACATCTGAAAATCGGTCTAATGGAAGCAAATTACAAAAAGAGATAATATCTTAATTATACCAAAAACTTAAAAATTCCTTGATCTATTACATTGGTACCTATTAAGACAAATTCATCAAGTGTTATTGGTAAGTACTTTAAATTTCAGGGATATATGTAATTTGGTGGATACTTTGCATAAAGTAACTTTTGTTTATTAAGTAATATATGGGTTATGAAAGTTCTTGATTGCTAACAATTAATTACTATTAACCGACCAAGATAATTTGACAAGTGGCTGAAATGCGACGCTTTTTTCTGCTGTTAACTGTATACTCTGCTCAGTGATTTTTATTATGCCAAAAGTACCACAATCTTTAGTTGTCAAATTAATTTGCTTGGTTAGTTACCTGTGCTGCATATGAAAACGTCAACAGATATGGGGACCGGACCGGAACCAAACTACAAAAGGTAGTGGGGTAGGATAGTATATTGACAAAAGAGATAGCGGAAGGTAGTTATCACTGCTATGAGTACAGTAATTAAGTCTCTGCCTTTCAGTTACGTTACGGTGAAACCCGTGTCTGTCATGGTACAGCTGGGTGTACCACGGGGACCACGGGCATTGCTTCTTGCCCGTTGTCCACCAAGTTCACCTGGGTGGACCATGAGTACATGTCCTTGCTAGTAGTCCACCATCCAAAAACGCTCAAACACGTCATTATCTATTTATAATGAACAGCTACAATTCAATTCCAATTTTCAGATTCTTATCTTTATAAAAACCGGTACTCATTCAAATTTTCAGCCCCCATTTTCTCCTTAAAATGTGAAAATCCAAAAATACGCCACTATTTATTTATGCTCAGTACCTAGCTGTAATTTAAATATTCATGTTTCTAACTTCAAAGAACAAATCGGCACTTTCATACTTAATTCCCCACCCCAATTTCCCCCCTCAAAGTTGTATATGTAGTATATAACAATTTACATCAAGATCGTTCAGATTGTTCTTGAGTTATAAAGGGGCATACAGAAGAAAAAAGTAGCGTATTTCACTCTTGACCACCTCCTTTTTATATCTGCGAAGTTTCATTAAAATCGGTTTAGCTGTTTTGAAGATTAGTTTGAACAGATAGAAGTAGCCTATGTCGTTTCTGAGAACATCCTCTTTATGTCTGCAAAGTTTCATTGAAATCTGTTGAGCCGTTTTGTAGATTACCTGGAATAGACAGACCCTACGATTTTATATATATTAGGTATTAATGTTTATAATCTTCCGCAAGAACTGGGCTATCAAATATAAAAAGGATTTTTCAAATCCAACTGGTAATTCCAAAGATTATAAAACAAAAAAAAAACTTCAGCTTTATTATATTAAAGTGCTCTAATTTCTTTTTAATAAAAAATTACACTCTGATATTTCTCTGAAATACGGATACTTAATTTTTCGTAAAAACTTTCAGGTAACAGGCTATTTGTAAACGTTATGCATGTATTTTGCAAAACTATAAAGCCATGGTGCACTCATTATGTTTATGTAGGCTCGCCTATCAGTTTGTTTCAATAATATTATTCTTTAAGCACTTATTGTTAATTTTTTTTAAAATAATTTTGTTAAAAAGAGCGTCCCTCAGTTTCTTGCGTAATCTGAGAGGAACCAGCAGCAAAGTAATAAAATTCACTCTTATGACGTATTTCAAGATTATGTTACATAACTACGAAATAAAGATATTTTGATTTGATTTGATATATGTTTAGCAACGATGAACTGGTAATGACACGCCAGAAACGGCAAAAGACACGTATATTTACATTAAAACATTCTTACGTTAAATACAAGGTGGTAGAAATAGAAAACCCTCAAGGCTATTAAAGAAAACTTTATTTATATGAACCTAAGGATTTGAAATAAATATAGAAGGTTAAATAGTAAAGACACATTAAAACTGAAAAGGACAAAAAACGAAAAGGACAGCACTTTTTAACTAAGTTTGTATAACACTGGCTGTGTCGATAAAACGACACACTTCCATTGATGGGCATTACTTCCACGTGACTTCCACCACAATGGAAGACTTGCGCGTCTTTCGCGGGCGGGGGGACTCGTCAGAGTGAATGAGACATCAATACATAAGTAAGTAGACTATTTTCATTCAAAAGACGGTATTATGTACCATCCATCTTGACGTCATAATGGCCGTAGGTATAGTTTACATTGACGAATTCTACTTAACGGTTTGACTTGGATATGTGGATTTTATATATGTTTAGGTACTAAATATCTGATAACTCAAAATATAATTTTAAATAATATAAGTACCTAGGTACTTAATTTAGAAAATGTACCGCCATCCTGACGCCAGAATGGCGGTAGGTACCTACACTTTAAATCTTAAATATTTTAGAAAGTAGGCAGGTACAATTATTTTGATGAAAGGTACTAAATAGTACAAATTAGGTACTAAATCTGCAGCATAATCACAATCCTAAACGGTAACCTTGTACGACATTGTACCGCCATTCTGACGCACACTTTTGAAATTGGTTAGATTTTCGATTAAAGCCACCTCGGAGGATTAGCATTCGCTCACATTCGGGACAGGAGAACTATTTAATTAATACTAGCCCGAGACGACCCGAGATAGAGCGGTTCTTCATTAGACGGCACGACACGACACCGACATTGTCTGCGGGGACAGTGTCGGCGCCGACACCGACAGATGACTACATTCTTCATTTGGCGACACCGATTTTGCGCCAACACGACACGACGACATCATCATTCTAGAGTGTCATTCGAAGCGATGGCAGCGTTTAATAAATTGTATTTATTGTACTTAAGACGCAAAAAACAAAGTATCCTAAAGCGGTTTTGAGTAGGTACACCCCATTATAAAAGTTATATAATAATACATGAGACTACATATGAGAATACATGGGACTTCCTACACAGCGCCATCTAGTCCCAAAGTAAGCAAGTATTATGTTTGTGTTAGGGCTAGTCCCAAAGTAAGCAAGTATTATGCTTGTGTTAAGGGTTACTAGACAACTGATGTACATACTTTAATATTCTTTTTTTTTTTAATGATACATATATAAATATTTCATACCCAGTCCCGGAACGAAATAAACATGTTCATGTACACAAATATTTGCCCCGGGCGGGAATCGAACCCGCGACCCTGGCTCCGCAGTTAGGGTCTCCAATCGGTCGTCAAATATCAAAAATATTAAATATTTAAATGGTGTGTGTTTTAATTTGTTTGAAAAGTTAATTGCGGATCCGGATATGTTTTCAATTATTTCCATACGAGTAATTAAAAACCACCTACGAAAAAGTTAACCAAATAAGTGACACTTATTTATTTCTCACCACAATTTTTAAAACTAAAAGACACTAAAGCTAGCCCGTGCAGTGAACGCAGACATGGAAGCTTATATAACTACGTAACACCCATGTGTTTCAAAAAAATAAATTGATGCGTTTAAGTCTCTTAAATCATATTTTCAATGATCAAAATAGGTATTTCCTTAAAAAAGCTGAAAACTATACCTAATTGTACCCTATATTATATCACTACATATTATAAAATAAAGTCTCAAAAACTACTGAACGGATTGGTATATGGGTGACACCAACACAAAATAACACCAATGGACGGAGTGATTCAAGAGGAAGGTTTACGTATATAATTGAATCATTTATGTCTATGAATTGAATAATGTTTTGTGGAAATTTGTTGAATTATGATGATTCTTGTTCAAGAAGTCGAAAAAAAAATCAAGCCGGCTGGGAGCTTTCATCGAAAATGCTGCCTAATCCTTTTGAGATATAACAAAATAATGTATGGAGGAATTGTTTCTCTTTTATAGGACTAAAGAAAAGTTCGCGATGGCATATGTCTATCTTTTATGGATAGCTTACTATACCTACCTATTTTTATGTTTAAAAAAAATGGTGTCGTATGATAAGGTAATTGGAAAGCAAATTATACGGATACTGTATTAATCCTTATTAAATTAAACACGTTAATTACCTTCAGCATTTCATGCACATTATGATTGCCATTTACACTACACAATTTAAATTAATAGCTTAGGATCTATCACAAAATAAAATTATCGGGCGCTGCGACAGGCGGCCCGGATGCTTGCGACGCGCGTGGTTAGGCAGAAGTTATCAATATTCTATACAGCGAAATATTTTAGTTTGTTTTTATGTATATATTCTTTACTTTTTCAAATATTTACAGAATTGGAAATAATATACTTACATTAAAAATACTCCCAAGTAGGATGAACTTACGTTACATATAAACGTAATCCACAAGTTCGACGCAACAAGCTGATAGGACACTACGGCAGAAAAAGACACTACGGCTTATATGCTCTGCTACCCGTGCGAAGCCGGGGCGGGTCCCTAGTATATATATATTTTAGAATTTTTATATTCAGATTGAGAGGGACCTGGCGTTAATAATGTTGTCAAATTTGAACTACCGTGATGTTGTCTTCCAAAAGGGTAATGCAACATATGCAGAACCTGCCGGGATAGCAATATTTCAAGGCAGTTTCAAGTTTGCAACGTCGTCGTGCTGAAATGATATTGCGCCACCTGCATGTCTGCGATGTCCGCGGTAAGTACTTTTAAGGTAAAGCTTAAGAAATATTACTTGTTGGCAGTGCAAAAATCCTAACCTAATCCATCACTTTCACCTATAATTTTAATAAGGATACCTAATTAAAAAAATGGCTTTACGTAGGTACTCAAATGTAGGCTGAATTGCAATGCAACCTCCATGGCACTACAAGTTAATTTTGTATGTACATGTTGGTAACATGTTTTGTACCATAGTCACAGACCATAGTAACTTGAATTTGCTTGTCACGATCTATTCACGTTGTTATTTCAGTATTAAAACCGGTGGTTAAAACGCTAAAATGTCTCGTATATTCCGTGATGGAAAACCACCAGATACTCAGAAATTGTTCTCGTTTAATCGCATTTTCATTAACAATTTGGATTCATACCATGGAAAATTCATATTAAAAGTTAGTAGTACCGATTAGACGATTAATAGATATTCATCTGAGTAATATCTGAATCTTCATTACTTATATTTAATAGACATAATATTTTCATCTCTTTTCACGCTATAATGGAACGAGTACTAAGTAGGTACGCCTTCGTAAACGTACTGTAATTCTTAAAGGAAGATTGTTCTTAAGAATCATTAATTTTATTTACTTAGTATACTCAGGCCCGGCGAGAACCAGATCGGGCCCCGGGTGTAAAACATTGCGGGGCCCACTACACCTTACTTTGAAAAAAAAAATCAATTAACCGGGCCCCCGTCTCTTAGTCCGGGCCCTGGTGGTACTATTACCCTTACACCCCCCCTATCGCCGGTCCTGAGTATACTACCCAACTCTAGTATTATATAGTATTATGTAAATGCTTATCAACCACTTATCAACCTTATGTTTGTATCAGGCGATATCAAAGTTACTTGAGAAGAATGTTCAACGTTCGACACACAGCCCTTCGATGACTGTATTCGGTGAAGATGATGTTATACTACCGTCCCCGCCTCCCGAGCAGCAGTCCTACGAGTTGATCGGTAATGAAAAACTTATATTAAATTACTGTAATTTAATTAGTCTAAAATTGTTACAACCCCGGGTCCTGTGTTATGCTCATTAAAACGCACGGCAAGTAGGTATTTTACGTTTATGATTTTCTGAAAAATAGTTAACGGCGAAATAAATACCTACACTAATATTAACACGTCACTTTTGCAATCAAACTTATTCATTCTTTCTCTACATTTGAAATTGACCTTTTTTTATCAGTTAACTTCATTTCACATCGATTTCACACATTCTTACCCTGAGAAAAGTATTCATCATCAGTGAAGCATTGGATAACCCCCAGAATAAAAACGAGGAATACGAAGGAAAAAAAATAGAAGTCAGTGAAAATTGTGGTTCCTGTAACGTAGTTATGATGACGCGTAATTTTTCTTCCTTGGTTTCCTCGTATCTATGATGATTTCGATCATCAATTGCTCTACTAATGGTGAATCATCTTACTTTTTGAAAAACACTTTTCTCAGTGTACGCAGCTTTTAAGTTTGAAGGTCCGAACCATGAAAATCTTGAAAAAGTTCACTGAAAAACAAATGTCGATGAACTTAATTTGTTGAGCTTGTTTTGGAAAGTGCTGCTTTACAGGGAAACCCTCTTAAAATTAAATTAATCGACGTTTGTTTTACGCGGAACTTTTTCAATTCATAATATTAGGTCTTAACCTATAAAGCTGCCGTTTTGTATGAAATAAGTTAAAGTATATTTTTTTTCAAACATCTTTATTTCTGTTATTCAGCAGTTTGTTGATGTCCTTCTTGTAAAAATCAACTGGACGGGAGGCAACAAACTCTTCAAAGGCATTTTGTACTGTTTCTCCGGGAACTGAATTTTTTTTCCGTTAAAAAGTTGTCCAAATTTTGAAAAAAGTAATAGTCGGTAGGTGCAAGGTCTGGTGAGTATGGCGGATGAGGGAGAACTTCCAACCCCAACTCTAGCAGCTTGGAGACTGTTTGTTGTGCAGTATGGCGTCGCGCGTTTTCGTGAAGGAGCAGCGGGGACGACCGATTGACTAAAACTGGTCGCAGACGTGCGGGCTTCTACATCATTATCTTCAGTTCTTCAAAGTACACATATGCAGTAATGCTCATGTTATTTTGTAAAAAGCTTTGATGAATCACACCGGCACTAGACTACCAAACATTGACCATCACCTTTTTAGGGGTTATTTTTTGTTTAACATATTGCTTTGGTGCTGAACCAGGATCTAACCAACTTGCTGAGCGCTTTCAATTGTCTAACAAAATCTATTTTTCGTCACAGGTAACAATTCGGTTCAAAATTCCTTCATTTCTGTGCCTGTTGAGCAACGCGAGACAGGTCTCGACGCGTAGGTTGCGCTGGCGATCGTTAAGTTCGTGGGGTACCCATCTATCAAGCGTTTTTACTTTGCCAATTTGTCGCAAATGGTCTTATATTGTTTTGATGCTAACATCAAAAGTTCTGTTGCTGATAGTTCAGCTGTAGTTTGAGTATCATCAGCTTTCACAATCGCCTTCAATTCATCATTGTTGGCCAAAGTGTCCGGACGACCACGAGGTTCATTATTCAAGTCAAAATTTTCAGAACGGAAGCAGACAAACCAGTAACGGATTGTGCGTTCGTTTGTTAAGTTTTCTCCGTAAACGTTGTTGACGCTACGTGCCGCATTAGTGCCACGACGGAACTCATATTCCATAATTACACGAATTTTTAAAGTGTACATTATAACGAAAAATGTTCAAATGTAATGAAAATACAACGCTAAACTGTAAAAAGAATGTCATGTTTTTAAAACAAAACTAATTTGAATTTAGAATTCACAGCCAATCAAAATTTTTGTTTGTAATGGTCAGTACTGAAGAACGGCAACTTCATAGGTTAAGACCTAATATCTACTGATGGAGAACTATCAACAATTGATATCGACCCGACATGTGCACATAGGTACATAACTAATATTGTAAATACTAACTAACACAATCTTACTATAAACGCGAAAGTATGTATGTAGTGAAGGGACAAGAGAAGCTAGACTACTTTTAGCTTCTCTTGGTCGAAGATAAGCAAAACTTAGAGTTTTTACATGGAATAGTAGTGATCCAGTAAATAGTAAGATGTGAGAAAAATAGAAGATGCGAGATAGCGGACAGATTCGTGGGTAAAAACTTGCTATCTCTCTGTCTATGTATATAAAAATGAAAGTATGAATGAAGGTTATTAGTCTCACTAAAATTCGAGAACGGCCGGACCGATTTGGCCAATTTTGGTTTTGAAATATTTCTGGAAATCCAAGGAAGGTTTAAAAGGTGAGAAAATATGAAGAAATTGTAAGGAACAACTACAATATAGGAAAAACAACTACTTCATTTTCCCATACAAACTGTTCGTACCTGTCAAACAGGGTGCATTGAAAACAGCTGTAATGATTTATATGAAATTTTGTATTTATAGATATATAACATTATACATTAATACATATACCTACGTTTTAAACTGTTCTGAGGCGGTACGAAGTTCGCCGGATCCACTTGTAGGTACCTACTATATAAATACGGAAGTGTGTCCCAATTACGCTCCTAGAAACATGAAAATCGCATAGTTGCTGTACCTATTTAAGGGCCATTTTGATCTTTTGGGTGACTTATTGCGCTCAGAACGAAAATCGCGTTCGTCCGTTTAGAACGTACTACAAGTAATTACGCAAAAAAAAAAACGCGGTACCGTTTACTGTAAGCAACTGCATATAGGTAGCTACCCGTAATCCGTACATTAAGCAATCTTTAGCACGTGAGATCAATGATCAATAGTCTTGTCACTATAGACAATCAAAATCAGTGGGAACTTATGAATAATATTTCTCATTGCAAGGCGTGTATTTTATAAACATCGACAGTTTTATGTAGATAATACTAAAATTGTAGAAACCATAGACATAGTAAGTACATATTAAGCCACGTTAATCAACTATTTTTTGTCCAAGAAAATGAGTGATCTAGCGAAGAAATTTTTTATAACGGGTCGTAGTAGGTATTTTGCAATATAATAACAGATGATAAAGATATTTTCATGTTAAAATACGAGTAAACGTAGGATTTGACACCTGTTTCCGAGGTAGATACGATTTCACTCAACGAACGTCAAATCACGCACACAATTGCAAAGTCAGTTTTGGTCTCACGTTTAATGGCTGGAAACAGATTCTTTATTTTGTTTTTTTTTTAATGTCACTTTGGTAATAGTATTTTAACCAGCCAGCTACAAACAGTAGGTGCAACCAAAGAGATTGGATTACAACTTCATACAAGCAAAATACGAAAAAACTTTTTCCCTCCTCAATATTAATTAGCATAACTGCGTATATTTTTTAGCTACATGAATTACTGACTCTATTAATATTTTGGTAGCTCTGTTGTCAAAACATTCCAGATCGTTTCTATTTATATTTGAGAATTATAAAATAAAGATTTTTTTTCGTTAAGGGACTGTTTCCGATCCTAATGTATGCAAGTTGGATAAAGTGTCGAGAATAATACCGAAAACAAATTGTCTGCCGCAAATGCTGACCTGCGGTTGGGTCATTTTCGACATCAGTTGCGAGCCAAGCGAAGTAACTACGGCGATGGAATTCACAAAAAGTTGGTGATATTATGTCTTATTTTACTAGGTACATATGTAGAATATAATACATATAAATCTAATACAAGTGTTTGTTTGTAATCTTAAAATAAAGGCTTTTTCTCAGCCTGATGTGGTTGTTACCATCTTACCGAAAACCAAATACGCGATCAATTTTGACAACAGATTCCTGATCGGAGTCCATGCACACCCTCAGATATCGATTTTGAAAGCAATCGATCCAGTCACTAAAAAGGTCGACTCCCGAGCTACAAGTGAAATCGCATTGAAAGTATTGAAACTGTGAAAGAGTCATCGTCATCAGCCCATTTTTACCCCACTGCAGGGGCTTAGGCCTCCCCCAGGGTGAAGAGGGGGTTTGGAGCTTAAGTCCACCACGCTGCTCCACTGCGGGTTGGGAACTGTAACGACCGTCATCTATTGACAGCGTCCGGGACCGACTGCTTAACGTGCCCTCCGAAGCACGGTGTCAGTGATATTGTGTACTTAAGTCAGAAAAACTCATTGGTACACGCCCGGATTCGAACCATGGCCCTATGGGGCCTTATAAATTTGAGACAGGTTCGTTGCGCTCTGGGCTATCACGACACAGAGTGAAAGAGTGAAATCACAATAAAACTGTGAAAATGTGAAATTTTATCCAAAACGATGAAATGCGCATGGTCGACGATTTCGTTGAGTATTATTTGTAGCAGAGGTAGCAGGTAGCAGCAGACCATGTGAAAGAAAGTAGCAGGTGCGACGTATAATTACGCATTTCATGTGATTTTTAACATGCTACTTGAGAAATGTTCCAAGCTTATACAGGAACGCCGTTATAGACAAGTACCTGGTAACGGTTACTATTTTAAGTAGGCGATTGCCTGTAATTTTGTCATTTTTAGACAAAGAAGCTCTCATTATTAGATAATTAAAGATAAAACGTCCTTTGTTTGTCTTTTAATCCAATTGAAATTTTCAGTTTTCGATTTATCTTTCTATAAACATCAATCGGCTCTCCACACGGATCTCGTCAAACTTTATTTATTTATTTTATTTTATTCGGAATACCAACAGCATTTTTACATTAGTTATACCAAAATTGACATAAACATAGCTATTAATGGGTATTTGCACTAGATGGCAGGTATAGTCATATGCCCCTCGCTCCATTGTGTCCCGCTACATCTAAAACCGGTTACTGCGAAGCAACTTGTACCTACTTTCGGATCTGCCATAAAGTTTTATTGTAACTGTACGTCTATTTAATTTGGAATAATTCAATTACTTTTTCTGTACGTATTACTATAATTTACTGAAAATCAAAATAGTAACTAATGTTTCAGTATTAAACAAGCTATTCGAAGAACTGCCTTCAGCGGACGCGGATGTCGGCGCAGGCGACACTGAAAAGAGATATTTCATTTTAATATCTACAGTCATGACCTGGGCATCAACTAAGCCTCTCGATCCTGTAAGTTGTAAAAGGTTATATTAAGATTAAGTTCGTTTATACATGTTCCATTTTAATTTTACTATCGACATTTCCACATTACTAGTTCTGTTCCAGAATGTTCACTAAAAATTAAGCAGCAGCTGATTGAATTTGATAGGAGTTGACTGTAAAACGTTATAGAACGTCCTAAACTTCAAATATATAAAGCGGCGTACTTGACACCATATCAGATCCGTGTAAGAATAAGTGAGATTTGAAGTGGCAGTCGACTGCTAAGAACGAAGATAGAATGTATAGAACGCATTATAGAACGATTGTATAGAACGAATAAATAAGTTGTCAGCGTTCAATGAACGCGGAAGTGAAATGTAGACTTTATGTTGGGATTAGGGGATTTGTTAAGCTGTCGACTGTTACTTAGTAAAATAAACGCGCAAATGCCTTGCATGCGTTTTACTGAATTCACAGAGAATGCGGGGGTTAATAATAATAATATAATAAAATCTGGGACATCCCACACATCGCCATCTAGTCCCAAAGTAAGTAAGTATTATGCTTGTATTATGGGGTACTAAACAACTGATATACATACTTAAACATTCTTTATAATATATGCATATATAGATACTTTTACAGCAAGACACGAAACAAATAGACATGTTCATGCACACAAATATAATGTCCCTGGCGGGAATCGGACCCGCGATCCTTGACTCCGCCGTTAGGGTCTCTATAACTACTAAGCCAATCGGTCAGACAACAGTTAGCAGTTGATTACTATACATTTCTTTTTTTATAACCTTTACACAGCCATGTTGATTATTCGTAGGTCGACGATTATTTTTAGGGTCTCTTATGTTTCTCCTTGTACGTCCGTCTGTATGTCACAGTGTTTTTTTATTAAGTCACTGTTAACAGATCTGAAATTTAACGTATTTATAGATTTGTGACCTTTACACAAACATGTGTGTATTAAAATGGATAAATACATACTAAAAATACATACTCTACATACTAAAAAGTGCGGGTGAAATTTAATTTTTTTCCACTAACCTCTCTAGTGGAGTCTTGGGATAGCTATTTTAAAATAATTGTGAGGTATACCTACTTTGATGATTTTTGAAATTATTACTTCAAGTTTTTTCTAACGCTGGTTTGAAAACTCTTGAAAAACCTACAACACCAGCACACAGTAGGTACGGATTTACTACATAATTGACAACCATCTAACCAATCAACTAGTTCACGAGTTATAGCTAGCTAAGGTACCTAATGTGTAATTATTGATCAAGCGTCACCTATTTACATACTCATGATTTTGGTGTATGATAAGTGTTCGTTGTCGGTGTAGCTACGGAATCCCACCTTATGTGTGATTTGATATGCACTTGATAATTATTTTTTTGTCGTAGGACACTCCAGACTTGCCATTCGTGGAGACGGATTTTCGTAAAAGAAAACCTCCAGTAAACTACAGACCGCACTACGATTGTGAAAGTGAAGTGATTTTACTGGCAAGAAATTTTAAACCTTTAATCGGGTGAGCTCAGTATCACATTAATTTGAATCAATTACAAACTATTGACATCTAAGAAGACGTAATTTCATTTGGGATACTGAATGGACTAGTTTCGATATGGTTTTTTTATTGGAAATATTTGTCTGTAGCTCTGCTCGAGACGAATAATGGTCCTACAATTGTGTTTATGTCGATTGCACTCCTCATTATAGTCTTGTTCTAAAAAGTACTGTCGAAAAGGGAGTGCTCTATTAAATTTGGCGAGATTTTTCTGGAAAGCGCTAGTACGTTTAAACCATCTATATAATATACAGACTGTAAATGGAGATCGGATATGTATGCGAGACACAGATGCAGCAAAACAAAATAATGGTGAAAATCCCATATCGTGTGGTTACATTACTTTTTCCGATCAAAGATAGGTACGTTCCTAGTTTATCAGACCAACAAAAAAAATGTCTTTCAACAACAACATATTTACTCATTTTGAGAGCATGTCCTCTTCGGTATATATGAAACTAGCGACCGCCCGCAGCTTCGCTTGCGTAGACTACACATTCCTGTTTTAGGTAGTATTAACTTTTGAAACGGTTTTACATACTTTTTGCTGAAACTAATATTGGGTACACCCATTCAAACTTTCAATCTTCATTCTCCCCACTCCTTTAGGAAAACCAATACTCCCATACTTTTCACCTCCCGTTTCCCACTGTTAAAATGTGGAAATCCAAAAACCCTGAAAGACATCATTATTTATTTATGTCAAAATTTTTATGTTTCTAACTTTAAAGAACAAAGACTCATACAAAGCCCTTCCGTCCCTCCCTCCTTAAATTTGAAATTTCCAAATATTCCTTTCATAAAAAATTTATACGTTATAAAATAAACCACTGTTCTAAATTTCGGCTTCCTAGACTTAGTAGTTTCGACTTTATCTACGTTGATAGATCAGTGAAGACAAACGACAGACAGACACAAAAAGTAGCTGATGCCACTCTTGACAACCTTCTTTTACGTCTGCAAAGTTTCATTAAAATCTGTTCAGCCGTTTTGAAGATTAGCTTGAATAGACACATAGACGTACAGACAAACAGACGGACAAAAAGTAGCGTATGTCACTTTTGACCACCTCCTTTTCATACCCATGAAATTTCATTAAAGTCGGTTTAACCGTTTTGGAGATTAGCTCGAATAGACAGATGGACGTACATACAGACATACAAAAAGTAGTGTATGTCACTTTTGACCACTTCCTTTCCATATCTGTGAAGTTTCATCAAAATCAGTTTAGCCATTTTGGAGATTTGCTCAAATGGACAGACAGACAGATAGTATTATTTTATACATATAGCCTATAACCTTCCTCAATAAATAGACTATCCAACACAAAAAGAATTTTTCAATTCGAACTAGTAGTTCCTGAGATTTGCGCGTTCAAACAAACAAACTCTTTAGCTTTATAATATTATAGTAAGTATAGATAACTAACATTTTTTTTTCTGTGTGATAAAATGCATTGATCTATTTTGTGTAGGTATATAAGTTTGTGGTATTGTGCGAAAGCTACGATTTAAGGAACAAAAATAAGACACGTACATTTGCACCCCCAAATACCTAGGTACACCTAAACACCACACACAACCAAACATACACACCCTCACAGACACAATACACACAAAACTCACACTAGTTTCAATGATCAGCCAACATGTTAATAGACAACGAAGCCAAGGTTAAGTTTATTGTACATGAAATAAAAAACGAATTGTCAGTGTCAAAGTCAAGTTCTTATAAAATGAGGCGGTAAACAAGTAATTTTTTTGCTGAAAAACTTTAGACTACTCTCCAATTATATTAATAAAATAATTTACCAGCGTAGACACCGGTGTCGGTGGTATTAAAGCATTTCTCATGTGCTGTTCTATTTATTGTTCAACAGTGCACTAGTCCTTTGCGCTGGAGTAACATATGGTTCCGGCGAGGACGTGTTGTATAGCTGGTTCCAGAAGGCTTGGGAAAACGAACCGCTGATGCCCATTCTCGGCCGTGGGTTTAACGCAGTGCCTCTCATCAACGTCAAGGATTTGGCTCAGTTAGCTTTTCTATTGAACGCATAATTTGTTTAAAGGATGAATTTGAATTTCGAAAGTTTTGTACCATAAGATTGTCATACAATAAGTGGGCATTGACAAGCTTTCATCGCGGTAAGTTTTGGCAAGTGCATGATGTAAGAAAAAATATAACTCGTTTTTATGTCTATGAGTATTTATATTTATACTGATTATTGATACTGGTACCGGGTCTTGGTTGTTATATGTATGTGGTGTCTTTGCTTGGTACCCAAAATACAAGCTATTGCTTAGTTTGGGGCCTAGACGTTGTTGTGATGTATACGTTATTATTATATGACGGTTTCAGAATTTACACGATATGCATCCGAAGCACCCAGAGAAACCTACAGAATATTTGGAATGATAATTTTCCTTACATATTTTTTTTCTCCGACTCTATTTTTATAGATACGTTGCTGTCGTGTAAATGTTTTTTTTTTTTTAAATTTCACGTATTATCGTAGGTAATGGAACATATTCTGTACTTTTCACATGTATACATTGACATATGTATATCTCAGATGAAAACGTATATATAATATTTATCGTTTCAAAATTTTTAATACATATTATATTTACTTAAAATTCCATTTTGCTGTAGTACATTGCCATAAGATCAAAGACAATATTTATTACATTTTTACAAACGCGATATGTACGTTTTCATCTGAGATATACATATGTCAATGCATACATATGAAAAGTGTTGCCTTTTACAAAAAGCAAAAAACTACAGCTCTTCCTGGTATTCTATATTTTCTCTTATTTATTATTGTTGTCTTCTTGTCTATCAACCCTTTTGCCTCAGGTTCATAAACGTGGCTCAGATGTAGAGATGAAAGAAAAACTGGAGTTCTTGCAACTTCCTTACATTGTGTTTCCTCAATGTATGTGAAAACTTAACTATAAGACGTAAACCATCTGGTTTATATTGAAAGTCTTGAATTACGATTCTAATCTCTTTCGAGACTCGCAATTTTCTATGTCAAAGTACCACTAGACTGAGCCGTCAAATTTTCAATTGTTACCCTATAATAATAATATCTGGTACATCCCACACAGCGCCATCTAGTCCCAAAGTAACCAAGTATTATGCTTGTATTATGGGGTACTAGACAACTGATATACATACTTAAAAATTTATTTAATAATATATACATATATGGATACTTTTACACCCAGACTCGAAAGAAATAGACATGTTCATGCACACAAATATTTGTCCCGGGCGGGAATCGAACCCGCGACCCTTAGCTCCGCAATTAGGGTCTCTAACCACTCGGCCAACCGGTCAGTCAACACTAACACTAATTCTTGCATATACATATATTTCGTCTTCCAACAGCGATTCAATATTTAGACAGATACGTATGACGAGGTTTTTAAAAAAAAAACAATAACTCTTTTACCTATAGGATCGTTTACAATCTGGTAATGGACTTCCCAAAGAAACTCTACATATTGGCGGTGGAACAAACTGTGACAAAACAGCGAGAGGTGAATACAATTTAATCCGTTGTGACATTGATGATGTACCTAACACATTGAAGCTGAATTACAATAAATATTTTCAGATAATAAAGTCGCTGGGCCGTACATTTGGTTCGGGGATGTTCAAATGTATTCCACCACAGGATGCGTTTTTGATTCCCGATATGACCGTAAGCATAACATTATTTTCAAATTTATTTATTATTTTTATTTATTTAATTACAACTGAAACCTATACATTTAAAGACATAAGTAATTAAAATCTATGCAGTCAAATGCAACGTTTATAAAATTAAAGGTTTCTCGCAGCAATGTAAGAACAATAGCAGTTTATTATTCTCAGTGTTGATTCAGTGAGAGACTCGGTCGAGATGTCTCACGATCTAAAGAAATTAGTATCCAAATTATATTAGAAAATTTTCTATCAGTGTATATATCGATTATGTATCGATTCATATTATTTTATGTAATAAATAACGCATCAGGGTTAGTAGGGTATTTAACCAATGACATTTTGAACGTATGAAAGGAGGTAGATGTGGCACTGGCGATGACACCCAGAAACTGAAGAACTAAAATTACAACAATTGTCTTAATTCGATTAAGAAACGTAGTAACCATTCCTCCTAATCTATGTTGAACAATCATATTTCAAGGGTAATTCATTAAGGATAGCTAATTCTTTCTATATCATACGTTTGTGTAATAAATATGTGCGTAGTTGCTAGATTTTTTAACACTAATTTATTCTTCTGTCACACCAGCAAAGAGCATTTGACTTGATGACCGTAAACTTAAACATGGAACCAACTTTCTTATTGGAACCTATGGGTTTGGAATGGCTATCCGATGCCCCATTCGTCGAGAATCTGCCTACACTCATGAAAGAGTTTAAAAAGGAGCGTGGTCTCAAATCATTTAAAGTAAGCCAATTCGTTGACATAATTCAATAATGCAAAATACGTATAAATTTTTAACACTACTATATTTTTAATGTACCTTCTAATATAGTTCCAATCAAACTTCATGGTGGCTTGGAATACAACGCTATAAGCGTGCTTGCGCAGGTTCAGTCATATGCCCCTCGCTCCACTGCGTCCCGCTACACCTAAAAATGGTTACTGCAACGCGACTTGTGCCTATGTTCACATCCGCCATAAAGCTTGATTGGAATTGTAAAATGCTGTATAGACCAAATTTGGGATCGTACATTACGTTTTTACAAGTGTTACACATCGCTGTACTTCGATTTTATATCAGATTTATAGTTCGACATGACTTACCAAAATGAAAATTATGTACCTATATAAACAGAAGTCTGTTACAAAATAGGAAATACAATCTTTGTCTGCAGTCCGTCGCGTCAGCCTGGTTCAGTCAGAGTTCGAACCACCTCATCAATTTTCGATCCGATTTTGGTACTCTGCAGAGACTGCAGACTTTTACCGTCGGCCACAGACCAGCCAACCTATAGACCACGCTTTAATAAACGTCAGTACGAAAACGAAATCGCCAAAAAGTGGCGGGGTGCGGGGAGAGGTCGGCTAGTTTTCATTGGCTCGTTCAAAATTGACAATTTAATGGCTTCCGACGTGCTTCCTACTGACGGCTCACTAGTGACGCAGTTATGTAGTGTCACTACATAGCCTTGGCGAATGCTACTCCCTGACAAAGCGTGGTCTATAAGGTTGACTTGTCTGTGCCGTCGGCAAACAACGTCTTTTTACATCTGTGACGGACCTCTGTTTACATGTGAAAGTTTCGTTCTAGTAAGTGATTGTCAAACCCGAAGTTATGGTACAAACTTGGGACCTACCAGAACTTAGAACCTTCCAGGCTAATGATGGGGAGACAAATTCTAAATTGTGTACTATCTCATAATAATTAATTGGTAGCTTATGACGGCCTTGCATACATTCCAAGATAATGTTACCGGCGTACCTCCGATAACCAAACGTCACGAATGACAAACGGAAAGTTCCAAAAATTCCTGTTTGCTAATGAACAGACATTCGACTCCGCTCCGACCCATTATCTGATAAGTTCTTGTATACAAATCCTTGTAACCCGCATGCATCACTCATTGTCCTTTCGAATTTCAAAGATGTTGCAAATCTGTATTCCGACTGTATTATTTTAAATAAATATTTCTTAAAGTGTCTCAAGCTTTCGTTCTTTTGGCTGCTTTTCTAGTTTTTTAAATACTTTTTCATCGATATTTGATCCCATATGAAATATGCAACCTACAAATTGTAAGTCACTTTATTACAAAACAAAAAAATGGTTGCTTGGCTAAATAAATTGTGAAAAATTACGGTTTATGACTAATTGACAGGCCGTAAAATATTAATTCTGTTTTTAATTTTAAAATTTAAATTTTAAAATATAACATTCATATATAGAATATCACCTTTTTAAAATACGTACTCGGTCAGCCGACTATGTTTTGTTGAAAGTTAAATTGTGAATGTTTTATGACCCTCCATATAATTGTTGTGGGCTCTCGAACTACTTAGCAATTTATGTTTAATATTAATTACTGTTCCATCAACTTATTATTAGGGCTACACACGCGGAGGACTGCCATATTTTTCGTGCTGAGTGAAGTTGCTGATTGTCCGGAATCTGCGAATTTGAGAATTAATAACTTCTATTAGCAAGTTTATTAGATAGCAGTGCTTATATTAGTATGTTTCAATGTTTCAGATTTTAGTATACGGACCACCTATAGTGGGCAAGACGACCTTGGCAAAGCAAATATGTGAAAACTATGGAGTTGTGTACATCTCTGCAGAGACGATTGTAAAAGATACAATCGCTGATTTGGTCAGTTTATTTATAAACTTTCGTAGTTATTCGTATGTACCATAGAAGTAGCGAAACGCGCCCGCCCCGCTCCCTACTAGAATCACAGCACGCTATCGAAAGGGCGACCGCTCATACAACCTCCCAGGAATGTAGGTATACTTACCACCGGTCGTTACTCGGCAAATGCCCGTTAGTAAGTAAATTTATATTTTTCATCGCAAAAACGCCGAATTATGTAATGAAATTTTGTGAAACCCGCCAAAAAAAAACAACGGTAAGTGGTGTAATTTTTTATGTATATGAAATTGTGTGGGCGCTTCCCCTCGCAAACGCGTCTCACATCCTCGCTGAATGGAACGCTTCGTCTCGTACAGTAAATGTCTTACTGTATCTCTAGTGGGGAAACGACGAGCTTCGCTATCTCTATGGTATGCGCCTACTCGTAGTAGGATTGATAGACTGTCAAAGCAATCCGAAATCGAGACCAGTCATTGACTTCGATTCAATGTATCCATCGCGGCTGCAGTTGTTTGAGGATGATTAATGTAAGTTAATATTCACATACTTGCTATTGCTAGACAGGCCAAAGGTTCGGTTAAGAATGAATTTGAAACTTCTTACTTTGTCGCCGGCAACACGATTCGTATGGGGTCGCTTTGAGAATATTCGTTCGGGCTCATTAAAGGTCGTCAACCGGGAAACCCGACACATGCGCGCCATCTAGTCTTGCATATTGTCTTTATGGCCATTCCGTGTCGTAACATGTATGTTAGTGTTTTTATAATGTTTACTTCTAGCTCTTCACAAGACAAACCGGCGAGGGTTTCCACAAAATTCCAGGAGGGCGGCGCTACTGAAACGTGAAAAATGTTTAGATTTACAAGTACGTGTAATGTCTATGTGGCTATGAAGTTAGTCACAAAAATGTAGCAGTATAATTTCATTGAAAGGTTGCGGCGGGAAGTAAGGCGGGTCTGCGCAAACGCGCATGCACAAAATAATGCGCATCACACTTCAGAGCCACATAGATCGGTTCAGTACAGTACTTTCACTCCTCACGTTTCAGTGACGCCGTATAGTGGCCTGAAAATTTTAAACTACATAAGTAAAATAAAATATGACCCAGCATGATGCTCGGCCTTCGAAATGGTAGAAAAAAAACCACGCTGTTACCGCGTAAACGTATAGGGCTGTTTCTCGATCATTTTCATCTCATCGCCGAACGTTCGATTATATTAATAATCAATTAACTTTTGCTAATTATGTAAACAAGAGTCAAGTTCAACTTTTGAGGTGAATGTCATATTCATTAACTAACACACAATTTTTATGTGAATCCTTACCTAATAGCCACACAAGCGAAAAAAAAATGGCTGAGCTGCAGTGCTGTGCTGACCATTGCGGTTAGCGGTTAAGCCGTTCTCGAGTTTCGCGCGTTTGAACATACCTACATAAAAACAACCGATTTTATATAATAGTATAGATGTAAGTGGATTAAGTTTAATTTAGTTTCTTTATTTATTTTTTGTTACTGCGCTTTTATATGAATGATTCAAAAACTCTCTTTGGATTTAGATAATTAAAGTAAGTATTAATAAATCTTATTTATTGACAATGGCGGTGAATGAAAAAAATACAATATATTGTTTTCTGTATAGAGTTATACAGGCCAGCTATTTCAGTTTGGTTTTCAAAATATTTTTCACAATCGTTTTCACAGCTCCAAAGTATTTATTTTTTGTGATGTTTTGGTACAAGTTCACGCAATATTATTTCAAGGCAGACGTGGCGCACGGCGCACTGGGAGCTAGGCGAAGCGTCAGCTATTCCCACTATGGAGGAAGAAGACAACATGGAACCAGACGACGTTGGCGAAGAGGAAGCAATGAAGGAAACAGCAAAGCAAACACTCGCACTGCTAAGCGCTGGTTTTCCAGTCAGCGAGGAAGAAATATTGGGGTATCTATCGTTATCATATCAATATCTACATTTTAGTCGTCTTACCAAGGCCAAAGTAGGTTAAGATTCTATAAGTGGAACATCATCGCAATAAATAGGCGACAAAAGTAGAAAGAAGCGGTACGGTGGGGCAGAGGACGCTTCCCGACGAATACTTACTACCGCGAGCGTCGGAAGAGCGGACAAGAAAGGTTTAGTTAATTTAAAATAAATGAACTTTACAAAAAATAAAATAAAAACCAACTTCGAAAACATATACTAAAAAGTTGAAAATAAAATTTTCCCTTTAAAGAAAGGAGCATTAATAGGCGGCATATAGTTAGTGAATTTAATTATATCATTTCATTTAAAATGAATAGTCTAAAATTTATTAAAAAAAATATGCGACACCATTCCCTGCCCCTTTCCGAAACTACTGAGATTACATTTTTAAATAAATAATAATAATAATAAGACATATGTTACAAAAACACAGGTGCATATTTAAATATAAAAAAAAACATACATTCATAGATACACAAAAATACATAGTATACAGCGTTTCCCATGGGGGTCTCCCTTATATTTTACAGGACAACCTAAACGATAAACGAATTCTCATTCTAAGGGCTCATTTCGTAAGGCGAAATAGATCATAAACTTTCTTTTCAAGTGTATCATGTGACATATCAGGCTAAAGTAGCCGTTGTCATATCTTTGTATGTTAATAAGAAAAACCATTAGTTTGGTAACTTATTTCTCGACATATCCACCTACTCGTATTAAATTCACTAAGGTGTTGTATAGAAAATAAACATAAAATTAAACTAAGTTCTTTTTTTATATAGATACATACGGCAACGCCTTTTAAAATCGGATGCAATGAATCGTGGCTGGGTGTTGGACGGCTATCCGACCTCCTTGGAACAATGCTCCGCGTGTATGTATATTCTAATCTGGTTTTTTATGTACAAGTACACGTTGTGACCCTAAAAATGTGAGCAGAAAAATACATGTCAAATATACGCCACTTGATGTTTCGACTCAACATCGTTATAGTAGACTTTTTGTATGACGCACATCGAAAAACAAATATTCTATATTATATTTCATGTAAAATTTCACAAAATGTTTAAATTAAAATAAACAGTGATAATGATATGATGATGATGATGATGAAACGACCGCTTAGCCTAGTGGACCTTGCCTACGAAGTTGGAGGTTCCGGGTTCGAATCCCAGGTCGGGTCAGTTTTTATATGATAAATATTGATACTGGTATACCGGGTCTTGGTTGTTATATGTATGTGGTGTCTTCGCTTGGTACCCAAAACACAAGCTAATGCTTAGTTTGGGGCTTAGACGTTGTTGTCATGTATACGTTATAAAAAAAATAATATAATATATGGTTAGTCTAATGTCTGAGTCTGTCACTTTGCTTGGATTTTTTTTTTGGTCGTTTCGAAGTAGCTCTAACATCTAGTCACGGGATTTAGTAGCTAAATACTAAAGTCTAGTTTAGGAGATATTGGTGAACGGACTTCGAAACCTATTCCGGCAAAATATTTTCGCGTGATTATCGTCAGTATGTATATACTCAAGAAAAACTTTATGCCCGCTGTGAACACGAGTCGAATGCAAGTTTACACTGTTAGCACCCTCGCCTCGCTTACACCCGTTGACACCTAAAATGTTCAACTGCGGCTTCACGAGATGCTATGTTCGGGTCGGTCATAAAGTTTCGCTCGATCTGTAAGTCTGTACTCATTATAAAAGACCGGCCAAGCGCGAGTAGGAATCGCACGCGAAGGGTTCCGTATCAATATAAAATAATACGTTTCTTGTTTGGGGACCCCTTTCATTTCTAAATCTATTTTATTATTATTTATTGTTATACCTAGTCGCAATACTAGTACATACTTCATGAAAATTACATGTGTAAGCAATGATCTCACAACTACCAAACACCAAAACCGTCAAAAAAATAGGTACACGTTTCTTATATGGGGACCCCTTTTAATTTTTGATTTTTTTCAATTTTTTGTTGCTATAACGGCCACACTGTGAACATTTTAAGTGCATGTCTACGAACAATTACTACAACAAATATTAAAAACAAATATTTTAAGTAAATACAAACTCAAAATATTTTATGACTCTTACAATAAATTTAATAGGCATCTTCAAAAATATGATTTTTTATATTTTTGAAACATTAAAAAAATTCAATGTGATATTATACTGTACGTCAGTAAACCAACAGTACTTATATTCATAAGTATTTATAAAACCAGTACAATGTAAGTGAACAATTTTTATACCTATCTTTGGTTATCAATATATGCATGTTATTTGTATGAATTAGAACACATTTTTTTAATAGTCATGGAATCATCTATTTGTATAAAGTAGGTACATGTTGGTTTGTTTTATGTAGTATTCGAAAAGGGCGAAGAAGAAGACTCTGAAGTGGAACATGTAGAAAATGAAGAGGATCAATTTGAAGATGACGCCATGTTGTACGATGGTGTATTGAGGAAGATCTTGCCTGGTCAGTAGTAGCTATTAATATTCACATAATTCTACAGTTTACCAATCTAAAGAAATACCAGTTTGATCTATTTGCTTTATTTACACAAAAAATACCTTCTAACTTTATCGTCTAAGGAGTGAAATGGATAATGAGAGATATGAAAACGTTATGCTAAATATTTTCAACTTTTAAAGTAATACGTATACTCTATGTTTCGTACCTATTAAGTAGGCACCTATTATCTGCTTAATGCTATATATGCGGTTAAAACGGTAAATGCATCTTGACTTTCAATAAATGTGTGTAATAGGTAGGTACAACAGGTACTTAATTTAAAAAAATATTTAGTCTCAAGTGTCGGGTAACAAAACAACAAACACTTTGAACTTGACAAACTCTACTTTGATTTCATTACCTACATCTTAAAAATTTTGTCGTACTTTTATTTTAGTAAATAATAGACTTTAAGGTTTTTTTTTTGCTGCGTTACGCCGTATTGAAAAAAACGTTCCTTTCTGAGCTTTTGCGAGTAAATACCAGGAAGCAAAATAATACTAGAAGAGCCATTCAATACTAATTGAAATCATGTATTTCGTTGTACCAAAAGGAGTTAAAAATGAATGGACATCTACAAAAGTTTTATTACACAGTGAATAGTAATACACTTCTTTTATTACAGGCATAGTGATATCATTGGAAGCTACAGACGAATTCATTATAGACAAGGCGATAAGACAGCCGGAAACGGAAGACTTGCGAATGGACGAACACCATTTTCTGGAGCGGCTCAGCAAATTTCGCATGGGAGACGCACGTAGCGTGACACCTCTTAATTTCTTCGATGAGCTCGATATCCACCCTCTAGTGGTACCGATTAATGATCACGAAGACTACGCTATGAGTAAAGCATACGCCGAAGCCTCGCTTAGAATGGGACGTCCCTGCCGTTATAGAAAACTTATGGGTAGGTTACATAATGTATTAGACTTACTTAGCTTTCCGCCCGCCGCGACTGTGACCGCGTTGACAACACAGTTGTACCGGGACCACTAAAGGAACGTGACACTCCAGGACATTGTGAAACTTCCTAGAACATTCTGAAACTTACCTACCTAAGAAATGTGTATACCAAATTTTATCGAAATCCGTGTAGCCATTTTAACATAAAGAATAGCTATTCTACAGGAACCGTGTATTTTTCATGTAATTTATCTTGTGTGTTATTCCAAGTCTTGTAGGTGCTAAATTTCACCAAAATCTGTTCAGCCGTTTTAACATGATGTCAATAGTCAAATATATTTATTTCGTAGTTATGAAACATAATCTTGAAATAGGTCACAAGAATGAGTTTATTACTTTGTGGAAATGGTGACTCTTCTTCATGGATTTACATAGATCCCCTACACACTACCAGTATTTACCAGAAGCCACTCAACACAAATTACGAGATAGGTACATCAGCCCGAAGCAAAAGCGCGGCGGCCGCGGCCGGTAGGTATAGGTAACAGCGCGCGGAAGTACATGGAATGACAGAGGCCTGGCCTAGGCATCTTGTTGTTGAATGTCAGGGCTACGCTAGTATATATACGTTTATAGTCAGGACGAATATGTTGGCGCACGGCCCACGCCAGATTCTGAAATTCCGTATACATGTTATTTCAGTTGTAGGTGGTAAGCATGACTTTTATAAATTTTTTTTCATAAAATAAACTTAATGCAGATTACACTCTATTATTATATTATACATATTTTTTTCATATTTGAATCCAAACTTTTTTTATTGGATTTTTCATGCTTTCATTAATGAAGTACATTCTTTTCTTAATGTTGAGTTAAAGAGTTTAGACTAAATTCACCACTCTAATCCGTTGCCGGTTGGAGACAGCTGATCTCAACCGTCACAGAAGAGATTACTACCGGTGGACCTGTGATATTTATTTCACTTGACTTTCAAATAATTAAAAACTCGTTGGTCATACGACCTATGGCGAGGATTGAACACCTGACGTTTCTATCAAAGATGGTAGATAGAAGAAATACGAAGAAGTAGGTATATAAAAAGAAGTATGAAATCTGATGTTAAATTTCGTGTAATTAATGAAAGTTTAATGCAATGCAGTGAATGAAATATAGATTAGTGTTAAACATTAAGTAAACAAAATTGAAATCTATGAAATAAGTATGTATATTAGGTATATTTCAAACAAGCATCTGATTTTGCTAAATTCCAATTTTCCAGCTATAATCGAGGCTGCTGAGAAAATAGAGAAGAAAGCAATGGAAACAATGAAGATGAAGGAAGAAAAAGCGCAGAAGGAATTAGAGAAGAAGTTGCTGCATGAGCGCGAGGACAGATTAGAATATTGGGTTGGAACCCATTTATTTTTTTTTGTTTACTCCCAGACGTAGGAAAATTTCCACCCTTCTGCGTAATTATTTTTAGCTTTTTCTAATCATAAAATTCAATCTTGTTGCACTGCTAGCATTATGTTGGTTTGGTTTATGTGGTATCTGTGCATCTACCCTCTATACGCAACCTTCCGACAGTCAGTAAGATTATATCTGAACGGTACACTTGTGTATTATTTGAATTCCACACTGGCGACGAGTTTTCTTTTTAATCTGAAATTGTTCGATATACCTACGTATTGCGCGTATAATTTTGAATTATTATTATAGCCACTATTATAGTTGGAAGTACACCCTTTTTTAATTGCAAAACGGACGAGTGGGTAGTGCACGAAGCGCAACTGATAAAAAAAATTTCGGCCAATTTAACTAATAATGCTCTGACTCTACAGCACCGGTGAGCGTCGAGGTGCTATTTTGTTGAACTACATGACACAGGAGTCAACCGTCTCACGAAAGATTTGTTGTTTCCAACCACGCCCAAGTCGGCTACCTACAATTGTAGGTGTAATAAAATCGTTATTACCCACTTTGAACCAAAAATATGTATTTCCGGTAAAAGGAAATTATTTTACGATGCTAAAAAGGGTATTCACGAATCTTTGGGTGATTACGCAGCTCGTTTACGGGTTCTGGCCATCAAATGCTATTTTGGATCCGCTTTGGAAATGAGTCTTACGGATCGGTTCGTGCTGGGATTGGATTCTGCCACCGTCAAGGTAAAACTGATCCGCGAAGATGCACAGATACCACAGTTTAAAAATGCAATTTCACATTTTCCACCACCGTTTCTTACACCCAACGGAACGCGAAGTTTGCGTTTTTTTGTGCATGCGTTTTTAAGAAATTCATCTAAATTTTTTTGGAGGTGAATTTAAACTATTTGCTTCTAGCGACATCTAATACTCAATTTGGATACTAACTGTGTTTCCTCTTCGTCAGAAATTTCAAAATAAAAGCTGTCTTTCCTGAAATTGGCAAACGGACCACAGACTTCACACGATTGCTATAAAAACAGAATAGGTACGTTTATAAATAAATAAATTTGGACAGTGTCGAAAAATAAAAATTTATCTCACACAAAACTATTACAAACGTGAGACAGACACTTTCTTAAAAATATATAATTACAAATAAGAATATTAAAAATAAATTACGATATGTTTAAGTTGTCAAAAAATTCTCACCTCTACAGTATTTTTTTTCTCTGTAAGTGTGAGCTGAATAATTTTATTGATACACAGACGATAAATTCTAGGGTTATATGGTTGCGTGCAGTTCGCGTTACGTCCAGTTCGTTACGTATAGTCCATAATATTTTGTGTGTGTGCATATTATTATAATCGAATATTGCTAGATAATAACAAAAACAAAAACAGATGATGAAACAAAACAATAAATATTCAAATAAATATCACAAGTTTATTCACGTATAAAATTCGCTAATTAAACCGCGAGTAAAGTATAGATACTTACCAAACCGATGATGTCGTACATTGTTGGTCAAAAAAAAGGCTAGGACGCAGCCAGACCTAGGATCATTTGCAACCTTAGCTTTCGGGTTAAGTGACATCAGTGCCATTTCTGCGTAATTATCAATTACTTACCCTTACGGTGGTATATTTATAACCATTGATGATGTCTAGTCGGAGTTGTACACGTTGATGCGAGAAGAAGAGGAAGCAGCGTTGAACGCGGCAGGTGAACCTTTGAGAAACTACCTCGTGCATCATATTTTCCCTGCGCTCACGCCTGCCCTTCTCGAACTAGCAAAGATGAGACCTGATGACCCTATCGATTATCTTGTACGTATATCTAGATACAGATCTTAATTTTGTTTACTTCTTTTAGGAGTTTTATTAAATACAACTTTTAAAATCATTGTCGTTACAGTTTAATACGTATATTTTAATAGTATTTAAGTAAATGGGGTTCATCATCAGCCCATTTTACCCCACTTAGGCTTAGGCCTCCCCCAGGGCGAGGAGAGGGTTCGGAGCTTAAATCCACCACGCTACTCCACTGCGGGTTGGGGATTGTAACGACCGCCATTTATTGACAACGTCGGGGACCGACTGCTTAACGTGCTCTCCGAGGCACGGAGTCAGTGATAGTTAATGTACTTAAGTCAGAAAAACTCATTGGTACACGCCCGGATTCGAACCATGGACCTATGGCCTTATAAATTTGAGACAGATTCGTTGCGCTCTGGGCTATCACGACACGTAAATGGGGTTAAGGGCAAATAAGTCCTTTCTGAGTTTTCTCGCCGATTCATGATCAATTACACAAAATACTGAACTAATAAACTGATATATACTGGGATGTCCGATGACGTCGAGACTATTGTTATCAAAAATTCGTAGTTTTAGTTTACCTACAACAAAATATGTAATACTGGTTCTATATGACGAACGAAATACTTTGCTTTTTCAATGATATATCTATATATCAAGAGGCCCTATTCATTACTTACATAACAATAACTATAGTGGTTGGTAGATCAGCGTGGTGGATTTAAGCTCCAAGCCCCCCTCTTCACCCTGAGGGAGGCCTAAGCCCCTGCAGTGGGGTAAAATGGGCTGATGAAGTGAAGTGACAATGTTTGGTATAAAAGTAATTTTCAGTCGTCAATTGGGCATGTTTGTTCTGTATTTTTGTATCCAATTTAATTACTAAAAACATGAATTTTAGAGGGACCTCGCTTTCAGAAGTTACGTTTGAATTAAAAATCTTAAATTCGTGCTTGATCTTTTTTTATAATAACGTATACATCACAACAACGTCTAAGCCCCAAACTAAGCATTAGCTTGTGTTTTTGGGTACCAAACGAAGACAACCCATACATATAACAACCAAGACCCGGTACTAGTATCAATATTCATCATATAAATACTGACCCGACCTGGGATTCGAACCCGAGACCTCCAGCTTCGTAGGTAACCATTATATAATTAATTTAGACGGGCAATACTGAAGAATTCTGAAATTAGCATATCAAAATTATTGCTATATATATTCGGTAAAGCGATTTGTTCGTCAAAAGTAAAATCCATTTTCGGGTATTTTTTGCTTTAATTAGAATAGCTATAATTTTACTATACAGTCTTGACAATTCCTATATACTTTTAGTTATTACTCAAAACTATATCTTTTAAAAAATGTAAGGAAGTGAAGTTTAAGTGATTAAAATCCAAGTACCAGATCTGTTATTAGAAAGCGCAGAAGGAAGTCCGTAGTACTAGAAATTAATATAGTCTGACATGAGTTCGACCGAAACCGCTGTACCGCGCCTTAGGTATATGCGCGGCGAGGAGGGAAGGCAGCACCTAAGCGTTGACAGGTTGGTGACGGACGGACAAATTGACGTAAGTAGGTACAAGATATCACTATGTGGATTTATATCATGCACAACAAGTTCCTTCTATCTTCGATTATTTCGCTTCTCTACATTTTACTGCGAAGTAAATGTACAAATGCACAATGCAAATCTACGACCACTTTTTACTAAATTCGCACGTAATTTGTACAATGACAATCGTTTTATTCTCTAAACTTGGCTATCACGTCGTTGTTGCCATTCAGCCTCTAAACTCATTGAATTTCACTGTCGACTTTATATGGCGGAGGCCTGATTAATGGCTGTTAAGTATGTTTAACATGTTCAAGAGTTAGGTACAACATTCTGGTGCTTTCCAGAAAACTTACATCAAATTTAATTGTATAACCCTTGTTCTTCCCTGAATTTTCTACAACAAAACTAGGGATAAAAAAGAGTCCATGTTGACGTCGAGAATATATACCTATATGTAACATGTACGTTGTTCTTACAGGCTGAATATTTATTCAAGCAAAATCCGACTGGAAAAATGTTGGAGCCAGGGTTCAATCTGCAGGCAGAGAAATTCTTAGGGAAGATAAAGATACTTGACGAGGCACTTTTGGATCTTGACATAAAAATGCCTCCTCTGGCACCACCTGACGCCGCTGTCGGGCAATCCTTTCCTACTGACGAAGAATTGAAAGACTGCAAAGATAGAAAAGATTAATAATGACCCAATGGTCATTATCACAATATTTATTGAGTGTACTTTGTTCAGATTAATAATACTAGCTTAGACACACGGTCAACAAGCGACTATTTTGACTTTAGTCCCCGCATCGCGATGGGACTAAGTTTCATGCGCAGTTTCATTCTGTGCTACTTACAGTCTGGTACTTTTAGGTACATATAAGTCGGTGCTTAGAGATGTGTTGTCAACGTAGCTGAAGACGGACCAATTTCTAAGCCGTCAAAATACGAAACAATAACACAGAAAGAGATAGTATTATTGAGCTCCGGTCATGTTTATGTGAGTCTTCTGGAATATTCGAGAAAACAAAGCATCGAGTAAAGATTATACGTGGTTAATATACGTTAATAATTATTTATCTGAGAGTTAATTAAATATAAAAAATAATAATTAAATGATTTTTTTGTTAAAGATATTGGTTTTAAAACAGTAGTAACTTTGTTAATTAAAATTATAAACAGATTTAATAGTTATTTTATTCTACTATAAAAATATCTCTTCAGAATTTCACCGATTGCTAGTTAAATTCCAATTACGCTACAAAATAGGCTGAGATTCCGGGACTGAATTTAGGACAACAATTTATACAATTTGACCTAGAGATGCAACTGAAAGCGATTCGGCCGGATACCAGATATTCGATTTCCGCATAAACCGGATAGCCGGATATCCGGCAACCGGATAGTTGACGTTAAATAAATAAAGCACGGGGATCTCATGCGTTGCCGAGTTCGTTATTCAAACATTAATATGTGTTTGTGCGCAAGTACTACGATGTGTGTAACTTCGAAAATAAGCGAAATTCGTTTATTACACACAAACACAAATTGTGTTCATCGATCATAATGTGCCTCTTGCCCATTAAAGCCTAACCAAATGTATATGAGGTCTGTGAAGAGGATGCTACATTTGAGGGATTAATATAACAACATACTTCATCTTCACATCATCAGCCCATTTTTACCCCACTACAGGGCCTTAGGCCTTCCCCAGGGTGAAGGGGGGCTTGGAGCTTAAATCCACCACGCTGCTCCACTGCGGGTTAGGGATTGTAACGACCGCCATCTATTGATAGCGTCCGGGACCGACTGCTTAACGTGTTCTCCGAGACACGGAGTCAGTGATAGTTATGTACTTAAGTCAGAACAACTCATTGGTACACGCCCGGATTCGAACCATGGTTCTATGGCCATATAAATTTGAGACAGGTTCGTTTCGCTTCGGGCTATCACGACACAGCATACAGCACAGTACGCAACATACAGTTACAGTATAGTGTACAAGAATTTAATTGGCTGTGTGTATTTATTGAAAATTTATAGTTCGCCTCAAACTATATGGCGGATCGGAATACAACGCTATAAGGGTGCTTGCGCAGGTACAGTCATATACCCCTCGCTCCACTGCGTCCCGCTACATCTAAAACTGGTTACTGCGACGCGATTTGTGCTTAGGTTCACATCCGCCATAAAGTATGATTGGAACTGTACTTTTCACCGATACTTTCACAATACACAAAATTTAAACTAATTTATTAATCCTTTATATTCATATTGATGTTAAAGTAAAAAGATGTAGCCATAATAACATTTAAATTTCTACTCGTTTGAGAAATGTTTCTGCCAAAATTGTTATTTAAAAATCTTATTTAAATTACGCACATTAAAATGAACTAATACTGGAAAAATATTACCTTTTTTAATCAAAAAGAAACGTTTGACACGACAGCGTAATAAATGGACAACTGCAAAAATTTATAGCGCTATCAGATTTACTGCTGGTAAAACGTTCATTATCCGCAGTAAGGTAGTCAAAATCAGAATCTATGTATTCTTCATCCATAAGAGCGTTATTACATCCATACTTACTGTGGTTTTCACAGACAGTGTATCTAATCCAAAGAGATCAGTGTCAAAATCCGTATCAGAATCGGACCCAACTTAAATTATGAACTTTTTAGTTTCTGTGTTAAGTATGTGATTTAATTTTCAGTTGTGATTTTCAATTTCAGCGTTATTAACAAAATCAGTAAGTAGATTCACTACAATGTACTAGGATATACTACCTTCGAATATCCTAGTATATGCTGGTGGATCGATAGTTCCAAATTACAATAATCACACACCCATTTTGTTTACTAGATAATTTTTCATATGATGAACGATATTTTGTTATAGGGGCAGAGGTACATTTTAAATTCATTACTTATTCGTAAATGACAACGATTATCGTCACGCACGGAGATCGATACTAACTCATATCGATTGTTATCTCTATCAAATAGAAGCCAGTATAGAATAATACGTGACTCAAACAAGTCGTTTTCATGCATCCGTTGATACAAATGCTATGCAGTTTTAAAAAGTCTAAATACGATGCGTGTGGCACCGTTTCCGAACGATCCTTTGAAATCTCAAAATAGTGAAAATGCCGACGATGGAAGTAAAATCTCACTCCTGGCGACAAGTCTTCGTCATCAGACCACGGAGTTCTTCAATAACTCAACTCTGCATGGAGTACGCTACATTGCTGAGAAGGACCGACCTTTTTGCGAGAAGTTTGTCGTTTGCAATTATTTCAATTATTTCTACCGCTTTTTACCCGTGACGTCAAAAACTAAGGATGTTCTAAATTTGAGGCCTTTATGTCTGTCTGTATGTATTGTGGCATCTAGCTGGTCGGTTAGTTATACATTCCATTGTATTTGTTTGACTGCGACTTCGTAACTGCCAATGGGAAGAACCGATTTCAATGCGGTTTCTTTTAATTGAAAGCTGAATTAATCGGGATTGTTGATAAAAAAAACCGACCAAGTGCGAATTGGACTCGCACACAAAGAGTTCCCTACCACCAACCATACAATATAAAAAAAGGGCGCGACGTTAATCGAACTTAACCATTCATCGTTACTGTTATGTAATTTAAGAATTATTGTATAAATATATTTAATTTTTATTTCGTTAGTTATTTAGAAGGCACTCGATTTTCTCTGGTTAATCCAAAAAGCAATAACACGAGTGCACTGATAGCTAGAGACAATTTTTATTACTTATTTTATTACAGTGAACCTTTGAGTTATAGTATCGATTGTGAAGAGAATAAGCTCTGCAACGTAAATTTATAGTATCTAGTAATAAAATGTAGTTTTCATCATAATTTTTTTTTTTAAATTATTTTTTACAATAACATCACAAAGATAACATGCATCTAGTTTTCGCTTATTGGCTAAACGCTATCTGTCATTTTCTATGGAATTTTTACAAAATTTTTACTTATGAAAGTGCATTTTATAAGTTAATCCATTACTCGTTAAATAATACAGTCTAGTTAGCTGTTTATAGTTATAGTTTAGCTATAGTTTAGCAGATAGTTTGCCTTTTAACTACGTTATATATACTCCTGTCATAAATTTCTTCCACATATCCAAAAACAACGGTTTAGCTGGTAGAGATGGGGAACACACGACTCTAACAAAAATTAGGAATTTGGGAGTGCATATCTCAAAAACTGTTGACTTAATTAAAAAGATTGTTTGAAACCTTGATATAATTTTTTAAGACCTATCGTTTTGGTGCCTCTCGAGTTAATATACAATGATTTTTTTTTTTCGTACTTCAGTTACATGTATGGCAACCTATCCCAAAAAAAAAATTCTTAATTTCACTACGTCGTTGTGTAGCGGTTCATAGATTACACCTACCTTCCAAATTTCATCTATATATTGCCAATAGCTTCCGAGAAAAATCACAGACAGATAGACGGACGGATGGACATGACGAAACTATAAGGGTTCCTTTTTTGCCATTTGGCTACGAAACCCTAAAAAGATTTAAATAGGTATATTTTTTAAAAAAGCCCCCGTTAAAAAAAAACTAACATCTAAAGAGCCTGAAATGATAATATTATTATTAATTTTACCTAATTTCTGATCCCTGAAGGCGTCACGGATATTTAAGTAGGTATGCGAAGTAAAAAGCACATTATGGTGTTGTGTTCTGACGTAATATGATAAAAAAAGGTAGGAAATGAGGCAGTTAGCACTTAGCGGTTACCCACGCCTTTATGGATCAAAGATGATCTTCATTATTTCAGACTTTTTAAATGTTAGTCATTTTTTGTCGGTGATTTTTTTATTTTTCTTATTTCAGTAAAGTGTGTAGAGGGTACCAATTGCCATTAGGGGCCGTCCATTAATCACGTGATCTTTTTTTAAGCATTTTTTAACCCCCCCTCCCCCTTGGTGATACATGGTGAGGTTTAAGACTGGGGGGTGGGCCCCCACCCAGCATCACGTGTATTTTTAGTATCTACAAAAAATCTTAAATTTTTAAGAATATTTTAGAATATTATCTTAAATACAGGTATAAAGTATAATCTTATTTTGTTCTGAAATTAAGGACCATGATAAAAATGTCTAGACAGAAAGGTTGCAGGTTGTTTTTGATTGGCATAAAAATATTAATAAACGAATGGTGTACACTCACAGATCAGTCAAACTTTAAACCACGCTTTAATAAACGTCAGTACGAAAACGAAATCGCCAAAAAGTGGCGGGGTGCGGGGAGAGGTCGGCTAGTTTTCATTGGCTCGTTCAAAATTGACAATTTAATGGCTTCCGACGTGCTTCCAACTGACGGCTCACTAGTGACGTAGTTATGTAGTGTTACTACATAGCCTTGGCGAATGCTATTCCCTGTCAAAGCGTAATCTATAAGGTTGACTTGTATGTGTGTACACTACACGCCGCTTTTTGTTTTAAAAACCGCGCGTTTGAAAAAATAATGAAAAAATAAATACACGTGATATCTTACTACACCCCCCTCCCCTCTTGTGATATTTCGTGATGTTTGTCAAACCCCTCCCTCCCCCTTTTCAAGCCTCACGTGATTAATGGACGGCCCCTTAGTTGATTTTTCTGACATATATTTGTGTAAATGTGCTAATAACTATTAAAAAGCAATTACTTTTTGTCCAGCAGTTACCTTTACATGGTAGATGATTAAAAAAATATTAAAGAAGATTTGGGTTATATTTAATATATGTACGTATATATATGTTATTTATGTTGTAAAATATGTATGTGCAAATTAGATTTAATGTCATATAATAATGGGGGTAATAAACCTAAACAAGAAAGGAACAAGAGCATCAGGGTAAATAGAATCACAACAGAAAAATCTTTCATATCGCTTTTTGAAATACGTCGATCTGAACAGTAATTTTCCAATAATATTTGTGCAGAAAATACAAAATAAATGACTAGATAAAAATGGATTTACATGAAGGTTTCCATTTCCTTGGGGTCGGTGTTTCTATCTAATTAGCCTGGATTACGGTACGTCTATAGATATAGATGAAATGAAGATAAACGTATTTTTCGCAGATTCATGTGGTTCAGTTTCACAGCAGTGGGAGCAATCACCACTTGCATCATCATCGTCAGCCTCTGGGAGAAGTTTCAGACTAACCCTACTATCACAGGTTGACCACTTAATTAAAAATTGTAGATACAATTTACCATATGTTTCATTCACACTTTGTCGGTTAATATATCAACTGACATGTAGGTACTACGCAAAATAAAATTTTTATTATCTACCGAAATAAAAATTTAACTCGTTTGTATATTTGACGGGTTGCAAAAGCTTGTCTACCATACCATACTATCAACCCATTTATGCCTTATTGCAGGGGCTTAGACCTCCCCTCGGAATGAGGGGGCTTGGAGCTTCATCCACCACGCTACTACATTGCGAGTTGGTAGGTTTTAACGACTTTCATCTATTGATCAGGACCGATGGACCAGGACCGACGACGGCGATGGCTGAACGTGCTCTCCGAGGCAAAGAGTTAGTGATAGTTATGTACAGAAGTTAGAAAAAACTTATTGGTAGATACATGCCTTGACATTCGAGTGACAGTCTTCTAAACAAGAAACGGGCTCGTTATTGGTTGTCTGTTGGGTAGGAATCCATCTTGGATTAGATATTTTCCCGTATTAAGTTATAAGTCTGTGAAACCTATTTCTTTTACGAGTAATTAATTCTTTGAGAATAATGCTTATGTAAAATTGTTTCAATTTCCCTTCTCACTCTCGAGCCTCAACGCACTCTCAGGACGCACTTAAGGAAGTATACTTAACTCCAAAAAATAAAGAGATTGTAATAAACGTTTTCAGGTTTGGACACTGACTTCCACAATTGGGATGTACCATTTCCTGCAGTGACTATTTGCGAGAAGATGCCTGTTGATAAAGACCTTTTGCAAGAATTCGTTGAAAAGTATATCTTCGATCCATATGTTTCATTAAAATTAAGATATCAATTTATTTATTATTAACATGTCCGAAGCACACTAGTATAAGTTTGTTATACTTTCTTAACACGTTATACGCCGTGAAGGACACACATCATCCGAAAGCCCTTGAGTTATATACCTACCAGCAGTAATGGTCACGCTGCCGGCCACCGATATCCGACGCAGCCCAAACGGAACGATCCAACGTTACATACACCAAAGTAGGTTACAATTCTATAAGTAGGAAATCTTTGCGATAAATAGGCGACACAAGTGGGAAGAAGCGGTGCGGTGGGGCAGAGGACGCTTCCTGACCATTTTTACCGCGAGCGTCGGGAGAGCAAACAAAAAAGTTTTAGTTTATTGAAAAAAAAAAGTATTAAAATGTCACAGAAGTTTACGTTTGTCTAATAGATTTGATATATATGCGAAGGTACGAACAAAAAAGATATTTGTTTTTAGCAACGTTTTGCCGACATCCCTACACAACGTGTGTCTCACACTAAATATACGTAACCCGGCGTAAGTACCGAAGATGACTTACTCGAAGCCGCGCGCTCCAAGAACTTTGCACACACTATGTTAGCTATTAAGCGATGGGCTTTAAAATCTGGTTCTTAAATAGCACTAAATTGAAAAAAAATCTGATTGCAGTAAGTAGATAAGTACTTATAGGTATTTTTGTTCCGATAAATATATTGGTGACTTCACATTACAGGACATGGGGCGAAGCGGCACCTAAAAGTGCTGCTAATATGTTACAATGGCTGGCCACTCTCAGCTATCACAACATCGCTGACCATATTGATGAGTTCATCAATGACCCGGTACTCGTTGATGAAGCCCACATCAAAGATCCCAAAGAAGCAGTATTTGGAGTGAGTCATTTCGACTAGATACAGTAACGGCTTTAGATAATTTCTTAAGTGGTGCGGAATTTAGTTGGGGTTGGAGAGAAAGAATTTTGATATTTTATATACAAATTCAAGGCGTTTTTTTTAATAGTTTGATTACATTTAATTAAAGTAAAAATATATAAACAGCACATTTTTTGCTGTTATGCGGTCGCATTTTTCCTTTTTTTGTAATAAAATTTCAAAATGTGTCGAATTTCTTCGTTAGATTCATTTATTTTCTTGGACAGAAAACAGTTGAATAACGGCGGGAAACAGTTTTTTTTTGTTTTTTTTTTTCTTCTTCATATGTCACCTTTGTAATGGTATTATAACTAGCCAGTTACAAACAGTAGAACCAAAAAGATTGGATTACAACTTTTTACAAAGAAAAGAAAAAAAAAATCCCACCAACCTATATCATAAGGGGTCAAGTAGTCAGAAAATTCACGGCTTTTTTACGTGCCTGTGGAGGTAATGTTTTTGCAGTGGAAATATTGAAAACTTTTCAATTAATGAAATGTATATTGAACGAAATAATGTTTATTTAATTTAATTTGATAATCTTTTGCAATTTTTCTGGTAGAACCATTCATTATTAACACGTCATAAAATTTTGGTGATTTCATGAGGAGAATTTTGTAAAAAGCGGAATAAATGATAGGTAATAAGGTGTTATGTCTATACTATATTGTTACGGACTACTGGTTCTAACATTGACGATGCACTGAAACACTGATTTTAGTTCACTTTACTTTATTATAATTCCAAATCACAAAATAATCCAAGAGCAAACAATATCGAACACTAATTAAACGGTTAAAGCACTCCGCACTTCGCAAATTATCGCGCTTAACTTATTTCCAAAAATCCACTTCTCTACGCCGCCGACCATCGCCTTATATAACTCTCTCCCTTCCACCAGTCACCATCTCGAACATTCTATCTCTCGAAATTTATAAATTACATTTTAATTTCTCGACTGAGCGTGTGACCGGAATGTTGGCGCCGTGGCGTCTAGAAATGAGCGTTGATTTTTAGAAATATCGCGAGTATTCCTTTGAACACACCGTCTCTATTATTAAATTTGTGGAATTTAATTGTTCGTCTAGACTTTTCGGTTTTATTGAATGGCTGTGGGAATTTTTCTCGTAAGTCCGATGACCTGTTTTCGTACTATTGTAGATAGGTGTCACGCTTTTTCTAGTGAGTTCGATAACTGTCGTCGTGAGAGTAGATAGGCGTCACAATATAAATTAAAACTTCCAACCTATGTCCGTCAATTTTTTTTTAGTCAACAAAGATGTATGCGGTCGAGATCTGTCATGGTGGATAACTATACCTTTTCTATTCATTGATTCCGGACGTTTTTCTTCGAGTACTTGTTTCAGCTTCAGCTGAAAAAGCTCATAATACATTAAACGTTTTCTTTAAAAGGACGACAGCAGCGAGGAACATCTTTGACAACATCGTCGAAATTACCAGACCTGAATCTACTGAACTATTTTGTATTTATAGTAATTTTAGATAAAGCGTCTTCTCCTTATCACTACTAAATATCTTTTTGAGCACCAGAAGCATTCAGACCATAGTAAAAAAAAAAAATTACAAAGCACGTCTAATTTTATCCTTATTAACTTCCATATGAAAAAGTAACACTCTCAACTCATAAATTTAATTTCGCCGTCATTATAAGAATATCAGCTGACGAACAATATAGTTATTACTTTCCAGTTTCTCCCTGTTGCTTAATAAATATAACACGCTAATTCATATTTTCAAGAAGATCTAGAACTTCTCCGACTGCCCATCATTTGTATGTTTATATAATCGTATAAACGATAACATTAATAAAATAATATTACATAATCGATGACACGTGTCAGATTGTAAACCACTGCGAGTCGCTGTTCTACGATTGTGAATGGAAGGGCGAGTCCGAAGAATGCTGCGACGTGATGCTGCCCGTCTTCACCGAAATGGGTTTCTGCTACGCTTTCAACTCCAAACACGCTGAACGAGTCTGGCCTTGGTCAGTAAATATATGTTAATACATACTGTTCTGTCTTTGCTCCCAAAACAACAATATACCTTTCTATTTTACTGATCGGCATATCCTTATTATATTCATGTTAATAGGTAGTATTTATCACTAATACAAAGGTGTGTATTTAAATCTGGATGAATATTTTTTAGGGTGCCTCCATAAAGGAATTAAATCGCTAGTAACTTCTATTAACGTCTATTAACCCAGCCACCTAAACACTAGATTTCTGGTATAAAAGTTGCCGGTTTATAAGCAAAACAGCTGACTACGATCCCCCGAGAACTCCGTGCAATAGCCTTCAATCCGTGGTTTTGGTTTACTTTCGATTCATAGTTTAAACCGTTGTTGTATAGGTACTCCAAGGCGTAGCCCTTAGAATCACCATATGAAAATCTTTTAGCATTTAACTCCTCAAATTAGGTTCTTTGCATAGTTATTTCAAAATCCATTATAAGAGTCTCTAAAGGTTTTCCAAAATTAGGCCCCATTTACGAAATATTCCGCTATAAATGGTACTTTTAAGTGAGTGGCGTTCCCCCATTACTACTCATAAAGCTGCTTATTGCCAGTCGTCATCACTGGTGTTGTTCCCATTGGTGATAAATGGGAAAAAAATCCCATATGAACAAAAATGTTCTCTTGTACGATCTGACTGGGATAATCATCACAATTGTAAATGTATAGGTATACATGGCCCATGTTAGTACTAGTAAATCGAGGATAATTTTAAGATTCCTTTATAGTTTCTCAAAGTCCATCCGTCTGTCTGTATGTCACAACCATACAATCAGTCACTACTCGGACCACAGAGCTGATAGTTTTGCATATTTATATAATTGTAACCTTTCACACAGGTGCATCTAAAACTTGAAAAAAAAAAATAGTATCTAAAGTGTACCTACGTAAAGTGGGGTGAAAAACATTTTCACACAGCCCTCGAGTAGGGTCTTGGAATAGTTATTTTAAAATCGTGATGAGGTATACTTGGACGGTTTTTCGAAATTAGCTCTCAGTTACGGAATATTCGGCTCCAAAATGGCTTTTCTGCGTGAGTTGCATGCCCGCCTCTAGTTAGTTAAACCACTGTTTAGGAAAATCTGAAAAGATCTATAATTTATTAGCACAGTACACAAACTCATTAAAAAATTCAAACTAAATTTTGTTTATAAGTTTTTATTGTTGGTATGGCTACGGTACTCTAATATAAACTAGATTGTGATCCGATATGTCCTTTAATAGTTCTTAAATGGATTTTTATCAACAGGCAAACACAGTCACCCGAGACGTTCAGCGAAGCGTTCATCCACGAAACTGATGCAAAATGGTCGTTCGTGTTCAATTCGTACCGCAACGACACACCAATGGACGTGAGCGTCATACCGGCAAAAAATATAATTTTAATCAATTAAATACTCAACGTAATTGTTGTTCGACTGAGCACCTCATAAGAGTTGATTCAACATATTTTTAAACTTATATATATGACGACCGCTTAGCCTAGTGGGTAGCGACCCTGCCTACGAAGCTGGAGGTCCCAGGTTCGAATCCTAGGTCGGGTCAGTATTAATATGATGAATATTGATACTGGTACCGGGTCTTGGTTTTTATATGTGTGTGGCGTCTTTGCAAAAATATTTATATATATTATGAAGAATATTTAAGTATGTATATCAGTTGTCTAGTAACCCATAACACAAGCATAATACTTGCTTACTTTGGGACTAGATGACGTTGTGTGGGAAGTCCCATGTATTATGTATTATAAAACATATTAAATTATTATTACTCATTAATTGAAATTATTAAATTTTTCATATAAATTAGAAACTGTTGCCCACCATATCAGACAAGTGTCGCCTGCAAGGCTTAAATGCAGTGTGCGTCGTCTGGGGGTAAGTACTAAGTACGTTTTGGCGGCGCGGCGGTAATCTTCATGTGACTAGCGCGCACAAGAGCAAGCATGTAAACACAATAAACATGTAAGCACCTCAATTGCCTGGGAACGCGTTTTAACACGCTTATATGCATGCTGAAATTAGGACTGTATTATGTTTTTTGTATTAAAAAATGTGTATAAATAAATCATAAAATAATGTAAAGTGTACGTGTTTTAATAGAATGAATCACCTCCTAAGAGGTCTACATTCGAACAACCATTACGTTGCATATGTTTATCATTCTAAGTTTTTTTTTTTAAATATTAGGTATATATACATTCAACGGAAGAAATGGCCGGTTTAGAATTAAGCCCTCAGCACTCATGGGACCGAAGAGTGGAGAAGGTGTCTTTTTCGGTCAAGCACACGTACACAACAGAGGACGCTCGCCAGCTGTCCATACGCCAGCGCCGTTGCATATTCCCTGACGAACATCGCCTAGAGGCTTCAGCTTACTACACATATTCTGCGTGTATGAGACAGTGTCGGATGAAATTGTGTAGATCCTTCTGTGGCTGTGTACCCCACTTTTACCCACATGTCGGTGAGTTATGATGGAGAATTTAGTTGGCTTACGTGTCCTATGTTCAAATCAATTGTCATTAAAAATACAAAAATTTCAATTAAATATATTTATAAATTACCTAATTATGCATAATTTACTGCATTAACATTATAATAATTATTAAGGGTTTTATAAGATGCTTTCTACTCTACTCTAAGGAACTAATTGAATAGGGAATTTTACGTACAGGGATATTTTTGTTATCACTTTCCAATTATTTTATAAACATCAGGTATTACCTACACTCCACTGTTGGTTTCACTGGTGGATTCAGTAATATTGTCAAGTAAATATCTACCTACTCATTTCTCCCCTTAGATGGTGGCCGCCATGGATGGGGGGGCTTAGAGACCAACTCTCGTGGTATAAACAAGTTTTAAGCGCATGGCCCCACTGACAAGTTTGAAAAAAATATGTCTGCGTGTTATTTCGAAACAAACATTTTTTCTTATGCCCATATGTATATTTCCAAGTACCTGACTAAAACCCGAACCCGCGGTTTTAACATTTTTATAAGTCTGTTTGTTCGAGTTAATCTTCGAAACGGTTGACTCGATTTCGATGGGATTTCCACTGACAGGTAGAGAACGTTTTAGAGAATATTATACGTAGTTTATATTATAAGTAGTATTCCGGAAATATTTACGGTTCTTGCGTAAATTTGAAAATTAGTAAATATAAAAATTACGTGAACGAATTCGCGGGCGTTCCCTTTCTATACAAATAAAAACAATTCAAATGTCTGTGATATCGAAATAATAACTTTTTCTTATACAATATGTTTATTTGGACGCAACTAAACTCCAAACATGCGTTTTAATTATTTTTGTCTGTTTGCCTATTTGTTCGTCCGGGTTAATCTCTGAAATGGCTTACACGATTTTCATAGGTATTTCATATGCAGATAGAGGACTTTTCGTAGAGTTATTTAGGCTCCATTTTATTCCGGAAATATTAATCTATTCTATAGGTACATGAAAATAAAGTACAAATATCTATCTGCGATCTCAAAATGAAGGCTTTTTCTTAATATGTGTTTAATGATTGTGAGATTCTCCTTTCAGTTTTGAAATGACAACCGAAGAGCGTAGAAAAAAATTATATATATAAGAGATAACGTAAGGAACTAAATCTCCTTACTCTCTGTTGAGAAGCGATTAATTTTAATTACGAATATACAAACATGTATAGTCTACGCGGGCGAAGCCGCGGGCGGTCGCTAGTTTGATTATAAAATTATGATGAATGTATAGAGTAAACAGTATTTACGAATCCTTATAGCTCCATCAATGTAAGCAGTGGAGACTTAAGTACTTCGAAATCCTACTGGACTCACTATAGTTGTGCTAGTGGAACCAGTAGTCCGTAACCAAATTTTCACATTCACTGATAGGTAGGTACAGTTCCAATCAACCTTTATGGCGGATGTGAACATAGGCACGAGTCGCGTCGCAGTAACCAGTTTTAGGTGTAGCGAGATGCAGTGGAGCGAGGGGCATATGAGTGAATCTGCGCAAGAATTCTTAAAGATCCGCCATAAAGTTTGATCGGAACCATAGGTACATAAGAAATGTTTTATTGACGAATTAGGATTATACGAGTATTTTTTATTTTCAGATAACTACCGCATTTGCTCGCTGCGGGAACTGGCGTGTATTGCGCGTTACGTTCCCATGATAACGGATGTGACGCGTTGCGACTGCGAGCTGGGCTGTACGCACACCGTCTACGAAGTCGAGAAACTGACCGAATTTGAGTACGTGCCTCATATATTGTTAGACCCCGTGTTCCATGTGACGATCAAAGAAACGCACCGTAATAATTTTAGTGATGGTGAAACGTAAAATCTACACGCAACTTCGACCCTGATAACTTATTTATTTTCTTTCTAAACCTTAACGTATCACTCGAGATATATATATAATCTTGATGAATCGTTCTCGGAACTTTGGAAGGCAATCAGTATTATCAAACTTAGATGTTTGAAGTTAGAAATTAGTCTCTAACAGTTAGTTTTAACTGATATTCATTTTTGAGCAGCAGTAAATTCTAGTTGTAACAAAGGCATTTAATAAAAACTAGTTTTCACTAGACAAAACGCGTTTTAATGAAAAAAAGGAATTTGACTGTAACATAATATATTCATGATATATTATTTACGCAATTTTTATATCGGAAAATTAAGCCGTTTGTACACAATAATTGGTCATGTTTTAAAAATGATCGCCCCTCTTTACCACTAGGTAAAATGTTAAATTAAAAAAATGTATGGTGAATGATCTATGTATCTTCCTACCTATAAGCCAACCGTTTTAAATAAAAATCCAAAAAAAATCGATCTACTTTTCAACGAGAAGGAAGTTCCTTTAAAGTCAATTACGAACTGCGAGTGCGATAAAAGTGATATGTGAATGTGATAGTGATTTATATAAGTCGCGAAAAAGAAAAACCGATTCTGTATTTTACAGTTCATCGAATACCTACGTTGTCGTAATATTTGTTAGGTGTTGGTTGCGGGATGCTTAGATCCTATATACACGGATTAAATCCTCAGTCATTTGCAGGGGGTTCGTCTTGAAATAAACAATTAAATAATTAGTTTAAGGTGTAACTAGGTTGAGTTTACACATTTACATTATGTCATTGAAAAATAAAAACTTCTATTAAAAATTAATTTGATTAGAAAATAAATTGTCTATTACAGCGCAACAAAAGCGGCTGGTGCGGCGCCGACAGCTCTAGAGACGGAATTCGTGTCGTGGCCTATGGTGCGTTACAAGAGAGAGGTGCTTTTTGGATGGGTCGATCTTCTTGGTAAGTTGTATTGAATTGAGTTGTATGACATTGTTTATCTTTGTAATCTGCTTAACCTTTGTAAAATTTTTAATGGACGCCATGGAAGAAGACAAAAGTAATATTTAGATTAGTTTTAAACATGACTTGCCCGTGATACAGCAATGCATCACCAGTTGGTCCACTGGGGACTTTTTTGCCCATTGACCAACTATGTACCTGCAACTGGTTGTACAACGGGACATTTTTTAATTGTCCGTGTTACTACCAAGTCTTGAGTTAGCTGAAAATTAAAACATGAAACTGATGCCGCGGGACATTTTATATATGTAATTTTATATTACAATGATGAACCTAACCTAACCTAACTCAGGTACATTAGTTGGTCCACGGGCAAAAAAAAAACCCCATGGACCAACTGGTAGTAGAACATTGGTAGTACCACGGGCTGTCTTTGTTGTCTTTGTCCAAAAATTAAAAATAATATGATTAAGAATTTACATACAATATTATTGACGATACATTACTACTATATAAAGATTGAAATATGATTTCCATGCAGTGTCATTCGGCGGTATAGCAGGGCTATTCCTGGGTTTTTCGCTGCTGTCCGGCGTGGAATTAATATATTACTTCACGCTGAGGGCTTGGTGCGCGGCAGCATGCGATGCAGATATCCTGCGGGAAGAACTCAAACAGCGTCGTGCCCAGCCCAAACCACCTCACGATCTAAGCTTAGTGCCTTGGTCAGTTTATTTGACTTAATTATATTTCTCCATTACCACGATGACCAGGATGATTGTTCTACGTTTTATTATATATTTCTTGACCTTTTAAAACAAAAACACAAACTAAAGTTCGTTCTAACACACCAAAAGCCTTGATTCCCGCTTGATATATTTTCATTTACGGAGCATTTGTTGTTGTTCAACAGGTGGCGTCAACCACCAGATACACGCAGCGTCAGACCTCTAATGGTGCGTGAACGAGACAAACCCCCAAAATATTCACCGCCGCCGGGATATTCGGTATTCTTGCCGTGAACATATATCGATTCGAGAATCATGTAATTCGGTGTCTTAAGTAAAAAATGTATTAGGCAGATTCCAAAACCGTCTTGAGATAGTTTCTTAGCCATATTTTGCTATTAACAGCCCTTGAAACAGTAAGAAGGTAATAATTTCAAGAAAAATAAATTTAACAGTTTGACCTCTGATTCACATTAACATTATGAAATTATGGGTATGATATTATCCAAGTAATAAAGGAAAACAATTTAATTGTCAAAAGAAAGCAATTTTCCTCCTATTACACAGAGTAATATGAATAGGTATTGTTAAAAATAATTTGCGTAGTCTGTGTCTGTGATCCTCACACATTAAATGCATGAAACCATGCGTCGAAGGTCAGATTGTTTTTTTATGCGTGACAACCTTTAGGCAAAGAAAAAGCCGTGTCAGCCTACCCACTATGAAAATTTTGAAAAATCATTAAAAAATAATTACTTGCCGCAAGGGAAAAACTTTGAAATTCGTTTTTGAAAATAATTTAATCTATCAGACAAAAGATTAAAAAAAAAAAAATAGCTTTACATACCGAATTCACGATCGCGGAGCTGTAAAAATTGACAAAACACATGGGTATATAATAATAAAACACGAAATTTTGTAAACTTGTTTTATTAAATATTGCCTAGTTTCTTTTTTGGTCACAATTTCAACTATAAATTTGTCCTAATATGTAATAAGTACAGTTTTTTTAAGACTGAACTGCATTATTTAGTTCCATAGTTTGGGTTAAAATTGCGTCTAACGACACTCTAAATACGAACGAATTCATTACACTAAAGTGAAGCCCGGGTATCGATATAATTTATTATAATATTGTGATTCACGAAGAAATTCCCTTTGCCGTAACTTTGGTGGCGTTCAAAGAGATCGCAGCATTAAATTTAGTGACGTCGTTAACCCTTTCGAAGACGCGTAACCTGATAATCCGCTAATGCTATCCAATATGACCCGCGCGCCGGGAGAAGCTTTCGTGAAATAATAATTTTAACACCTCGTTTCCACAAAGTATAATACACTGTATTATGCTGTCATATCCATACCGTATCACTGTATCATACTGTGTATTATACTTGGTGGAAACGAGGTGTTACGCGTTACAACAAACATAAGTTTTTGACCGAAACTGGTGGTTGATTCACTTCAAATAAGTTCGCAGATATTTCTTACGCGCAAACGACTGAAAATCGTCAAAACAGCGAGTGACAATGCCATATCGATTCTCAGGACTTATGTATTGCTAGCGATCGCAAGCCACTCGTAAATGTACGATCAAAAAAAAAAACACGACGATTGCTAAAATGCGATTGAAACGTGAAACAACTTCCTGATAACGTATTTAAAAAAAAAACCGATATGATTCTAAACCGTATACATACGATGTTTCTAAAGAATCGATTTGCCTAGTATATTTGTGTTACTTTAAGATAACGTATTTATTCAACTTGAACTCAAAATTACCCGAAATTTACGATTTTCTCAAACTGAAACGTAATAAGCATAAAATATACCTACTTCTAAACGTATCATATATTCTAAATTTCTAAACGTGTCATGCATTCAAGTTATTTAAAGTTTAATTTATATACTTAGACACAAACGGTCACGAGCGTACACAAGTATTTGTATAGGGGTAAATTCGCTAGGATCATTTTTTCTTAATGTACCATTTTTATGTTTTCTATCGAAAATATGATTCGAGATAAAAAAAACTAATCGCAATTGAAATGTTTTTTTTTTAGTAATTTATTCAAAATGGTGATTAAGATCGTATATAGCGACATAACAATTCCACAGAGAGAATAATAAAATAGAATTAAAACGGATTGTATGCCATTGATTGACGACACCTTGGTTAGGAGATTTTTCAAATTAACGTACATGGAATAATGACATACTTTTTACGTCATTTTGAGGAAAAATCCATATAATTACATCACATAGAATCATATGAGTGTAAATGAAATGTATAATATTATGTTAGTGTTTATTCACATTTTGTTTTGCACATGGTTTAATTTAAAAAGGCAACGAATTCCTGATAAGCGCTCTTAAAGAGTGTTACACTCGAAAATTTGGGACTTTTGGTTTTATTTAGACTCTATGGTAGAAATAATGTAAACTTTAATCTTAATCTATCAGGGATAATAATCTATATACATTATTTTACTAACTAAATAATTTAGCAATATAAAAAGTAATTTAGTCGAATAGCATTCTAGGCATGACTAACAATAAAATAATATTTAATTATGGCGTTTTATGTATTAAGCAATTTCACCACTGTTAAATTATTACTTTGCTCCATTAGAGCAACGATTTAATCAACTGGCCAATATTATTTGACACGTATCTGTTGAAAGACGATATCCACGGGACGGCGAAGGGAACTCTTTCGTGAAACGTACGTTAACAGGTTAATATTAGGTTCGTTCTAAAACACACCTTGGATGTCATCATGACATTCGTCTCAACTGGTAAAAATCTATGTCAGTATACCAAATAAAATTCTAACCGGCGCACGCATATCACGCTCAATGCGCGTATTTCTTCAAAATCGATTTATCTATGCAACCAGTCGTTTATGCCAAATTGGTTGTTGTCTAGCCACGGTAACAAATCTGATAACGTAATCGTTTTAAGATATAAAACTGCGAAAATCTGTCACAATTTTAAGAGGGTCGTTCCTTTTTAGTAAGAAAACTGATCAATTTATAAATCACATCAGTAATGCAGTTCAGTTACATAGAATGATATTCGTGCAGTGAAAACAAACAACTAATTTTCATATAACTACATACATAATATTATCTAGCAACAAATTGGAATCTAAATGATACAAGCACCAAAATAGTAAGTACTTACTAAATAATGTAAAACAAATGTACATACAGGTGAAGTATACAGATGTCCAATATTTGTCACTGATCTGTGCAGCTTTGAAATCAGTCACGAAAACGTCGCAGTGACTTAATTCCATAGAAGTGTTGAGACGGGAAGTACGGCGTACTTGCGCAATGATATGCGTATCGCACTTCCGAGCCGTACGGATCGGTGGTAAGTACTGTAGCACTCAAAGAATATGAAATTTGGATTGCACACATGCGTCATCTGCAAGCACTTTTAAATATTTTCAGATATCTTATATGATGTGTGTGACCCAAGTTTCGCTTCTTTCTCCAAAGACGTTCTATTGTATCTTGTTGTGCGACAAAAAAATTCAAGCCGACACGTTGATTTTATTTTTATTACAAAAAAGCATTAAAAGAAGTTCTATATGAAACTGACAATACAAAAATTTATACACAATTCTTATTATTGGATGGTCATCTTGACACAGTCGATGAAGTATAGAATAATAAATAATATTATAAATAAAAAAAAATTGAATAATATATTGCCAAAATAAAGCCTATTTTTTGTTAATGTTGTCTAATTACGGCGAGTGGACATCAGCGCGGCTGTAATTCGAACAATAATCTAGGTCAAATAAGATCAATGACCGCAATGACCCACTTTATTACCACCGCGTCAATGTCCACTCATCGTATAAGGACAGGACAATAGCAATCATAAACGGGCGTTTCTTCAAAAAAATATCACGTCGCTCTTTTTACAATTTTAAATCTATTTTTTATTCATAGTATTTTTTTTATTCTTGTTAGTCTATACGTTATCGTCTGTATCAATTTGGTATAAAAAAATTGTCTGCCCATTCATAGCCATGAATAGCCAGCATACAGCAGTGAAATTTTTAAAAAGAAATTACTGTCATAACAAAATCTGTATAAAAGCAGAATCTAAGCACTACGCAAAAACCAAAAAATATTCAATTCACCCATTAGATTTCACATACCTAAAATGGCCCTACACAATAAATATACCATACATAAAGGAGATACATCGAATTTATTTTGTAGCAAATCTGTTTTGTCTGGGATGAGAGCTTTTTTTTCCAGTAATTTCACACTAGAACTGGTTTGTTTCATATTTCATATTTAATTTCAAAACAGATTTGTAAACAGATAAATACATTGAAATTCATTAAATCGAACTTCTTATTGCGCAATACATTGACGACTAAAACGATAAGTCGAATATATTAATTTGACTTGTAACATGAAAACAAAAATTCCATTCGTTGCAAACATTCACGTATAAAAAAATGCGTACAAATATTGCCTTTGGAAAAGAATACTTCAATATTCTTAATAATTACATTAGACAAAGCGTTAAAAACGCAAAATAATTTTAAAAAAAATATCTGTTAATATATATAATTAGGAACAACTTAAAGAAACTGCCTAATATGAAATTGCGTATTTTTTTAAGATGTAATAATACATCTTTTTTTTAATCATACAAAGAAAGGATAAAACGCATGTATTTTCAAAACACATCATAATTATTCTTAATTTAATTAAGACGAGTACAATGAGCCGCGTTTGAATCTTTACATTTCGTTAATACGCTACAAAGTAGCAATAATATAGGAACGTATTTAATCACTAAACAGCGGAAAAAATCCTAAATCCTAAGACTGATTATACTAAATAAATGTATATGTATCAGTGCGCGACTGGCTTAAGGATGATTATGTTTTTATCATAATTAAAGTACAAAACAGTAAATAGTTTCTAAAAAAACTACTAGGTATTCGAAATTTTATTACAAATAAATCTATGTCTTTACGCTAAGATACTCTTAGAAATTTCATTTCGATAAAACGAACAAATTAAAAGTAAGATAGAATCAACTTGATATTTCTTAATTAGTATTTTTTTTTTAATACAAATACTTTACAAGCTACATCGTTTAAATAGTTACGTTTTTTATAACTATTAAACAAAAAAGGTATGGAGAACATATTTTACATCAAGTAAAATGTTTGATTTTTAATGGTAACATAGATAGATCGCTTTTACATATGTCATAAAACGATTTCGTCAGCGTTCACAAAGCAGAAAAGTTTTATTAGAGAGGACATATTTTATACTGGTGCTAAAGTATTAACTAACAAGTAAAAAAAAAATATTAAAAATTAAAATTAATTAGATTGTTTATGGTTTATTCTAGAGATGAAACGGATAGCAGTTTGGCCAGATACCGGATATTCGGCCAACCATGTGGCCGGATGCCGGATATCCGGCCGCCGAATATCCGGCGAAACTTAGCCGTTTGCGTAGGCAGAGCGCGCGAACGTTCGGGTGGACTCGGTTCCACCTTTCCGCACCTTGCAGCAGTGTGTATAACGAAAGACTTTTTTCTTTTGAAGCTGGCCTTATTTATGAAGAGAATACTAATATATAATAATTTCTCTCAATACAGAGAAATTATTAGTATTTACTCACCATAAATTTGCCCTTAGTGCAGTATGAGTACTAATTCATTCATTTTCTTTGTATTACATTAATTTACTATTGTGTGATTAAAAATTTAAAACGAAAACTAATTATATTTAAGCTAAGTGATATTAAGACTAACTAAATAAAGCAAATAATTACTCAAAAATATGTTTCTTTTATCCAGTTTTTTTTTTATTAAGTAGTTATTTATATAGTTTATTATTATTTTAGTAGCTATCCGGTATTCGGCCGGATAGTATTATGGCAGCCGGATAGGCCGGATAGTATTATGGCGGCCGGATAGGCCGGATACCGGATAGTTACCGGATATCCGGTTCATCTCTAGTTTATTCTCTGTGTACGGCGAGTGAATACCGGCACGGTAGTAACTAGCACAATAAAGTAGGTAATTGCGATCACTGACCTCGTTTCATCTAGATTATTGTTGTAAGTACTGCCACGCTGGCGTCCACTCACTTTACTGAGATAATATTAATCGTATACAGTAGTCATTTTCAAGAAAAATGACATATTTTTTTCTATACATGTTTTTATACTTGTTAGTCAATAGTTCATCATCTGTATCAATTATTTGGTCCTACAAGAAATATAGAGTAAGCAAGTTGAGCAACATTACCGCAGAACTTCAAATAAATCAGTAATAAGCACAAAAGGTAGCACCTTGGCATATGCATCACATGAATTTCATTGCGGCACGTACAGTTGAAATGAAAACAGCATTCCAAAATTGGTGTTTTGTAGCATTTTAAATTACATAAACTGTTCTACAGTATTAATAATAAGTAAAATAATGACTTGGGTCTAGAGTCTATGGTCTTAAAAATTATTTTAAAAAAATCGGTTGACCCTGCAGGCCATCCCTGAAACTTCTTGCTATTTTCGAGTTGAAAGCGCTCGAAAATTAGGAAGCTATTTAGCTCTTCGAACTCAAAATATCGATTTTCGTGATTTTAGAGCTCTTTGAGCTCAGAACATTTTCCGTGCTTTCCAAGCCCAAAAACAGAATTCCTATACATTTAGAGTTCTTCAAGCTCAGAAACCTGGGACATATCAAACAAAATGTTATTTTGGAATTATTTGAACTGTGATATCTTTTGAACGCTTCGATTGATTTTAGTGCAGTTTACGGCATTCTATGCAATTTTGTAAGCATAATTTTTTTGTGGAAAATAAAAAATCTATTGATTGTAAAATTTCAATGTTGTTAAAAAAAATTTTTTTTCGTAAATTTGTAGACTGCGATATTTTTTGAACGCTTCGTTTGATTTTAAAGCAATTTATGGCATTATATGTTTATCTGTAAGCACAAAACTTTTATGTAAAACCAAAAATCTATTGGTAGTAAAATTTCAAAGTTATGTTAAAAAAACACTTTTTCGGAAATTTGTACTGCGATATGTTTTGAACGTGTCGTTCGATTTTAATGCAATTTACGGCATTATAGGGAATATTTTAAGCACACATTTTTGGAAATTTGTGAACTGCGAGATCTTTTCAACGCGTCGTTCAATTTTGATATTTTTGGAGGCACTCGACGCAGTTTTTTATGTACCAAAAACGTATATAAGGTTTCAAGTAGATCGACTGGAAAATCTCAAAGTTATTTAAAAAAAAAAAATTTTTTTTTACGTTCATTTTTTGATTTTTGAAACAGGTCGAGCGATTGATTTCAAAATCTAATCAGATCTAAGTTTCGATGAACCCTTTCAAACGTCAAAGCGCGGGTCTTAATCGGTCAAGACAAAAAAAGTAGTTACACACACAAACACATACGCAAGTCCAGCCGAAAATGGTCAGAATGGCTTCCTTGGACCTCAAAACGTGGAGATCTGATGAAAACTCGATTTTCGAAAATCGGACCCAAATCAATAACTTCCCTTGGTTAGCGGGAAGATAAAAAAAAACTGTTTTCTAACCTGCAAATCCACTAGCGAAGAACTCATATTTCATCATTTTAATTTAGAAATTTCAAGAAGACCGAAGTCTCAATATCAAGTGAAATTAGAATTCAACAAGTACAGGTGTCAACGTAAACTTACGATGTGTCGGGGTAAATAAATATACGTCGAGCGTAAAACGTCCATTTTATACAGAACGAAAGCTTCTTTGGCTATGTCATAGTATCTTCGCCGGCAAAGTCGTATTATCTCATACGTCGAAAAAGCGACCATATTCTAAGTAACTTACTTAATACTCACTTCCTCCGTTATTCGGACCAAAATTAAAACAAAAAAAAAATCTCATAAACTCGAGCTAATGGCGGGAAATCGCTCGAATCGTTTCATAGCCAAATTAAAATTAAGAATACGTAGACATAAATGACGAAGGCGTCCCGAACATTGTTCACCATACATATATCACAGTAACCGACAGTGCCGACAATTTAAGCAGGCGATCCGTCCATTTGAGCCTACAATAGAAATAAATAGAATCCTACTTTTGGGATGTTCACAAACGTGTTATACACTATCCTATCTCAGATGAATAAATTCATGTATGCAGTTTAATGCAATAGTACATTATCTTCATAATTTGAAGAGTTTCACAAGATATTAAAATAAGGATGCGGACCCGTTACAAACGAGAAATTATTAGCTAATTATCAGCGAGTTTAAAATCGAATAATATTAGTTCTGAGTATTTTACAGTAGTCGAAATAAAAAATCCACTCGCTGAAGTGGATTAGAGAAACTAGAATATTTTTCTATTTTTATTTTATATACAAGATTTTTACAAGCTACTAGTTTGGCGTATGTAATGGGTTCGCATTTTAACACTGGAAGGAACAGTTCCACGTTTACAATGAAATATTTTTTTACCTTAGGTTAAATGAAGTTGATGTCATCTGTTCCCACCGATGCCAGTTCTCTTGTAAACAGTGGTTATTATAAAAATATACTAAAAAACGTACAGTGTAGACCAGTACATTTGACAGTAGCTTCCTTGAAGCGGCGCCCGGGTGATAGTGTGTCAGCAGATATGAGCAGGAGCGCGTAACGTGTGCGGCCAGAGCGCGTGCGCGGGTGACGCGGGCGGTGCATCCTCCATAGGTTTGGTTGAGCAGCCGCGTCGTGCGAGACGTATCATAGCGCGAAATTTCTCGCCATCGGACAAGGATGCCTGTAAGTTAAAATTCACAATATACATATTTTCGGATAACTTAAAATTGGCAACAATAGCGTCGTTTGAACTTTTTAGTAAATAATTACGAGATAATCGCAAAATATTTTGAACACGCTAAAATTTAAGTAACCAGCGCCATCCCGATATTGTCCGGTCCCATTCCCGGTCCTATTTATTTTTTCCCATTAGCGGTGAAGGTAATCTTCAAAAATGGCCCAAGGACAAAAAAAAAACAACATTGAGAAATACACAGAAATATTGTTCCGAAAGTTTACAGAAAAAGGACTTAGCTAATTTGAATATTTTAAGACATATTTTTACATGCCGTCAATAAATTTTCACCAATAAAAATCGATGATGTTTTCATGGACGACGTTCCAAACTAGTAGTTAGCCTAAAGGAAAGCCAGCTAATAGAAATAATTGACGTGAATAAATTTCTGGAGTTTGAATTTTATCAACTAATAATTAATTATGAAGTTATTTACGTGTTCCATCTATTCCACCAGCCTATTATACTCCACTAGAGAGGCTTAGGCCTCCTCCCAGGGTGAGGGGGCTTGGAGCTTAATCCACCACGGTACTCCAGTGCGGGTTGGTTGATTTTAACGACTGCCATCTGGCAATCGGAACCGACGGCTCAACGTGCTCTCCAAGGCACGGAGTCAGTGATAGTTATGTACTTAAGTCAAAAAAACTCACTGGTACACGCCGAGGGATTCGAACCACGGTCGCACAGCCTTCTAAACTCGAAACAGGTTCGCTGCACTCGAGCTATCACGACGAGCTATTTACGTGTGCAACTAAATATCTAAGATATATTCAGAATAAAAATAATTTTCAATTTCTTAAATTTTACAAATACTAACCGGAAATTTTATCAGCTTGTACCTCAGGCGTGGCTAGAAAAAGAAAGTTGTTTGGAAACACAAAAAAACTTAGTATGAACCAGAGTTTGTTTACACATTTATCTCTATTGGTCGACTTTCCTTTAGTGGATGAACTGGTTTGTTCCTTTAAGGACAGATTCTGTTTAGGACAGATTCCCTTTAAGACAGATTTTGTACAGGCATGAGAAAAGTTTCGATTTGTTCCGTTAAGGACCGAAACGTTTTTAACCAACCAATTAATTTGAACCCAGTGTGTCATACTGAGCAGTAGAACGATTTGGATTTTTGTTCATATTGTTCTATTGTAATACGTGTTTACGAATAGGAAGTTTGCTTTACGGTAGAACCAAAAAATCCAAATCGTTCAACTGCTCAGCATGACACACTGGGTTCAAATTAATTTAGTCCAACAAGAAGAGGGGGTAATTTTCCTGTTTTGGCTAGGTACTTAATTATCAATCAATGAAATATTCAGCAACTACCAACCAACGCGCTCTGAATACGCATAGGTAACAAAATTCTGCATAGCATGAGCATAGTATCATGTCAGCAGAAATTGAAAGGAGTTGTCCATAAATTAATAATAATAATAGCTTATAAATAAATCTCTTAATCGTAAACGCGTATTTAGACTACATTGGTTAAAAACGTTTCTGTCCTTAACGGAACAAATCGAAACTTTTCTCTTGCCTGTACAAAATCTGTCTTAAAGGGAATCTGTCCTTAACAGAATCTCTCCTTAAAGGAACAAACCGATTAACTTATCATACACAGTACATATGTCTAGATTGTTAAGATTCTATGACATATAGTATAGTAGTAGTATAGTATAGGTATTTATGAATAGTATTTTTTATGTATCGAGTCAACGTTTGGCAGGCCTTCTTTTGTTATATACAACGATAATGTGACGTGAAGTTGAATAAAAATCATATTATTCATACAAATGTCTTTAAAGCTATGAACAATTTCAAAAATCTAATTACAGATTTTTTTGAAAATATTTTTTAATCATAAAATATTTAGAAAAATCGTCTATGCAGATTATTGATATCGTGTCAGTCACTTAATGAAAATGTTGATGAGAATACCTTCTGCCAATGATGGTTGACAACAGACAAGTAAGTAGGTTAGATATGTCATGTGGCAATATATGTTTGACGACAAACGTTGCGAAAGCTCTTGGGAAGTACAATATCATTTGTTTATATGTACTGTTAAAGATTTTGATATTTCTATTTTTGACGACATTCTAGGAACCAGGAAAGGCTGACTGGATTGGCGTCTATTCATCGAATGGACTGATTTGCCGAATATTACAGATTTGTTCGACAAAAAGAAGGCTAGACGATTGAAATCACTTTTGTACTAAACATTTCACAAAACCTACACAAAAAAAAAATTATGTAGCTATGGCCTTGTATGTAAGAAACATGAGACAATCGTACGCGTGATAAAAATATTTGGATTCCGAAGTCCAACTGGATGAACCTTTTTAGAATGTGCTTGAAGTTGGTCATAATGACATAAGTGTAATAAATGTGTTATAACTAATTGGGGTGATGGCAGACTGGCAGAATTATTTAAAAGCTTGACAAACATACAAACACCCATAACCTGACCACCGCAACCACATTACCTCAATTTCTTTCGTCGACGGTGATTCTCTATCATCTGAAATTTATATCATAGCATAGTTGTATTATATCGAAATAGGCAACGGGAAGTATTCGACTGATCGATAAGCCGAGCGGTCAGAGTCCTTAACTGCAGAACCAAAGGTCGTGGGTTCGATTCCCGCCGGGGACAAATATTTGTGTGCATCAACATATCTATTTGTTTCGTGTGTGATTGTAAAATATCTATACACATATATATTATAAAAAATATTTAAGTATGTATATCGGTTGCCCAGTGCCCATAATACAAGCTCTGCTTCGTTTGGGACTAGATGGCGCTGTGTGGATTGTCCCAGGTATTATTATTATTTAGTCCGTCGTAAGTAGTTATGAAACAGACTACATGTAATGGCCAACATTATGGCTCATGGGCAGACAACTCATGTCTCACACAAGATTTAGCATCACTGAGGAGCGCGTTTTAAATGCAGATCGAAAATTTAAAACTAAAAATGTAAAGCCAATATTTCTAAATTCAACAAATCTGAATTCAAATTCAAAAAGTTTGTATTGAAAATAAGATGTTTATACACACTTATTAAAAGTCAAAATGAATTGATTGGGTGAATATATCATTGAACTGCTAGCCCTTGACATAGCAGGAAGTTAGGTGTTCATATTACCACACCACATAGGAGAATTAATTATTAAGTATCACTGGTGAGTCTCGTAGTTTGTCCCTCCTTTCCGCTCACGCTCTAATATTGTTATTTTCCAATGGTTTTTTTTTTTCAAACTTGGCATATAGGTTTCCTTCGACTTCTAGTTTTACAAGTAACATTTTGGACCTGATTTCATAAGTTTAAGGGTCCTAAAGTGATAATTTTATACGATAAGATCAGCCATACTTATAAATTACGTTTGACTTGTTTTAAAGTATTGAAAACGACAATTGGGCGATGAACCCGCCTTGCTCTCCGCAATGACATAGCAGCCGTCAGCTTACAATTTTCCGACTATAGTAGATGAGTGTTCTCTCGAGAAAAAACTGTTTTAAGAAACAGTAAATGCTTACCTCAATCCCAATAGCCAATACCAAATGCAGCGCAGGGATTATCAGTAAATACACTCTGAATAGATTTTGAGCCGTTTCCTCATGCTTCATGGGCTGTAACTCCATGTATTCCCCAAATGTCTGCCATGGGCACATCAGGCAGAATATCACGAAAACTGTTTGGATGATCAGGGTTGCCACCATTGAGTCTGTAACAGATTTGAATATAATTTAACTTGATAGGCTACAACTCTTGAACTAGTTGATCCTAAATAGTCATGATGATTTCCTAAAGTAGTTTAAAAGTCGGAGGGAGAAACATACAACTCGCATATAAAAACCACTTTAGTGCCAAATATTTTGAAAAGACCTAATTTAAAAAAAAAACCATGAAGCAATTTCATAATAATTTTAAAATAGCTAGTCAACAATATCCTACTCGGGGGTGAGTAGGTTTGGGGCCTAGACGTTGTTGTCATGTACACGTTATTAAAAAAAAGATCTTAATATACACATATGTCCCAATTTAAAATGTGTATAACCATACCAAGTTTCAGCTTTATAGGATTAATAGTCAGTGAACAAAATGGCGGTGACAAATGGATATGAAAGAACTATGATGAGTATATAATTTTGAAACCTTAAAGATGTTAGCCTAAAAGAAGAAATGAAACATGTAAATTATAGTGATATACATAAATATTTAATTGCTTACAGTTTGAACAAAATGGTTGTCGGAACGGCAATCCTTTTGAATAAACGCACGCCAAAATGAGGTACTGGAACGAACTGATGATGAATACGACCGTGTTCTCCCAGCAGAAAACTTGCTCCACATCTGGACCGCCTTCCACTGCAGTGAACCTAGAATTCATTGTATGACACAATCAAACAGTTTACTAAATAAGTGACTTTAAAGAAATATAATCTTAATTGCGTAAGCGTAAAGTGTCGTTTACTACGAAATCTGTATTATTCATTTATGAAGAGTGCGGACGAATCATCGCCCCACTTACTACGAACTATAGAGCCTATCGCAATCGTAACTTGTAAACAAATAATCACAATTGCCTAGCACATTTACTAACTTTACAATATACTATAGAAATAATTAGACACGAATATTTAGCGCTGCATACTGTATTAAGAGGGCGTAGAGCGTTTGACACACATGCTGTTTAGGTATTTTGCTAGACGTATCAATTAAATGTCAAATGTGCCTAGCTTGACCGGCCGACCGGACGCAAAAGAACGTAACTCAAATTTGTTTTTAAATTGAGTTTTGTAATGATATGAGGTAGTATACTGTCTTGTAGTAGGAAATTTTTATATTTCATTTTACTTTTTATATGAACCATGACTTCGGATTCAAACGATGGATATGCGCGTAATGTATACGAAATTTTGTTTCGTTTCAGTATGTATTTGTGTATATCTTTAAGTGGGTAGGTATATGTAGGTATATATGTAAATATACATATAATGTAGACAATTAATATTCGAGCGATTAATATGCTTATTTTGAACAGACTTCAATATAAAAGGAGGAGGTTCACATGTTCACAATACGAATGCAATTTTAAAAGATATTATTACTTGATAACTTCGTCATTTATAAACAATATTCTATATTCTTTAAAAGGGCATACTCCCAATGTCACTTAGTCAGGATTAGATGATGCGATCCCAGTAAAATCGAGGAATACCCTCAAATGTTATAGGCACTCATGGTGTGTTTGAGCTCTATTTTTTAGTTCTTCAGGTGTTTGCTTCTGGAAGTCATAATTTCATGCTGCTAAGCTAATGAGGAAAGCTACAGTAACTCCTTAACGGTTAGGAGTTAGGGGTAACACACTGCGATTTGTCGACAATTTTCTTTAAATGGCGCTATCTCATTTGAGAAGCGCGTTTAGAAGCCTTATTCATACTAAATAAGTTACAGTTGCGTATAACTAAAAATTGAAAATCAAAATAAACTTTACAAAAAAAAAAAACAGACTTCAAAAACATAAACTAAAAAAAATCACTTTAAAGAAAACAGTATTAATAGGCCGTATATAGTTATTGAAATCTGTACCAACTCATACACTTTGAATGGGTACTTATCAAGTAACAAAAATTACAACAACGATATATCTATAACTATTACAAATATAGAACACAATTTAAAGTGAATGACTTGGCACAGACTTCATAAACTATACACCGCCCATTAATGCCCTTCTATTTATAGTAAATATACTATTTTATTACGTTTTCGAAGTCGGTTTTTATTTATTTTTTGGTTTTATATAGTATTTTTATTTCACATAATTTTTTAAATTCAAATTATAGAGGACACATTTGACAGATAAAATTGCATTAAGAAAGAAACCCTTTTATTATTTCCTTAAAAGTTTTAAACAACTCAGATTATATTCAAGTATTGAGTTATCATAATCATAATAAGTTTATTGCATGCCACAGAATTATTATAAAATTACAGATGCTTCCTACACCTAATATAACATCCTGCGACTTATGACTTGTAGCTGTTGATAAAAGTAGGTAAAATCTATGATTGTTTCCATTTATTATAATGTCCTTTTGGTCTTCATATTCATTTCTAGGGTTTCGTACCCAAAGGGTAAAACGGGACCCTGTTACTGAGACTCCGCTGTCCGTCCGCCTGTCTGTCTGTCCGTCTGTCGGTCCGTCAGTCACCAGGATGTATCTCATGAACCGCGACAGTTAAACAATTGAAATCTTCACAGACGGTGTATTTCTGTTGCCCCTATGACACCAAATATTAAAAAGCAAAATAAAGTAAATATATAAGGGGGCTCCCATACAACGAATGTGATTTTTTTTGCTCTTTTTTATATTGTGTTATTCTATGGAACCCTTTGTGTGGTAGTCCGACTCGCACTTGGCCGGTTTTCATATAATAAATTAAAAATCAGATAGATGTATTTTCCACGGATACCTGAAATAAAAAACAGAATTACAGTAGTTATTCAAAATATGTAGTTATCTCAATCACGTGTTAGAAATAGAAATAATTTATTTGTCATTAATATTAATAGTGTAGTTTTTCGACTAGTTTCCAGAGTAGTTTTACTGATTTCCAGAGCAGTTTTGTTATTTATAAGAAAACTAGCTTTTCCGTCGCGGTTTCACCCGCGTGGAATACACAATTGTACCGGGACAGCCAAAGAGGCGCGACGCTTTAGGACATTGTGAGACTTTCTAGAACATTCTTAAACTTAACGACCTAAGAAATTTTAGCATGATTAATAGCTATTCTAAAAGAACCGTGCGTTTTTTTCGAAATGAAATTTATACTGAGTAAAACCTTAGAAAACAACTCAAATAAAAAATAGTCCATGTCATTTTTGATAAATCTCTTTACATGTCTGCGAAGTTTCGTTAAAATCGGTTCAGCCGTTTCGGGCATTAGCCGTCCAGAGACAGACACTACATAAATACATACATGCCACTAAATTACACAGTGTGTAAAATTTCATCAAGATCGATTAAGTAGTTTTGAAGTTCATCGTAGACAAACATCGTGACACGAGATTTTTATCACCAGCCAAATTTTATCTGAGCTGTAGGTATAATCTAACGACTTCATTTTTGAAAAAAAGTGCGTCAAGTTTTTTCACAATAAAAATATTTTTCTAGAATTAGATACAGCGTGGTCACTAAGTTAAATATTAATGAAAAAGGTGCAAACGCGAATGAAGAGGAGAAAAGAATTCCGCCGGTGGCTGCTGATCGACGCAATGAACTTTATCGCACTATAAGCAATATTTTTGTACTAAGTGACTCTAAAAGATAAAACTCATGTTTCATTGTTTTCACTAAAGATCCTATTATTAAAATTTTGGATGGTGATTAAAATTTCAGCCTGAGTATTAAGACTATACCTTTTACATATGTTACTATTAGAAGAACTGAACTGTCCTTTATCAATATCCGACTGGTTACTAATCTTTTTTTTTTCGATTCTGAAGCTGTTGATTAATTTATAATATCTTTGTTTAAGCTTTCCTATTTTCCTGAAACAAATAAATATTATTTCAATTTAATCTCGAATAATACAGGCAAAAGTTAGCAATAAATATAAAACTACCAAAAAAGTACTTACATCCTTTTGCCGATATGCGTACACGAAACAACGTAATTTATGGGTTGCTCTCCAAAATGACGTCGATTCGCTTTGAAAGCCCGGAGGCTACTGAAGTACAGAGCTCGCAATGGCTCGCATTCAAATCGGCGCGCGGCCGCCATAGAAAAAATGTATGGCGGATTTAAAGCTGTTTTTGATACACATGTAAATTAATTTTCGGACAATAATTTAAATATTTAAGACGAACGAATTGTTATATAACCATTTATGTTTCACTTAAACTGAAAATTAGGATTGATTTATACTGTTACAATCTCAAAAATACCTTAACGCTAGCTGACGTTTTTGCAGTTTTCGTCCTAACTTACGTAATTTTTTTATGCGAAAATATTAATGATTTTAAGTTTTTGCCACGAAGTAATTGTTAACACATCCTTCGTTATGGTAAATGTAATTTTTATATATGTGCTGAATAAATACTGTTGATTTTATCACCTCAACCGTACTGCCTGTTTTGGCACATTTCACTCTGCACAGTCTTAACATATTTCTTAGCTCAGTGATAACTTCATTTTAATGAAGTTATTAATAAAAAACTATGGGACTTTACATATTCAACAAAAATCCCTTAAATAGTATAATTGTTACGGGTTTTATTACTGAGTTATGTATTACTGACCAAGATTGAGAATATAGTAGATACACCCCAGCCAACTGCATGAACAATACCAATAACACTTGCAAAGTTAAAGGTACTGTGCTTGATAATGCCACAAGGGAAACCGGTGGGCAGTGGGCAGTTAATGTCGGTCCAGGACCAGCTCTGCCCAGCGAGAGTGCAAGCATTGTGGTCAGCACCAAATCGATGTACAGAAACTGATTGTTGCCGAGGATAGAGTAAAACTGAAAATCAAATTTTATAATTAATATTTTTTTCTGTCTGTGTCACTGAATCTATACAAATAAACAAAATTAAAGTGCTTGCTTGTGAATTCGAAATTTCTCTATGCTCGTATGTTTATTTGCACATAACCAAAACCCAAACACGTGTTTTTGTCTGTTTGTTTGTATGGACTAATCTCCGAAACGGCTGAACCTTTGACGGAATGTTCACTGGTAGGCAGAGAACTTTTTAGAGAACATTATGGGCTACTTCTATTGCAGAAATATTTAAAGTTTCTGCATGAACTTGAAAAACTGGAAAAATTGTAAAAACCGCGCACACGAAGACGAAGAAGTTCGCTAGCCTGTGATATATTCTTTATTAGCTTCGACATTAAATAATGTACTTTGTAATATGTTATTTCAAAAAAAAAAATCGGTATAAAATAACAACTTACATTATAGAGTATGAGAATGGAGAAGAATTGTATGAGCGAATACATCGCCATGTATTTGAATATCGCGAAAGAAGTGCTGAGTGCGCACCGGCCTTCCAAAGCCAGCTGTTTGACGCAACGTATGTTCTGTTCGTGAGATGTAAATGGAGCAGCCACTGAAAACAATAGATTAACATTACAGCACGACAGAAAGAATAAGTTACACGATCTGGCTTCGTACGCACAGAGCGAGAGCGACGTGGTCTCTCCAACATACTGTATTCCTATTGGTCGAATAATTTGCCGCGTAAGGAATCGTCTATTTGGCAAGTGCATCTGCGTAACTTATTTTTTCTATCAGCCTGTACATTAAGAAGAATAAAATATCTGAAAAAAATCACGAGATATTTTTGAGTGGTTGTGAGTGGATGAATGGTTGACAACACCTGTGCCTGTCACAAATGAGTAATTAAAACAAGTCGAAGTCGTTGCTTTAACCAAGTGTTAACTGCATTTATTTATTTATTACAAGGCTGACGTCACATTACACGTCGACTCGTGCTGTAGCGTAAATTTAAATAGTTGATTGTCATTTGAACGAATCGATTCCTTTGCTCAACACTACGATATGAACTCTGCATAATGTTACCTGATGCATCAGCTTCTGACAGTGAAACACCAATGTGTGCCGCTTTAAGGGCGCCACAATCGTTGGCGCCGTCGCCGCACATTCCCACGATCCAGCCCTCATCCTGCAGGGCCATCACTAACTGGGTTTTCTGATCGGGACCGAAACGGCCGAAGACTGTGCCTGCATTTGTATGTCATAATTGTAATTATATGAAGAGAAAAACGCTACTGGTCATCGATCATATGACAAAAGACTACAACAAAATTACAACCAATATTTTTTATGTATTAAATTTCCGAAATGAAAATAAAAATTATCTTGGCTTTGAAGACTGCAATTTAAACTAGTACTACAGCTTATCGTTAGATCGGTATTAGACCAAATCAAATAAATTTCTATGGTCAACTTTAATATTATTTTGTCTATTAATGTTTGGACATACCTATCTATATATATACATGGATATAAAATCATAGTGTCTGTTCGTGTGGGCTATCACCGAAACGGCTAAACCAATTTTAATAAAACTTTCAGTGTCAAGAGAACATAGGCTACATGGTCTGTCTGTCTGTTTGAAACACAGACAAGTCAACCTTATAGACCACGCTTTGACATGGAGTAGCATTCGCCAAGGCTATGTAGTGACACTACATAACTACGTCACTAGTGAGCCGTCAGTTGGAAGCACGTCGGAAGCCATTAAATTGTCAATTTTGAACAAGCCAATGAAAACTAGCCGACCTCTCCCCGCACCCCGCCACTTTTTGGCGATTTCGTTTTCGTACTGACGTTTATTAAAGCGTGGTCTATATGTTGACTGGTCTATGGTTTGAAATAATCTCCAAATCAACCATTTATTCTGTTAATTCCAGAAATATTTGGGATTCCTGGGTAAACATTTGATGTTGTAGAAATGGTAGAAATAATTAAGTTGTTAGGGTGCAGACCTAATTCGTTTGTGCAAAAAAACGCAGACATTATTCTCCGAAGTTACTATAGCTCGGTGGTTACAAGAAACACTAACTCGTTGTATTATGAACACATAACATATTTAACATAACATGGCTGATTAATAACTAGATGTGTTATTCTTTACCACCACAAATAAAACATGTTTTCTATTATATGGTTTCCACCAGTAGATACCTATTATCCAGATTAAAATTAAGATGAAATAATTTTCTTTTCTTTTTGGAGGTTTAAATTTTGAGTGGATGAACCCATTCAATTCCAATATTAATGTTTATATCTAAAAATACACAGTTAAAGTTATGTACATAATGATAACGACATAGTGACAAATTATTCATCATCATCATCATATCAGCCCATTTTACCCCACTGCAGGGGCTTAGGCCTCCCCCAGGGTGAGGAGGGGGTTTGGAGTTTAAATCCACCACGCTACTCCACTGCGGGTTGGGGATTGTAACGACCGCCATCTATTGATAGCGTCCGGGACCGACTGCTTAACGTGCTCTCCGAGGCACGGAGTCAGTGATAGTCAATGTACTTAAGTCAGAAAAACTCATTGGTACACGCCCGGATTAGAACCATGGCCCTATTGTCCCTTTGACAAATTATTACAGCTTGTGAAAAACATAAATAACAACAAAATCCTCTTTTCACTTATGATTGCGTTACTGTCAATATAATGAAGTTGGCCGCGGTTCACAATACTCGTTATATATCAGTTTAGTGTTCCTAGCTAATAACTATCCACCAAAAACATGGCCGATCGAAATTACCCACTGATTGGTATTCTCCCACTTTGCCTAGGAGTAAGTACAGATCATAGTCTACTGAATTATTGTATGTAGAAGGTATTATATGGAACTTTCCAAGTGGTCTACAGAACTATAGAAACTTTGAACGAATACAAAAAAAAATATTATTAACTCACCCTTGTGTAAGACATTGGACAGCAGCTCAGGATAGTGGTGTCTTAGAATTGCCCAAGTTCTGCCTTCTAGTGCTAGTGCGTACGATTCTCCAGAAAGTTTTGGAGAACCCCCTTCGCCAACCACCTAAGAAAATTGTGTATAATTCATAAATCACAAATGTAAAAACTGTATGTCAACATTTATTAAAATTAGTAATTTAGATTTAATTAAATACCCCTTACACACCTCAATACATAGTGGTGGTCGGCTGTCAGCATGAGTGTACTGAGCCAAGGAGATGAGCACCAGTTTCTGATGCGACGGCACCATACCGCACACGCGCGCCACCGACATCGCCGTCATTATATTGTCACCTAGCAATAATACGTACAATGCAAGTAATTTACAATGTATCAAATTATATAAGGATTTGGTCTCTGTTTCAGTTGAAATTGTTTTTTTTTTTTTGAGTTATTTTAATAATTCATTATTTTAACTCATCCTGACCTATAATAATGATAAACATTAGTAATATAATACTCATGATAATAATTAATTACACAATTACATATTTCTAACACGGCAATCGAACTTGTGATACTGTATAATACAATGTTCGACCACTATACCACATAGACACTCATATGGAAATGAAAGGAAGTTTCTTCACGCCATAATTTTGAAATTATTTAATCACATTTCAAGCGATACAAAGAGTTTGAAGTTTGTCCAGATAAATTATTTTGACTTTCTTTTAACCTTCTAACTTGTAATCAATCAATATCAATCAATTGTCTTTGTTAATTAAATGGCTCGTGACTTTCAATCTGACCAAATTGGGTTAATATGTGGAGTATAGGTTAAATAGGTTAAATATTTTCCTTATCCAAAGTTTATCCATAACCATTTTTGACGTAAGGTTGAAATATATCGATAATAATTCAAAATAAACATCTATTCACATTTCTGGTCTACTCAAATATAGGTATATATTGGACTTACAGAAAAAAAATTTAAATAGTCGTTTATACAATACTATATAATAAACAGTATACTGACCTGTGACCATGATTTGCCTCATGTTTGCGGCATGCAAGTCTTTGATCACATCAGCTGTCTCTGGCTTCAGACTGTTCTGCATTACAAGTAAACCCAAAAAGGTCATATTTGTCTCTAGTTGCTCCCTTTTGATCCTTTGCGCGTCGACCCATTTCATTTTTCGATCTAACTTCTTGTATGCCAATCCAATAACTCGAAAGCCATTTGAAGCATACTCGTTCAAAACTATACTAAAGTTCATCGGCAGGGACTCCGGCTTGCACATACCTGCAACCTAAAAAGTATTACTGGGTTTTTCTAAGATATTATTTTTCGTGTATTCGTAACAGTAATTGTGTTAATTTTCAAGTAATAAAATAGGGGCTACCATTTTGAAACACCAGACGGCGCCATCTGCACAGCGAGGTTAGCTGTCAAAAATTATTGTAGTCTATGGTTCATAGAGAGAACAGAGCAGGCAAGGCAGTCCGAAATGCGGGTCTCGATAGAAAGAGACAGAGAAAAAGAGTACCTCGTAGGCGTAACCTTAATTTATATAGGATACAGTTATATTCCATCTTTTTTTCTCCCATGCCCAACCGACGTTCAACCGCTACATACAGGGCTTTATGGAGCTTACGTACTCTACTTATATTATCTCTGTGCTATGGTTACATTATTTTTCATTAGGCGCGGAACCGTTTTTAGGCTGACCACAGACGATCACTTCATATGGACGATAATCCGAATGACGTAATCAAAATATCACACCTTATTGGCTCATCGGACACACGTCATCACATTACATACTATGCTTTCTTAAATCTGAATAAAATGTAGGGTACCAATTGAACCGGAGCTCTTCATATAAGTAGACTGCCATGGTAACCACTTGAATTATTTCGCACTTTTATTAATTTTAGGCTCAGTAGTTTCGGAGATAAGAGGGCCGAAAGTTCGAGTCCCATATATTTTTGGTTCTTAATCCATTATATACTTATGAAAGTTTTTTATTTTTTTTATTTACATATTTGCTTCAAAATGATAATTCGTTTATCTCTTAAGTTTTTCTGTAAAATGACATAAATGACAACTTATATTCCGTATTATTTTCAAATTTTTACATTCAGCAATATCGGAGATAAAAAGGGGTGTGGTGGGGGGATCTTTTAAATCAAGCTATTTTAAATTATAAAAAAAAATATGTTTGTATCTATTAAAACGAGTACTTTAACTTAGTACTTAATATATCACACAAGAAAATAGGCTGCGACAAACGGATAAATGGACAGACAGACAGACACCAGAACGATTCTATAAAGGTTTAATTTTTTCATCTCGGATGTACGGAACCCTAAAAATGAAGGTACGAATAAAATTTTCCAGTAGGTATGATGTAACAAATTTACGCAATAAATAATTTGACCGGACTTATTAAATAATTGGCACATTGCCCTCCGTTTGACGTAGTGTACATAAAAATACTTTTTCACCTTCACGCAAGTTTGTTTGCCAAATAGATTAAATATATTTACCTTCTCTGGGGCGCCCTTGACAAAGTACACCATCTGCGGCTGTCCTAACACTCTAGCGATAACACCCATCGATTGCTGTGATGATGAGAAGTGGAACCGTCGTAACAAGCCAATCTAAGATATGAAAAGTAAACAAATAAGCAGGTAAGTCAAAACAGACCGAAACCACAGCTCTGGTCAAGTCACATGAAGAAAAAATAATGTAATATAATGGCATAGCACATAATGTATATTAGGCGCAATCAAAAACTATCCAGTATTCGATATTTGAATTCATAATACAAACACAATTCAATTATTTTTTCAGACATTTGTTTCATAGGTAGTTCTTGCCGTTAATTTATCAGAACATTCTAGTTATTTCCTGTATTTTATAAATATTTTTCATTACGCGAGTCAATGCACTCAGGGCGGCTACACTTCTATTCGGGTCGGCACATTCGGTGCAACTTTTGTTTACATTCGGTGAAGCCGGGCGGTGTCATCTACTACACTTATTCATACACGCGCGGCACAGGCCGGGCGATTAGTCTCGCCCCCGGGCATGATGAACGCAACTTGAACGTGGCTGATTAGTAAAATTCGGGTTGTGTTCGGCTTTTCTCCTTAAAAGGAGTCATATTAATACTATTGATTTAATTATTGTAATAACAAATGGAGATCAACATAGAGTGGTCAGAAAAAAAAACGATAAAAAATTATCCAAATGAAATCGCTAAATTTATTATGGAACTCCAAATATTGTGGAAAAATTAATTATGTAAAATAGAATTATAAGCTGCACAGAACAACACGTCTTCGTCGTCCCACATTTAAAAAAAAAATGATATATGACTCTTTTACACAACTCTTTTATCAAAAACCGAATGTAAAAGCCGAACAATCCAAGCCGTTCATATGTGTGTAGGGCGCTTTGTTTTGTCAGGCAGCATAACGCCCAACATTCGGGCTGTTTCGGGCAGGCCGAATGTTTTATCCTCCGCACAAATTCGGTTTGTACCGCCCGGGCATGCCGATTTATGCCGACCCGAACAGATGTGTAGCGTACTCAATTGATATATTTGTATATAAATTCAGATTGCGCGTGATTACACAACTATGTATAGATGCCATGACGTGTAGAAGAGATGGTGATTTTAATTTAAATAGTAATTTACCTACTTATTAAATAATGACATTCTTTTCCGGTGGACTAAAACATCTGATGGTGAAGAATCAAAAGTGAATCAAACGGTTACAAACACAAACGTAATATAAACACCCTGTCACTGAACAACATATGAAGCACTGCAATGGCGGCATTGTTTATTAGTGGAACTTCACAGCGTACTGGTGGTCAGTACACTTACTATGGTATAAGTGTGTTCAAGTTGACGCGTCCGTACATATTATATATGCTACGTCCGGCTATTCCTAGACTCATGGTTACAAAGATATACACCGACGTAATTTAAAAATACGCTGATTGAATAAAACAAATGCAAATATTATTGTAATCCACGTTAGGTTCACCTCATAGGGTATCTGCATGGATAGCTGGTCGAGGTCGTCCAAATTCTGCAATGCATATTCATTAGTGCTCGCCGGTTTGACGACCGCCGGCGCTAAATTGTCGTAACGGGTGTTTTCGGGACCGGGCTCTTCAAGTATCTGTAATTCAATTAATAAAGTATGTAGTCACATTAGTGAAGAATGTTTCTAACGGTTTATAGTTGTAAATAATATAATTAATAACTGTTACCAGGAAAATGGCAAAAAGTTGTCAAATTAAATGGAAATTATTTCATTCAATAAATATTTCATGTCGTCGAAAATTGTCTTTACAATTTTCATTATTAATAAGCCGCAATCTCTTCCGACTACCTAATATAAAATAACTACGGTCCGGAAGCACTGTGCTAATATCACTGGTAACTATATCAATGACTCCGCAATGTGGACTTATTGATAATACAAGTTCATATGTGCAAATCAGTGATAAAGATAGCCAGAATGAATATAGTATTTATTGCAATAAGATAGTGGCTCTCTTGATTTTGAATTACTTGAATTTGTTAAGTATAAATTTAAGTTATGGCTAAAAATTTATTTTATAGTTATTCCAAAGAGCCAATATGTCTTTTTTTTTTTCAGAAATAACACACTCGGTCGTTACAGTTCCCAACCCGCAGTGGAGCAGCGTGGTGGACTTAAGCTCTAAGCCCCCCTCCTCACCCTGGGGGAGGCCTAAGCCCCTGCAGTGGGGTAAAAATGGGCTGATGATGATGATGATGAAATAACACACTCGCACAGTAATCGACTAACAGATTTTTGGTTAGAGACCCTGACTGCAGAACCAAAGGTCGCGGGTTCGATTCTCGCCCGGAATAAATATTTGTATGCATGAACATGCCTATTTTTTCCATATCTAGGTGTAAAATATCTATATACATATAAAAAAATTCTAAGTATGTATATCAGTTTGTGTAGTAGTACAGGCTATGCCTAGTTTGGGCCTAGGTGGCCGTGAATGAGATTTCCCAAGTGTTATTATTATAATAACACTAATATTTTTCTAATATTATATTACAATAATTAATCGAAATTAATTTCACAAAATGTTAAATACTTTTCAAGATTATAAACAAACATTATTTGCCTTATACATAATTAATTAAAACTAATGGATATCGATTGGAGTCCACCGGCTAGGTGGACTGATGAACTGAAGCACCATATCGGGGACAATTGGATGCGGAAGGCGGAAGACCGTGTGTGGTGGCGAGCCTTGGGAGAGGCCTATATCCTGCAGTGGAGAGACACGGGCTGATGATGATGATGAATGGATATCGATTGGAAATAATTACTTACCCATTTAGTGAACTCAAACATCTTCAAATCCAATGGATCTCCAGTCAGTTCCCCATCAATGCTGGTAAGCGAATGACAAGAGGCTAACGCTTGAAGCAACGGACTGGTAGTTGGCAAAGTGGTAACATCCACTACTGTCTGTCCAAACATCTTCCCTTCTTCCCAACACGGCACCACTGCATATAAATCTAGACCGTCCTCTGTTAATGTCCCCGTCTGAGTAGATGAAAGCGGAATCATTAATACATTAAGAATTCACATGATTTGCATATTATACGCATACACGGAAAACATTAGAAATGTACTCTATTAAAAATTTTATGATAGAAAAAAAATATAGAATATAGAAAATACAGAATTTGACTGACCGATTGGCCAAGTGATTAGAGACCATAACTGCGGAGCCTTGGGTTCGATTCCCGCCCGGGACAAATATTTGTGTGCCTGAACATGTCTATTTTGTTCCATGTCTGGGTGTAAAATATTTATATATGTATCTATTATAAAGAATATTTATGTATGTATACCAGTTGTCTAGTAACCAAGTAGTAGCAAGCATAATACTTGTTTACTTTGGGAGTAGATGGCGCTGTGTGGGATGTCCCAGATATTATTATTATAGAATATCAGTGAAAGCTTCACGATGCATAATTCAACGTTGTTAACCACCAACGTCCCAAAATGAATATCAACATCATATTATTTTCGCGCGGATTACACTTACCACAGACCACTTGGTCAAACATTTCCAATATCCAAAGAATATAATAAATACATTAATAAATAAAATAAGGTACTCATAAAGGTTAAGGGTTTATAAACTATTAATTAATTCTAAAACAAAATTAATTATTAAATTTAATAATTTTTGTGAAAATGTATAGAATTAATACTTTCGATTGCGTATATTTGTGTAATAGGACTTTATTATAAAATAATTATATTTTTAATTAATGAATAGTATTTATAGTACCTTGTCGAAGCAAATGACTTGCAGTTTCCCGCAGACATTGATTCGCGGTGGACTGAGGCAATATATTTTGTTGGCGCGCAATCGTCGCTGACTGTTGACTGTGCCGGCCGTCATAGCCGCGGGCAAAGTCGGGGGCACGACTATGGTTATTATATCCAGAGTTCGAAGGACTATTGTGCCCACTGAACTCTAAAAAATAAACAATTAGCTACGATTTATAAAACTGGTGTGCTCGCACATAAAAATTATTTCTAAATATGACCAAATCAAAGGGTTTTACTGGGTAATATTATGATTTAAAAAAATATTATTTTCATATCCCTTTTTATACTTAAAAATATATTATTATTATGTCTAAAATGTTATGACACTTTTCGATTTTGTTATTTTAACCTATTAACTTGTCATCAATCATTATCAATCAATTGTCCCTGTCATTCAAATGCTCGTGACCTTGGACCTAACCCAAATGGCTTAATATGTAGTGCCTGTAGTAGAAGTTAATTATGTTGAATGATTTGGTAAACAAAGTAACTTTAAGTAGTGGAATCTGTAAGTTGCAATACTCTTACAAGACTGCCTTTATACAGCTTGTGTCACGACCAATAATATTCAATTTGAAATAGTATGGCAAGGAAATTAAAAATGGATAATAAACATACCCCTCTTTCGAGATACAGCCATATGGAATACGCCATTCCAATAGTAGCAATACAGAACAAAAATATGACGAATTTGACAGCATCTTTGTAGAATTGAAAACCAAATGGTTTCGGGAACAAGATGCTCTTGATGAGTTCTCCCTTGGCCGTATAAAAACCAGTACGCACTACTTTTGCTAAGACCTGTAACAAATCAAAGTAATTAACAAATTACTGGAGTGCGTCATATTTCAAAAAATATACTATTCCACAACAACTACACTACTATACTACAATATATATCAGTTGAATGTCTATCAATTATCGTAAATATTGAATGACATTTGAGAATACATAAATACAATTCCTTATAGTTGCGACGTATAAAGTTAACTGGATCCTCATCGCGATTTCGACTCCGCGTCAGTAAGGACCTAATATCGAACGAATCGAATTTGATAGAAAATAAAATAAAATTAGAAGACAGTTGGAAAATTGAACAAAAATGTTTAACGCATGGTAACGTGTTTGGTATCTATAGATAGGTCTTTTAAAATGATATATGTAATAATAATAATAATACGCCTTTTATTTCCTTAATATTAATTATGATAATGAATGATGTATTATTATTATTATTAATAAGCTAACAGCTACCGCTGATACGCTTATATCATTCCCATCTCACTTGCTGCTCAAGTAATTATCCAGACGGCTCTTATATAACATATCAAAATGACTTATATGTAAGTCAATTGTTGTTGAGATATATCTCTCCCCTTTAATTTATAAATTGGCTAGAAAATTTAAAAAATCTGAAAAATTAAATTTGTACAAATAAAATACTCAACAAAAATTGGCTTGAATAAAGCATTTTGAGTAGTTTTTGAGATTTGTTTGTAAACTTATTACTTTGATTTTTTACTATGAACATTCATCGTAACTACGGAACCCTACACTTGACTGATTATTTTTTATCTGTTGTATTTTTGTTTGCGCCTGTAGCTTACGTACCACGACACCGATTTTGATGAAACTTGCATAGTTAAATAAATGAAAGCCTGGGTCAACATACAAGGTATGTAAGTATTATCAGCTGCTATTTTACAAGCAGAGTAGCACAAAGAATAATAATATAGATCTTTCTATAATATAGATCTTACTATATTTTTTTAAATGGTTTGAGGTTGATGAATTAATTCTTTTTGTGGTACAGTTTTAGACTAAATTGTGAGTTCCTCAATACAATAGTTACATGGAGATGATGGCGTATTTTAGGCCTACAAGTGTTTATTAACAAAAATGTTGTTTATTACGTTTTGATTAGACACAACAATGATTTCCGACCATCATCGTCGAAATGCATGTACATTAATTTTTATTGATGGAAAAAATATTAGTGAATGTTTTTTGACGTGTTTCTAAGGAAATTACGAAAATTTTATAGTTAAAATTATACATTTAAATCTTCATACAAATGCATTAACCAATATGTCATAAGTTAACAACTGTGCATCCTTCTGCGCACTGGAAATCATATGCGCAAATAACGTCAGACGTCAATTTGAGAGAACATCTTTAGTGTTTAAATAGCTTAAAAACAAATACCTACTGAGAATCGTGAAAACTATGCGAGTCAGAGAGACGGTAAGTCAATACATCTGCATTTCATATAGATTTTGTGGGAAGCAATTTATGTTGTCAAACTCAGGAATCTATTAAATTAAACAATTACCTGATTGTTGCCATAAAATCTTGTTTGAATGACGTGAGTTCCCGCGAAAAGTGTATGCCTTTTATGCGTTTCAGTTGAATACACTTCAGATGACATGTTCGGAGGGCCTTTCATTACTGGTACGCTTTCGCCTGTAAATGATTATTGTAGTTTAAAAAAAAATTGACTATAGTTCATTGCCCTCCTCCTTCACTTTACAGCAACAAATATTTTGCACCGCTCCCATATATATACCATTAACAATGTGTTATATAGCTAAAAACTGTATTGAACTAATCACGGATAATTATTTCATAGCCAGTGAAGAAACCCATAAATATGTAATTTTATTCCAGTTTCTGACCTAAACAAATGCTGCCATTTGTAGGAAAAGTTTTCTGATAGCTTTATAGACCACTTACAATGAGTATTAGTGAATCGTTGATATTCAGTCGTGTCGTGATAGCCCAGAGCGTAACGAACCTGTCTCAAATTTATAAGGCCCCATAGGGCCATGGTTCGAATCCGGGCGTGTACCAATGAGTTTTTCTGACTTAAGTACACAATATCACTGACACCGTGCTTCGGAGGGCACGTTAAGCAGTCGGTCCCGGATGCTGTCAATAGATGGCGGTCGTTACAGTTCCCAACGCGCAGTGGAGCAGCGTGGCGGACTTAAGCTCCAAGCCCCCCTCCTCATCCTGGAGGAGGCCTAAGCCCCTGCAGTGGGGTAAGAATGGGCTGATGATGATGATTTTCAGTCATATACATTGTGGAGAGAAGATCTTAAATAATGGGATAGATAACTATTTTTTTTTTAAACTAATTTAGTTTATATGAAAGTTTTCTAAATATATCATAAAAATGAAATAATTTAAAAAAATCATTACTAAAAGTTATGAATGTTTTAAACGTATTGTTAGACAGAGAGGGCAATACCGCACGGCGTACTTAGCTGTGACGTCAGGCCATTTAAAATAATGTAAAATTTCGTTTTGTAGAATTTTAATAGCTTATAAGTTTCATAGGTAATCTTCAACTGAATATAATATTGTTTATGAATTTTGTTATCATATGAAGTCTATTTTTATATATTTTTTTTTCATAAATATAATATTGGCAATATTAGTCACATATCTATTATATTTTGTTTGAAATTATTAGATAATAACAATACTAGCGAGTATAAGATTTTTAATAATTATTATTTGGAAAAAATTGTGGTGGTTTTTACCACAAAAGGAATATAAACTAGATATTATATCCATAATATAAGAAAATATCAACAAAAGAGGTTCTTTCCAAAAGCAAATTAAAAAAAAAAATTTTTTTATTCGTCTTAATCTTAATTTATGACAGGCACATATTAGTCAAATAGTATAATTAAACTGTTTTTTTTACGAATGAACATTGATTGATTGATTCGGCCATGGGAAGTTTAGTTATTTGTTTCGTCTTCAATGATAAGATGAAACCTTGACAGCTACTTTAAAATCTCACAAGCTAGGTTAAGGCAACCTACATACTGTAATCTTATATGACATAATATTTACAGAGATAACTGGATAAATTACTTTTTAAGTTAAATAACTAATGTATTCACCTATGATCCTTATCAGACGATTTGTGCATAAAAAAAATCTAATTTGTATAATTTGGTATGATAACCTATAGACCGACCATTATAAGCTCTGACTTCCAATCCCAATGCGGGGCAAAAAGAGGGGCACCGGTTGACAAATTACATAGTGGGTCATATTTTTTTAAGTGCAAATTATTACAACCTGTCCCTAATAAGCCATTCATTCTGCGTAGGGATGGGAGGTTTAGGATTACAGTGCTTGGCTTATAATCCTGTTTGTATGGGGGTTTGAAACTATCTTTTAAAAAATGTCAAATAATAAATAAATATTATTTTGTAGGTACAAGCAGTTTATAGTTTATAAATTTGGTGTCAAGTGCTTCACTTTATATTGTAATCTATATTTATAATAATTTGATTTGTTATAAACTGGTAAGCAGAACCCATTTAATGTGTGTGACTTGGCACCGGCTTTATAAACGATGGTTTTATTTTTGTCAAAAAAATTATATTTTTTACTTTTAAGCAGTTCACGTTTTTTAAAAAAATAACATATTATCCGTGAAAAATATACAGCTGATGTTTTTAAAAAAACATTTTACTTTTTGAAATACAGTATATTTGACTTTATTGTAAAGTATATTATGTGACCACATCAAAATCTGTTTTAATAGAATACAATCTAAACTATCCAAATCAGTTAAAGCCGTTACTGAAAAATCGGTGAACATCCACCAAAAAAAACTATACAATTGAATATAGAACATCTTTCGTTTTTCAAAGTCAGTCAAAAATGGAATTGTCACTTAAGCATAGTGTACTTAATTTATTTTCTCAATCTCTATATTCAAAATAGCTCTCTTACAGTACCCTGTTTGGCTATTACAAGTGTGCAATGATAAAAATTGGGATAAATTTTATTAGATTTAAAAAAACAAATTCAAAACTTTATGCATTGTCACCCATTTGCAAGTGACCGTAGGAATTATTTGGATTATTTATGAATTTAATAATCGAAAAAAAAAACTAATTCCCCATATTTAATTGTTTGCTGCATCACCGAAGTAAATCTAAAAGTTACTGTATCACTTTCTATTGATTCAATTAAAACGTTCTGCAAGTTCCCGCTTTAAAAAAAAAAAGAATATAAAGACATTTTTTTAAAAGGGGTATATACTATTAAAAAATCCCTTTAACACAGTTTTTCACTTGTTATTATTTTACTGTATCACAACTACTAATAGTAATATTAATAAATATACACTACTGAAATAACATTTCAAAATCCTCAATAAATAACAGAAAATAGAAATTTTGAACTTAGCGATATGTGCATGGTTATGTACCTACGGAAGAGACGTTGCTGAAACGTCAATGAAAATATTTGTTTATAGCCCAACTTATAAGTCCTATAACTAACTTCGTTTTGAAGATATGTCATATTTCTTTAGTGTTTTTTTAAAGTTTTACAAAAATTTTAATTCATTCCTAAAAAAAATCATAAACTTCTCTATTAAAGATTGCAACGTTGTTTGGCGTGACCTTTACCTGTGCGACCCTTTTTTATGACCTAGTAAACACCACTTTGAAAAGCCGTTTCGCAAAATTTCTAAGAGATAGGTATTAATCTATTAATAATGTTCTATGAGTTTGTTGTTCTTACACAATACATTATTAACAAAGAATAAGAAAACCACGGTAATAAGACATGTTATGGACGTACACAGCCTAAAAACAATTAGTAATTTATTTGAGAAAAATGCCATCGACATTTAATGGCATCGACATGTTGATTTAGTCGATAAAATAACGGCGGTCACTTGTCGATGGGTGACATTGTAAACATACAAAATTAAACTAAAAAATTAAAAATATTTAATTACTTTAGAGAAAAGCGGATTTAAAGGGTGTTCATGAATTGGGTGCCAAGTCATTAATTTTATTATGTGTTCTGTATTTATTATAATAGTTTAGTATAGTTGTAAATTTTTTTTTAATAACGTATACATTACAACAACGTCTAGGCCCCAAACTAAGCATTAGCTTGTGTTTTGGGTACTAAGCGAAGACACCATATACATACCTATAACAACCAAGACCCGGTACTAGTATTAATATTCGTCATATAAATACTGACCCTACCTGGGATTCGAACCCAGGACCTCCAGCTTCGTAGGTAGGATCGCTACCCACTAGGCTAAGCGGTCGTCGTTTGTTGTTATTATTTATTACATTATAGTTTTGATTGTAATTACCTGGTAAGTACCCATCTAAAGGGTCTAAATTGGCCCGATTTCGTAAAACTATTTGCCGTCCATTAAAATTCTTTTCTTTAGAGCTAAAATATTATTTTTAATTTAAGTTCGTATTATATATAGGCAAAGATTTGAAATCATTTCAATTATTTTTTTTAATTTATTTTATTTTCCAATTTTTAGTGTTAAGTAGCTTATTTATATTTAGTATAGGTAGGTCTTCTAAATGCGCTGCTCAAATAAAGAAACTAATGATGAAAGAGAGGTCGTTTAAAAATTCAAAAACTAATGCAATAATTTACAGGTTGGGTGCTTGGCTGCACTGCAACCATGAATTTAGTGACAGGGTAGCAGTAGAACAAACAAATGACGGTTCCATACAATCTTTCCTACTACTCCCGCCCCGTTTCCGTTGTGTTTGTGGTCGTGGCCACTTTGATGACCGTATCATACAGAAGAAAATCCACATCAAATGGAATCATATGAGCCCAAACACGAGGTAGCTCCTGTACTTCATTGAGTAGTTCCCATCGACTGCATGCAAATTCCATCCCCAGATCAGCCTTGATTTACCTTCATATGTCATTTCGTATAGAATTACACCGATATCCTAAATTTTATTAAAATCGATTAACAGAATGTTGATGAACTTCAAATAAACAAGATTCATCTCTAATTTTTTACCTTTAGAGGTGAAATATTTTCTTCAAAATTAAATGGGCCAAACCTTGACATATAGCCTATTTCATAAAAATTATAAATCGAATCAGTTGATAATCAACTAAGATATTGAATAACATACCCACATGCACGCACGCACGCACGCACACACACACACACAATAAATTGAATAAATGATCAACATGGAAAGTGGTGCAGTTATTTATTGTCAATTTATAATGAACAAATAGTATGATCGCCTTAATTGACAGGATAGAGCAGCAATGAATGATATTAATTTAGTCTCTCTGTTCAATTACAACTCGTACATCGTTGGTTAGCTTAAAGTTCTGAGGAACAATCAAACTATATACAACCATAATATTAAATGAAAAATTAAAATAGACATTACCAAAAGAAAGTTGGAAACTAAATTGCGATCGATGGGACAAGAAGCATGTAAACACAGACAAAAAGTCTTTCAAATTGTCTCTGAGTAAGGAAGCCTTTTCTGATAAAAATGTGGGATGGCGATTTTTCTTAAAGTATTAACGAACTGGAAAGATTTAACATTACTACTTTTGTGCAACAATTATTCTTAAAATATTGTTTTCACGATTATATTCGTTTATGGAGTGGAAGTTTAGACATATCTGATCTATGTCTAATGCCAAATTGTCGCAGTAGCATAAAATAGAAGCGCGGAGAAGATGGAAAGGTCAGATAGCTCGCCCTAATCGTTCGCGCGCGCGGTGTTCGCCTCCCATTACTATCCCTTGCTGCCCGTGTGGCTATACCTGCGCATTGAGTCATTTGCAGGCAACTCAGAGACGTAAAGATCTATGCAGGCAACTCGCAGATGTAAAGATCCATGCATAGTACTGTACAAACAAAAGTCCCTTTCGATGGAATCCGGAAATAATGTAAACAAACTAATTAAACACAATTACTCCGCAGTTACTTATATTTGAATATATCAATCCTGATCATATGCACATTTCGATGAACCATACATTATTTTTACGATAACTTCGACACCGAATGATTTTTTTAGGATAGTTATTTTAATAAAAATACGACGACGTAAATTCAATAATTTGTAAAACTGTCAAAAAAATTTATACAGTGAACTATATATCATAATTTTTGGTCAACCTATAGTGACTTTACGCTGAACGGGTATTTAATTTTTCAAATGGAACGCGACGCCGGCATCAAACCTAACAGCCAAAGCAAGCCAATAAAAATAATAACTCGCCACTAACGAAATTGATATAAGCAGAAAACACTATAATTAACGCACATTACACATTAACCATATTTGGTCAGATTGAAGGTCACGACCCATTTAATTAACAGAGACCATTGATTGATAATGAGTGATCACTAGTTAAAAGGTTAAGAAGAAGAAGAATATCTCAATGATCGACGCTCGATCACTCACTTGGATATCAATATAGGTAGGTAGATCACTATAAACATAAACACAACCAGATGTCAATTTAAAAAAAAATATTTACAATACATTATTGTTGGATTCCATTGAAAGGGACTTTACTACACATTTCTTTGTGCAAATGATATATTTTGTAATTTTCGAGTTATTTGTTTTATATAGCAATTATTATCAATAACATAGATACTATGCAAAAATTGCCTTCAAAAAATTAATACCTAAATAGACACATAATTCTTAGAAAGTAGGTAGTGTCAGAGGTGTGCAAGTCTGACATGAGTGAAATGGCAATTTCGCCTGGCATATACGACCATCAACAGCCTATAAATATCCCATTGTTGGGCACACACCTACAAATCTATGAAAAGTAATTATAAAGATATTACAAGAAAATAATATTAAAAATTGAAAAAAGAGTGAAGCAGTAAAATCATTATGTTTTTCCTTCACAAAAAATTTTGATTTCAGTTGACAGTGGTTCGTGACCCATAAACTGCATAGACAAGTTTTAGTAATATTATCATCATGGTCACGCACAACGCCTCACGACAGTTATTCAAAATTACAAATTTTATTCTTTTTATTTAAGTACAAACACAACTTATCAGTTATTTGAAAGAATGCAACAAAATTACTTATTTGCTGTCAAAGGGGCCATATTTCATTATTTTTAGAGGACAAACTTTTTTAATATTTTATTTTTTATTTAAATGTTTTATGTCTTAGGCTTCTAAATTCTTTTAATTTTTCTTCTTGCCGTAATAAAACAAAGTGTTATTTTTGCAAGGAGATGTAAAAATAAAATAGAGTATTGTTATTATTAGTGAAAGGTTCCTATAGCATAAAAAACTAATTTATATTTATATATATATTTTTTTTTATATGCCATGGGAATCTTTCACTATATATATATATATATATATATATATATTTGAAATTTATTTCAATCAATTTATTAAATTATTATTTTTTTATTACTAATGTTAATTAGTCTTGATTAATATTAGATACTTAATATATTATAATATATATTAAAGTAGTCAAATAATACCGGTAAGCATGCTCTCATTGACGATGCAAGTTCCAGTTAACAGTAAAGCATCACAGGGCATTACACAACCAGCAGGTGGTAACACCAATACATCTCCAGGCACAAGCCGGCTCGCAGGGACCACACATTCCTCACGAGCCACCCCATGTGTTCTGCCTGGTCTCACTACTGACACTGCGATCGAAGAGGTAGAGCCTGCCATTTTGTGTAGCATTATACTCATCTAGAAATGGTAATGTTTTAAATGAGATTAATTAATGTCGGGTCACGGATAAAGATTTCATACCTATGCCAACAATATGATTTTGTTCAGAGTTGAAATATGCATTAACTTGGTCAGCTGTAACTCATGAATTAGGTAATATATAGTCATCATAGTTATCATAGTAAGTTCGTACATGTGTATTTTCATTTCTTTTTAAAAATTTTCAAAACAGTGCTTTTAGTTAAAGAGTTAGAATGCAACTCACGCAAAAAGGACACTTTAGCATCAAATATTTTGTTAAGGGCGCCTAATTTTGAAAAATTATCAAAGAAACCGAGTTTGATTTGAAAATAGCTATTCAACGAGACTCTAGGATAGGTGCGTAAATTTTTTTCACTCTTCCTTGTCATGTAGGGAAAACCTTAAAAAAAATGTTTTTTCAAGATTTTAATACAAACTGTATTTAAACTTTATAGCACTAATAGTTTGTGAGCAAAATGGCAGTAACATTTGGACAGATCGCCAAATTGATATGGAGAAACTACAAGGGTTCCTTGTTGGACCATAGAACCCTAAAAAAGGAAATATAGTCTGACTTACAGTGCGTACGAGGTTGATGACCATTGGAACAAGGTGACCTTGACGCATTGCCTTGTCCACCAAATCACATCTCACATTCGCCAAAAATTAAGTAACGTCCCTAGATCGATATTCCTTTGAGTACCTTAATTAATCATCGTTAAAGTACTCGCGCTAGTGCATTCCTGAGGATGGTCATCAACTCGCACATGGACTTTAGTATAATAAAAATGGCAAAGAAGTGAATTAGGTTGAAAATCTTACCTTTCTAGTTTGATACAAAGACAGGATACATGAACCAGCAGAAAGTATGAAAACGCAAGCAGCGTACTGGTAATACTCGTCCAAAGACCACAGGATAATAGAGAAAACTTGAAACAAATAGAATGGGTTGAAAACTTCGTTCACAAACAATGACCAGTAACTCTTCACCTCCACTTCCACTGAATTAGGTCCATATAGTTTGATTCTAAAAAAAAATAAATATAAAAATGCATTAAATAAGGGTTCTATAATTTTAGTGAACGTAAATATATCTTCAAATGACATTTCTAAATTGATGTATAACTCCTCCACATCATATGAAGTGAAATAGGTGCCAACAAACCAACAAAACATCTTTCAGGTCTTGTAATATTGTGAAGGGTATTTCAAACAGCATTCTGAAGTAATTTATTAATAAGAGTATCTGTTATTCTGAACTTAAAAATAAAATGTATGAACTTATGGCACACTCACAATAAACGTGCCATAACTATGATACTTGAGAATGTCACAAATACGCTTAAAATCTACAAATTTCTTAAACCAATAACTTTTAGATGAAAATGATTTTTTTTTCGAAAGTAACTTACCTTAAATCTATATAAACGACGCTTATTCAAACATTCTAACATTCTAAAAAACAGGTATTGAATAATTTTATAATTTCAACTGTGAATTTCAACTGTGAACGGTTTATGGGATGCAGTAGAGACTATATTAGATATAATTTCTATACACAAACACACTGTACATGCAACACTAGTTACACTATATAAGCAGCTGTGTAAACTGTACACCAATATCAACACCTCAGAACACAAATCAGCATGCATCTTAAAATGTTTGTCTGTGAGAATGGCGACACAAATTTCGATACGAATTAAACATTAAAATGCTTCCAACCTGAATAATATATGTACTCCATGCTCGAAATACAAATATTTATGTTATTCTAGGTCCTAAAAAAGCTGTTCACCATTTAATTTAAAGCATACATTCACATGATGCAACAAGGGGAAATGAGAATGAGTAAAGGTGTGGAATGACGCTACAATATTTAAAAACTTACAGTTCATTTTGTTGTCGCTTATTGATACCAGACATGTTCTCCATGAGTAGGCTAATTGTCAATTTTTCGTTAAGTGATTGCACATTTACAAATATACTCTGATCTTTCAGCCATATGAAGCGAGTATGTTGGTATATAAAATAGCGTACTTTGTTATCCCTATGGTTAGAGAGATTTAGGTCAACGTCATGGACTTGTTCTATTTTGAATGTACCTTCATTGTCAGTCACTGAAAACAGGCATTATGATGTACACATTAATTTTTTGGAGTTTAACCATTTATTAGAATATTTAGATACAACTACGACAGCGAAAAAAAAAAGAATAAATAAGTGTGTAAACCGGTTGTCTAGTACCCCATAATACAAGCATAATACTTGCTTACTTTGGGACTAGATGGTGCTGTATGAAATGTCCATTGTCCCTGGTATTATTATTAACAGCTATATACTTATAACAATATATTAAGGCATTGTTTTATGAGCGTATTTTCATATAATAACAATACATGGGACATCCCACACAGCGCCATCTAGTCCCAAAGTAAGCAAGTATTATGTTGTGTTATGGGTTACTAGACAACTGATATACATAAATATTCTTTATAATACACACAATATTTAATTTACACCCAGGCAGGAAACAAATAGACATGTTCAAGCACACAAATATTTCTCTGGTAGGAGTCGAACCCGCGACACTTGGCTCCGCAGTAAGGCTCTCTAACAACTTGACCGATCGGTCAGTCAAATTTAGTCATATATCAATTGAACCTGTATTTTTATAAATTTATTAACATATAAATAAAAAATAATTGTCAAAATCTTACCACAAATTACATCAGCCATTTTCAAACTGCATTTTATATACTGTAAAGTGTTATATGTGGGATAATAACTTAAAAACAAATATGGCAATCCACAAAAAAATACGCAAAACGTATGAAACAAGATTTTTCGTATAAATGCATTTTTGAAGCCATATATCTTGATTATCAGCTCGTCAGATCCTGGATTATTGCTTTCCAGCGTTTGCCAATGTGTTTCTCCGATGACTTCATATTCGTCTGCAACATAAACCTTGTGTCAATAATCATCACCAGCTTTTTTTTATAGGTTAGCACAGGGAACCTGTGTCAGGCTAGTTGTGACATTACTGAGTCAATTCTATAGTTTGTTGAATGATACATGTATGTCTATGCATAAAAAAAAAAACAATTAATTTATTAACATTTGGTTAATGCGTTACATGTGTTCTTAGAAATATCAAATGCATTAGCAAAAAAACACTACTGGATTTAAGTTTATGTACCTTCTAAGCTACAAGGCAACAACACGCAATGTAACAAGCGATTAACTTGACCAAGGTTCTAACTATGTATATTATCTCTGTAACTCCTATCATAGGTAGTTAAAAAAATACTCAATGCACATTTCAAATTTATAGCTGAATGGTTTCACTTTTCAATAAGAAACACTGGAAAAATTAAATACTATATAACCACTACCACCAACCCGCACTGGAGCAATGTGGTGGATTAAGCTCTAAGTCCCTTCGCCCTGGAGGGAGGCCTAAGCCCTTGCAATGGGGCATAATAAGCTGATGGAATGGAATGGAAAATACTAGGTGTACAACAAAATGGTATATAAGTTTAAATACTTGAACACATTTAAATATCCAAACTACAACAAATTCAATAACTTTTTCATTGAAAACAATCTGATGGTATGATCAAATTGAAACACATACCATTTCTGATGTACCTAGTATATGAATCATTATTTAGCATAAAATGGGTCGATGTTTATTGAAGTAATTGTTTTGTAGTGCACTACGGAACGCGGAAATACTTTGGAAATGTAGTCTTGTTGGTGAGTTTATATATATACTAGCTTTCCGCCCGCGGGCTTCGCTCGCGTTGAGCACAGTTGTAGTGGGACAGTTAAAGGAACGCGACGCTCTAGAACATTGTAACACTTTCTAGAACGTTCTGAAATTTAACTGCCTAAGAAATCTTATGAATTTTTTATGAAATTAGGTAATATGACATGGTCACATAGATTTCGTCAAAACATCATTTTTGAGTACCAACACGATAAATCTGCGATTGATAGTTTCGAAAATATAAGCATTTAAAAATTTGGTCACGTGGTCACATAAATCTTGTCAAAACATCAAGTTTGAGTACCAACACGATAGGTCTGAGATTGATGGTTTCGAAAAATAAGCATTTAAATATTTGGTCACGTGGTCACATAGATATCTTCAAAACATCAAGATTGAGTACCAACATGATAGATCTGCGATTGATAGTTTCGAAAATATAAGCTTTTAAAAATGTGGTCACGTGGTCACATAGATCTCGTCAAAACATCAAGTTTGAGCACCAACACGATAGGTCTGAGATTGATAGTTTCGAAAATATAAGCATTTAAAAATTTGGTCACGTGGTCACATAGATCTCATCAAAACATCAAGTTTGAGTACCAACACGATAGGTCTGAGATTGATAGTTTCGAAAATATAAGCATTTAAAAATTTGGTCACGTGGTCACATAGATCTCATCAAAACATCAAGATTGAGTACCAACACGATAGGTCTGAGATTGATAGTTTCGAAAATATAAGCATTTAAAAATTTGGTCACTTGGTCACATAGATCTCGTCAAAACATCAAGTCTGAGTACCAACACGATAGGTCTGAGATTGAGGGTTTCGAAAAATAAGCATTTAAATATTTGGTCACGTGGTCACATAGATATCTTCAAAACATCAAGTTTGAGTACCAACACGATAGGTCTGAGATTGATAGTTTCGAAAATATAAGCATTTAAAAATTTGGTCACGTGGTCAAATAGATCTCATCAAAACATCAAGTTTGAGTAGCAACACGATAGGTCTGAGATTGATAGTTTCGAAAATATAAGCATTTAAAAATTTGGTCACGTGGTCACATAGATCTCATCAAAACATCAAGTTTGAGTACCAACACGATAGGTCTGAGATTGATAGTTTCGAAAATATAAGCATTTACAAATTTGGTCACTTGGTCACATAGATCTCGTCAAAACATCAAGTCTGAGTACCAACACGATAGGTCTGAGATTGAGGGTTTCGAAAAAATAAGCATTTAAATATTGGTCACGTGGTCACATAGATATCTTCAAAACATCAAGTTTGAGTACCAACATGATAGGTCTGAGATTGATAGTTTCGAAAATATAAGCATTTAAAAATTTGGTCACGTGGTCACATAGATCTCATCAAAACATCAAGTTTGAGTAGCAACACGATAGGTCTGAGATTGATAGTTTCGAAAATATAAGCATTTAAAAATTTGGTCACGTGGTCACATAGATCTCATCAAAACATCAAGTTTGAGTACCAACACGATAGGTCTGAGATTGATAGTTTCGAAAATATAAGCATTTAAAAATTTGGTCACGTGGTCACATAGATCTCATCAAAACATCAAGTTTGAGTACCAACACGATAGGTCTGAGATTGATAGTTTCGAAAATATAAGCATTTAAAAATTTGGTCACGTGGTCACATAGATCTCATCAAAACATCAAGTTTGAGTACCAACACGATAGGTCTGAGATTGATAGTTTCGAAAATATAAGCATTTAAATTTGGTCACGTGGTCACATAGATCTCATCAAAACATCAAGTTTGAGTACCAACACGATAGGTCTGAGATTGATAGTTTCGAAAATATAAGCATTTAAAAATTTGGTCACGTGGTCACATAGATCTCATCAAAACATCAAGTTTGAGTACCAACATGATAGGTCTGCGATTGATAGTTTCATAAATATAAGCTTTTAAAAATGTGGTCACGTGGTCACATAGATCTTGTCAAAACATCAAGTTTGAGTACCAACACGATAACTTATGTCATCCCCGGTAATGCCCTCTGTACGTTTGCAAAGTTTCATTGAAATCAGGTTAGCCGTTTCGGAGATTAGCCAGAACAAACAGACAGATTGGCAGACAGACATACAAAAAACAGCTTATGTCACCCCCGATAATACCCTCTGCATGTTTGCCTAGTTTCATTGAAATCGGTTTAGCCGTTTCGGAGATGAGCTCGAACAGACAGACAGACGGACAGACAGACAAACAAAAAACATCCTATGTCACCCATGATAACACCCTCTGCACGTCTGCCAAGTTTCATTGAAATCTGTTCAACGGTTTCTGAGATCAGCTCAAACAGACCGACAGATGGACAGACAGACAGATAAAAAGTACCCTATGTTACCCGCGGTAATGCCCTCTGCACGTCTGCAAAGTTTCATTGAAAGCGGTTCAGCCGTTTCGGAGATTAGCCGGAACAGACAGACAGACAGACAGACAGACAGACAGACAGACAGACAGACAGACACTCCAATTTTATTAATATAGATTTATAAACTAGCAAACGCCTTTGACTTTGTTTGTGGTTTTCACAATTTTTTTCAGTGTATACAGGTACTGTAAATATTTTCAGAATAAAAACAGCCTACAACCTAAATATTCTCTAAAATATCCTCTAACTGCCAGGAAAAGTATGATAGAAAGTAATTCAGTAATAATTACAGCAATTACTTTTTTAGTAATAAAGATTGTATCAATAAATCTTTATATATATATATACCACGGGAATACAAAAAATCTATTTGTCTATAAGCAGTACAAAATAATAGAAAATATATTTCATTTCAAATATGTACAAAAGAAGTAATAAGGAAAAACTCAATAAGACTAAGTGCTTCGCCACTTATTGTAATTATCATGCAGGTACGATGATGAACTAAACATAACACTGAACAAGGATTTCAGGAATTTTACAGACTTATGCTGACAGTGGTCGCATAAAGAAATATCTACAAAATTAATGACTCAAATACCACTGATAATAAGCATAATTCTAAATAACAAAATAGTTTGATATTCATGCCAACAAATATTTTGATTAAATTAGTAAAGTTGATCAAAAGCTTTAGGTTAAACTTGATGCAAATGAAATACTTATTTTGTAACAAAACACACACCATACGAACATATTCCTTATAAAGTGTTTACTCACATTATGGAACAGTTTCCAAACAGATGCAAAGAATTAAACATACATAATTATGTGAAAATGATTAGATGTAGTGGTACAACTTGTGTATGAGTACAGTTAAAACTCTATGAGCTTTCACCACAGTCAATAAAGATTGATGATACCATGTCCTTAGTTTTTAAGCTTGCCGACAACTTACTTGCCAAGACTATAATATGTTAATGTTTGTGTATGATAAATAGATTTGCCGTTTGACATAAGTGTAAAAATATACAAAAAAATATAAACTATGTCATTACATCTTTAGATTCATCTACATATTATGTCGTTGATTATTGCCGATTTTTTCACCCTCCCCTCCTGCATTGTGTTACGTACCATCATCTACAAACAAGACTCCCACTCTCTAATTTCAAATGACTAGTATATGGATAGCAGGATAACTGAAAAAGGCAGTGTGTATGACCACAACCGCAGGTATAGTATGCCCAAAAGTGCAGATTTGTCCTTCACATTTCATGTTGTACGTTCATAGCCAATAAAACATACCTACTAAGGTGACTAGGTACTTATGTTTTTATTGCATCTTACTTTGTATTTCAAAAGTTATTGTGCAAAGTTAATATCTACTTGAATAAATTATTGTGTTGATTACAGGCATACAAACTAATAACTAATTAAAGGGACTTGGTGGGCGCGTACACAGTACTATAAAAATCACAGTCTTGTCAGGTTTTGACAAGTACATAGTTCATCAATCTTTATATCTCAGCAGCCATCTTCAGCAAAGCAGTGATTTATAGTAGTACATGTGCATTAACATTTGAAAGGAGCTGATTTACAAGGGATATAACTAAACACGTTATTGAATGTCAACTTTTTTGGTTCTGGAACCATCGTTCCTGAAAGTTTTGAATTAAGAAAAACTATTTTAAATATGGAAATGTAAATATATAAGGTCACCAAATATATATTACAAAATAAAGCCTATAATTCGATCGTGTCAATCACGAAATATTGCTGGCGAAGATGGAGCACCTTGGGATTCATGGATCCTTGCATCGTTGGCTCAAATCTTATCTGCTGTATCGATCGCAGTTAGTGTGCGTGTACGGATACGATTCCTACCCTTTCATGGCAGCCTCTGGGGTTCCACAGGGCTCCAATTTAGGACCATTACTGTTCTTAGTGTTTATTAATGACCTTCTGGAAGTTTTGACTTGCAACTGCTTAGCTTATGCTGATGATCTCAAACTTTTCTTATCCATTTCTGAAACGTCAGACTGTCTTCTATTACAGTGCAATTTAAATCTATTGCACTCTTGGTGTGAGAATAATCTAATGTCACTGAATATCAAGAAATGCCACTACATATCCTTCACCAAGAATAAGAAAATAATTTACTATCCGTACAACATAAACGGATCTCCACTGGAGCGCGTCAGTGTAGCTCGTGATTTGGGGGTGTTGTTCGATAGTGCGCTATCGTTCAGACCTCATTATGAGTGGATGGTGGGCAGGGCTTGCAAGATGCTGGGGTTCATTTTCCGAGTTACCAAGGCCTTCAGAAGAAAGAAGTCCTTCCTAATACTTTACAATTCAATGGTCCGTAGCCTTCTGGAATATTGTTCTTCTGTTTGGTGTCCGATCTACCAGGTTCATATTAATCGAGTCGAGTCAGTTCAGGCACGTTTCCTGCGCTGTCTCAGCGTTAGATTGGGCCTGAGGAAAAGACTTCCCGAGTATAGTGATCGCCTGAAGTACTTCCATCTTCAGAGTCTTCAGGTCAGACGTAGAACTACGGACTTGTGCCTTCTTCACAAGATAGCTAACGGTGGTTTGGGGGCCGAACTTTTGAATGCTCTTAATTTCAGAGTCAGCAAACATCGTTTGCGTGATAAGCGACTGTTTGACGTACCAATCGCGAATAATAACGTCTCTTACAACAGTCCAATACATAGGTTTTGTAGTCTATATAATGCATTGAACGATGAATTCGATATACATCACCAGAGTTACGTCTCATTTAAAAGAGCTTTGTCCAAATTATAAACGTTTTCTTTCTTTTTAAATATTTTGGTCGTTTTTGTGTTTATTACTTGATTATTTACTATGTACTATTTTACAATGCCGTATATAGCTATTAAGGTCAACAGACTCGCCTCTATTGTATTTTATATATTTTGTATCTTTGCCTATTTTTAAGTTTGTTAACTGTTGCTGTATCTATGTAATAAATAAATAAATAAATAAATGTTTTTGGTAATATTGTGTAATCACCATGAGTTTTTGGCAATTACTGGTAGAATCTACCTAGGTACCTACTTTAAATTTGTATGAACTTGAATGTATTTTAAGAATGTCGTGTTTTAATTTTATACGTCTGAAGGATCAGTGCTTAAGTGGTTATTAGATTAAAAAACGAAAATTATGACTCATTTCCTATATTATTTGAGCAGGTGCAGTATGTTTAAGTAATACTTACCGTTGTCGACGGCGATATTGTGCATGTTTGGCATTGCCAATTTTAATATCAATTACAATTAAACAACTAAGGCATAGTATTTTAATATTAGCTAAATAATAATATTATTTATATGTGACCGATGCTACCTCATCGCAAAATATATTTTAATTCTAAGTCGAATACAAATCCGCACCACAATCGCGCACACTTTCGTCCTTTCCTTTGACAGTTTTTGATGTTTTTTGATGTTTAGGGATAGTTGAGTTCCTATACCAGAATTCACAGATAAGATTTCTATAAAGTTTTTGAAATTGTGCCTTTAATTTACTTATTATTAGTTTTGCGTCACCATAGACTTATTTTTGTCATTCTTTAACCGTGAAACTGTAAATAAATAAAAATAATTGACTTCGAGAATCAACATTTTAATTTCAATTATTTAAGTTTTTAAAACAGAACGTAGTCATGCATCTAGTGTTTACGTTGTCGTAGAGATGGCGTTGCATACAAATAATATTCCAGATGAATATTATTGATTTGGCGCGAATGCTAAAAAATATAATTATTGCATGGGTCGTCGCTAAAGAGGTTAGAACCAGTTCGAACGTACTTATAGAATTTACTGTAACTGATTTTAAAAAAATATCAAGGTACTATGCCGCAAAATAGATTGTCAAGCGTACATTCTGGGTATTTAGAAATTAGTGACAATTTTTCGTGGCCAGGAGAAAATGGTACATTTCAAGGTTTAGGAGCCGTAAACTATACTATGCCATCAGGTACTTATTACTTGTATTGTATATTATGTTTGTTGTGATCATAATTGAAATTCTTGAAATTCGTTTTTGACATAGGTATCTGTTTAAATCATATTTTTAGGTCCTTGGTACTGGCCATGGTGTCCGCTGTGGAAGTTTCCACAGCATCCTATATTCCAGGTAAATACAAGGTAAAAAAATACAATAAAGAAATATATCTTAATTTAGAATATATTTTTTAATAAGTTTATTTATTAATACCTACCCTACCTGTCTTCCTTGCATATTTGTCTGTTTAATAAGAGCTTGCAATGTTGATTCAAAAAATGATGCATTACCTATAAATCTAGGTTATTATTAGGTACGTACATACCTAACAAACAGATAATTTCCCAAGCACTGGTTCAGAGAGAAAGAGAAAGTATTATTCAATAGAAATATGTTAATGAGATCAGGAATACGCCTGGGAACTAAAATAATTCAGAAAGTCCGTTTCAAAACTTTGAAGACTTATCAAAGAAACTTATTAAAACAGTATCTACATATTCGTTGTTTCAGTTGTCTAACATCTTGTTTGTCGCCTCGTACTGCGCTCCGAGCACAAAGAAAGGACAATTATGGATGCACACCATACTTATCTTTGGTAGGTATGTTTTACTTTTTAGGGTTCCGTACCTCATTCGGAAAAAAGGAACCCTTAAAGAATCACTTCGTTGGCCGTCTGTCTGTCTGTTTGCCAAGACCCTTTTTCTCAGGAACGCGTATCAAATTGAAATTGAAATTAATTACTTGGTTTACGGTTCTTTGGAGATGTAAAAACACCAAGCTTCTAATCTAAGTCAACGCAATCAAAAAATTCGCCACTAGGTATGTCGTATAATGACACTCGCAGATAAATCAAAACCTTTAAGCTTTCAGTTGAACTGGAATTATGAAATTTGGCAAGAAGTAAGATGTCACAGCACTAATAATGAAAAATTACTTGGTTTGGCAACTAGCATTCTTTAACGTTTCGTTTGATATTAAAACTATTATTCACTCTTTCACTCATACACACGCACATTTACTCAATCCATCCCTTTCCTCCCCATTGACCGAAGCAAGAACGAATGCCCGCGAGTGTATTCAGTATTAATTAAAAATTAACGTTCACTGCCTCCGCAAATTACCTCGTGCACCGCTAATTAAAATTTAATATATAACTGCAAACAAAATCAAAATTCATCAAACTCAAATCAAAAACAGTTCTGCAAGTGTTAAAGTGAAAGTATTGTGAACCACCGCCAAGCAGCCCATGTCGAAGAAAGAAGGTCAGAAAATTTCTTTGAAATAATGAAATAATAATAGAAATGTACCAAGTTGAAATTGATATCAAATACTTAGTTCTACAGTTGCTTGAAGCTGTAAAAAAATAAAGCATCTAAATTATCGCAATCAAAAAACACACGCATATTTTGACACTCTTAAGGAAATTAAAACCTCTAGAGTTGTTCCCGTGGATTCTAGGTCCTGAATCATGAATAAGATCATGAATTTTATTAAAATGCGAAGTCTCACACCAATAGTAACTCAGCAAAAAAAATCCCAAAAGCTTTAATTTGTTGTTATATCACATTTTTTTGCGTTTACTCACCAACTTACATTTTTTTTGCAAATTACATAATCGGGTATGTAAGGAACCTTTGGTGCGCAAATCCGACTCGCACTTGGCCGTTTTTTTTGTATGAGGTAGATTATTCTGTGAAATATAAGTGAGGTCCTATATTTTTTTTTGGAATTTTAAGCTCATATACAGGTAGGTACTTCATTTGCAGACAACACACCTTTGCGATAGAGCTAATATAGGTACATATGCTCATTAAAGATGTTTATTTTAAGCACCGCAAGTTATTTTTAAACTTTCATACGTACCGAAGCAAGTGTTTTGTTAAATACTTGTAGCAATAATTATTAAAACCATGGACTGACTTCGGAAATTAACATTTTTGTTGTCCCAAATCGAATTTAGTACCTACCTACTAGATACCTACAAAAAATTGTTGAAACGGTATTACACGACTTACAATGCGAAATAAGGGGTACCTAGTGTATAATTAATGTCGCTATGCAAAACACGTCTAATTTCCTCACATTCAATCATTTCTAGCCCTAGAACCCTAATCTACGCCTGCGAGGCGTACACGCAACCGAATAACATTTGTTCAGAATAGGCATGACGACAGATTTTGAAAAACTGTTCCAAAGTGTTCGGAAACGTATAGTACTTACAATGAATAACATATTTCTACTTATAATAAAGATTTAAGAGGAAAAAATCACATTTTAGTTTTTAGATTTAAAATTCGCGCCAAAACGCTTGTCAGTGTCATGGCGTCGCTAATGACGTCACGTTTGAGTAAACTTCGAGTAAATAAAACCAAACAAAACGTATTTGTAAACACTGACGTTCCTTATACGCTCATTGAATAATTTAGTTTATTAAATATGAATTCTAAAGTATACAGGTGGTGTGTGGTCCCTCAGTGTGTTATCATATCAATAAAAACGCCTGATAAGTTATTCCTGTTCGTTCCACAAAAGAAAACGATACGAGATAGGTAATACAAGTGGCTTAAACTGGCAAAGCGAGATCCAACAGCAATGTTGCCTAGTACTCACCTTTATTTTTGTGATGATCATTTCGACGTATTTCATTTACTTTGAAGATTCTAAAATAGTATATATCTTTTTTGAGGCCTAAGATTAAATTAAACACAATCTTTTTCGAGGTTAGGTTTAATCTTGCACCACTACTGTTGTCTTAATAGGTATTTTATTTAAAATTTAAATTATTCGGTATGTTTGTTAAATAATAACGTACATAAAGGTTTTGACGTTTTTAAATTCTGCTGAACAAAAATCTTTATTTGATGCTAAAAATTCTCCCAGCATTAACACATCAATTTTAGGCAAATTATCACTGTTTGCCTTAGTAAATCCTTGTTGATCGTTGAAAGTGAAATAACGCGATTATTTTACTTTCGTTTGGTTTAAATAATACGGACGGAACAAACAAAATTGAATATTAAATGAAAAAAAACACTGAGTTCATTCGAGTTCGTTTACTTGTTTACTCAAAAGTGACGTCATTCGCTCTGATTGGTGTTCAACATATCATGGCGGACTTTCGTATTTCGTAGTATTATTTTATCAAAATAATTATTAATCTCGCTATTAATAGAAAAATAAATGCGTGTTTCGTATTTCATGACTCAAGTTTCATTAAATAAATATATAATTTCAGTGATTTTCAATTACTGTCATCATGCATTGTCATCATTCTGCACATTTACCGCCGGACTCGTCGGTGACTTTCTGCAGTGGTATTGTTGCCGAATAATCTGCGGTAAACGTATAGAACACGAGGTTATAGTCCGCTGAATTATATGGTTAAGTTACATCGAACCGGCCTATAGAGCTATTCGGAGGTTGTTCCGTAGAGTTCTATGACTAATATGAGAAGAATTATTCGGTTTTACCGCCTAAAGTCGTTCTATGGTAATTTTTTTTTTGTTTGGCGGTAATTTTTTTTTCTCAGTGTACAGACTCCTCTTAAAGTTTAACTAGTTTTTTAAAGTCTTATTAATTTTAATGTTTACTCTAAGAATAACTAATAAGCGTTAAAAAAAAATGTTTAGTTGATTTTGAAGAAGTTAATTTTTTTTTGTTCTAACTTATGCGCGTCGGTTTTTAATTGTAATAAATAATTGTGATTATAATTATAAGTTACATTAGTGTTGTTTTATTTTTGGTTTAAATTCTAAAAAATTTCCGCTAAAAATATTTTAAAAATGGGGCTATTTGTGCATACAGTTTATAATTCATATGAGTACACCTCTTAGACGCATATTAAGGCTTTGTGTACGTTCAAAATAGATTAGGTTTCTAGGGCTAGACACTTTTTGGTAGACAAAAATATAATAAGTCGTATAATATTTGACAGACAATTTATCTAGGAAATTACTTTTAGTGCATTTTTAAGTCGACTCATCCATATCTAGTTTTTAAAAATAAAACTTATAGAACAAAAAATGGGCTCTGTCAATTATGTCGTTTTCGAAGGCACGATTACTTTCGAAAACATAAATAGTTTAGTTTTTTTTAAAGATAGTTATTCTGATGATTCTGACGACCGCTTAGCCTAGTGGGTAGCGACCCTGCCTACGAAGCTGGAGGTCCCGGGTTCGAATCCCCAGTCGGGTCAGTATTTATATGATTAATATTGATACTGGTACCGGGTCTTGGTTGTTATATGTACTTATGTGGTGTCTTCGCTTGGTACCCAAAATATAAGCGAATGCTTAGTTTGGGGTCTAGACGTTGTTGTGATGCATACGTCATTATCATTATTCGTTAAGAATCCTTTCGAAAACGACCATTTAAAGTTTTGTAGTTTTATAGTAATCAAATATGAAAAATTGTTGATTCTCGCCATTATTTTTATTATAGATACCTAATTATTTATAGATTACCTAATTTACAATGTAGGCATCTATTTTCATTTTGTACGTGCAATATTCATAACAGGTAATTTATTTCGTTTGACAGCTTTTATGTTGTACTCAATATGGTCCTGGCACGTGATATGCGCTCCGGACGCTTTTTCGTGGAATTTCGCTTTCGTATTTTTGAACCTGGGACAAGTGGTGCACTTGGTGTATCAGATGCGGCCTGTCAAATTCGACCCTGAACTGGAAGAAGTTTACCATACGTTATTTGAACCATTTAAGGTGAGTAGCTAGTCATGAATATTTTAAAATTAATAAACTTTACAACCTAGGTCTAAACTCTTTATAATTAGATTTTAGGACACTTCTAAAAATCTATACAAATTATTGTCCACAATTTATTGTTTATTTTTGCCAGAAATAAGGCCTAGGTTATACTTGTATTATAAATACTACGTGTTAGGTAAGGAATTTTACCAGTAAAATAGGTAATTAAATCGATAATGAAAACGGTTAGCTATTTATTCACAGGTCCTAAATTATATACCTAATAGCATTATGTATTATTAGCGAGCATTATGTGTGATTTCTTTACTTCTTATAATGTGTAGTTGTATGTGTATACTTATAACTGTTTATTTTATTATTTATTATTTATTATTTTTGCTATTGTTATCTTTTTTTGTGCTGTCTCTGAATAACGTATAATAGGTATGTTTTCTTTTGCTACCTATTTTATATCTATAAGTGAGATCCTCTTTTTGACCTTTTATGCCTATTATGTTTGCAATTAAGTTTAATTATGCTGTTGGTTTTCCATTTGTAAAAAAATAAAATAAAATATGAAAACATAAATCGCTATCGCATAAATAAAATATGAAGATGATCGCTTAGCCCAGTGGGTAGCGACTCTGCCTACGAAGCTGGGGGTCCCGGGTTCGAATCCCAGGTCGGGTCAGTATTTATATGATGAATATTGATACTCGTACTGGGTCTTGGTTGTTATATGGATCTGGTGTCTTCGTTTGGTACCAAAAACACAAGCCAATGCTTAGTTTGGGGCCAAGACGTTGTTGTGATGTAGACGTTATAAAAAAAAAAAAAATGTTTTACTTAGTATATTTTTGGTTATAGACGTCTTATAGTTCTGCGAACTATGTTTTCTTTTTGGCAAAGTAAAAAAAAAATATGCCATGGGTCTATACATTTGGAATCCACTCGCGCACCCGTTGATATTATCGTTGGTAGAAAATAGAATTTTTCTTTTTCCATAAATGATGTGCGAACGGATTGCGGCAATTTTTTGACTTAATGTGGCGCACGTGGGCTCACCCATTTACCCATCGTTGTTCTTTAATTGTTTTTATTGATTAATTTAGTATCACTACAAAAAATATACCTATATACTTACATCAATAATATCATTTTGATAAAATAGGCTTAGAAACTCTATCTTGAGGACTGTGCGGCCGCAGACCGTCCGTATTTGGTATTAGTTTCAATCTGATATTTTTACCCGTTTGTAAGAAAAAGTGTGTTGACAGACAGATAGATAGACAGACCGTCAACGAAATTATTCGATTTTACCTTCCGAAGTCCAGAACAGTAAAAAAAACGAAACTACAAAATAATTCCTACCAAACTAGATTTTTGTAGAGATCTTTAAGGAGTTGAATTCAAGTTATTTACAAATGTTTCACCGCGGCTCTGTCACGAAAGTCAGAAGTCAGCAGTTTGCACGAAAACGTCTTAGTCATAGCCATAACTTAATTTATAGAAGCGTTGCGGAAGAAAGTATGACTCTGGTATGACGGATCTGCGCAATCGAGCATGCGCATCGCACTTCAGAACCACACAGATTGGTTGCATGTACAGCTCGTGCCAAAATACAGTTCATTCTGAACTCAAAGCGAATATGGCGTCGTAGTAGGAAAAATGAGTATCAGCTGGGTGAGAGAACCTCACGCAAAACCACACCTTCGTCAACTTCTGACGAAACAAAGTCTTTGATACGATCTGCTTCGCAACTACAAACAAAGTGTAGGTTTTGAATTTCACACGTAACAGAAACCCGCATTTTATTCGTACAATTGACGGCTTCGAAGATATAAACTGAATATCGCACGAATAGTTTCGAACATAACTATAATATAGTTAATAAAATTTTATAATTATTACATCATAATAATCGTAGATTGTTTTTAGGTGTCCCGATTGCAGTTCAAGAGAATGGTGTCACCAGATTTCGCTCACGTGATGTCGTTGCATGCAGGTGAAGCTTACGCCATGCAGAACCTCACTAAGACGGATCGTCTAGGGCTGCTACTCGCAGGAAAGGTAATGCGGCTTAAAATATTTTCTAACATATGCACATATTAATTATGTAGGTATAGTGATATCCGACGTTTGTCAGTCGTGTCGCACCGTTCATGTATTTAAATGTAAAAGATGCTGACTGAACAGCTGACCCTAAAACACAAACCAATTCTGGGATGATCTGGGCTAGAACAATATATATGTCGTAGACATTCGTTATATATAACAAACGAGTGCTAGTCGGACTCGCGTGGACAGGGATCCGTACTATAATTCGTCACGTTACCTACTATGTTTTTTTTCTGCATCGGAATCAAAAGTATATTGGAAGTTGAACCCGACTCTTCATCATCATCATCATCATCATCAGCCCATTTTTACCCCACTGCAGGGGCTTAGGCCTCCCCCAGGGTGAGGAGGGGGGGCTTGGAGCTTAAGTCCACTACGCTTCTCCACTGCGGGTTGGGAACTGTAACGACCGCCATCTATTGACAGCGTCCGGGACCGACTGCTTAACGTGCCCTCCGAAGCACGGTGTCAGTGATATTGTGTACTTAAGTCAGAAAAACTCACTGGTACACGCCCGGATCCGAACCATGGCCCTGTGGGGCCTTATAAATTTAAGGCAGGTTCGTTGTGCTCTAGGCTATCACGACACTTGCGTATAAAATAATAACTAGATTAATTGAATTTATTAGTTCTCAGTGAAATTAAGCAATTATACCTACGCATTTTCTCTTCACAAATGTTTTCCGCTTCCAGTGGGAATTTAAAAACTTAGGATTTTCGTTAAGGTTTTCCTGTAAACTGTGAATGAGTCTATATATTTCGCATTTTTTTTTATTTAAGGATAAGGATGGAACGGTTGATTTTAGTATATATTCTTTATAATATATTAAACTATACATATAAAATTATAAAGAAACATATATTTGTATTTCTCATAACGGGCACTTTCATTTGAAATGTTACGTAATGCTCAAAAGATTTTTTTTTTAAATTTCTAAAATTGTCTCCGAAATGATAATTCGTTTATCACTTGGGTTTTTCCGTACATATAAGGAAAGTGCTATATTCTCTATTATTTCCAAAATTTTGAGTTTAGCAGTTCAAGATGGTCAAATTTTCTATATTTTTCAAATAAGTATTTGTTAAACTGTGCATTATAAAACAATTTGTTCCTGTCTACCAAAACGAGCACTATTTTTTGAAATATTACATGCCTTTTTAAAATTTTGCATTTTGTCCTTCAAAATTAACGCTTAAAATTAAAAATCGTTTATTGTTTACTTTCTCCTCTAAAATATAAATAAAGGTCTATGTGGTAAATTTTCGTGTATTTTTAAACGACTTCAAAAAAGAAGGAGGTTTCTCCATTCGACCGTATATATTTTTTTAAATTTTTTATGTGTGTTCGCGGATAACTTCGTCGTTTATGAACCGATTTCGATGATTTTTTTTTTGTTGGAAAGAAAATATCTCAAGAGTAGTACCATGATAAGGAAACCAGGATCTGATGATGGTATCTCAGAGAAATCGAAGGAATCTTCGAAAATCGTAATTTAAAGTATTCTATTTTAAATATTTTTATAAAGTACTACTATTTAATGACGATCGGGAGTCGATCTGATGATGGAGCCGAAAGACAGTCGAGGGAACACTTCAACGAATTACAGCAATTACCTGGTGTTTTGACTTAATTCATTTTTGTTGATGAGAACTTTGCACCCATATGGCTTGTAAGTACCATTACAGGTGTGATGATGGAGACCATAGACAGTTGAGGGAACTCCTCAACGATTTACAGCAATCACCTGGTGTTTGAACTGAATTCATTTCTATTGATGAGAACTTTACACCCACACGGGTTATTAGTCCTATTACAGGTCTGATGATGGAGACCATACAGAGTCGAGGAAATTCCTCAACGATTTACAGCAGTTACCTTTTGTTGGGCTTACTTCATACGGTTCAGTATGTCAAAATGTACAGTTCGTACAAAAATAGTACCTAATTAAGATTGAAGTTTTACATAGGAATACCACTAATACCACAGGCATGCTGATGCGTCAATTTAAAACTGAATTTAAGTTGCGTAATCGCGGCGGTCATTTGAGTAGCGCGTTTAGAAGCCCCATTTATTTATACTAAATACAAATAAGTTATAGATACGTATAACTGAAAATTTAAAAATAAAGTAAACTTTCTAAAAAAACCGACTTTAAAAACATAAACTAAAGAGTTAAGTAAAAATAAAATTTTCATTTTAAAGAAAGGAGCATTAGTAAGCGGCATGTAGTTAATGAAGTCGGTGCCTACTCAGACACTTTGAATGGGTACTTACCAGATAATAACAATTACAACAATGATATATTTATAACTATGACAAATGTTGATCACAATTTAAAGTGTCTGAGTGAACAGGAACTGACTTCATTAACTATATGCCGTCTATTAATGCTCCTTTCTTTTCTTTAATGTCTTCTAAACCATGTATTTCAAAATTATAAAAAAAAAATGCTTTTGTATTTCTCATAATAAGAACTTTCATTACTTTAACGTCACACGATGCGCTTCACTTGAGTATAGTTTTTTTTTTTTAATTTTTTACGTTAACCCGTTTTACTTAACTGGAAACCAAAAAGCTCATTTATGTAACTAAAATAAGCCAATAGTGCTCTGACATCTTTGGCTAAAAGTTAGTTAGTTAGAAACAGATACGAATATGTTTTCAGTGAAGTTGCGAATGTAGGTAAGTAGCATTTGACCTTTTTACACCTACGTGTGATTTATTATAACTACATAAAACATTTTTACGTTCATCGCGTCATTCAAAAACACGTACCTCGTCAACGGTAATAACACGAGCACTTGCGCTATCCCTTTTAAAGCTTTAAACTCATCTTCACCGTGTTTCATTTAAATTACGGACTTTTCGCGACGCTCTGGCTCGGATGGTTACGAAAGATAGCTATTTAGCCGGCGACGTAAATTTGGAACCTGCTCGTTTGCGAAACACGTGAGGTTTTCGCTAACGGGCGAAACGTGCTTCCGTGTTGGTACCTATCGCGAAACACGAAGCTTTCGCGTGATCGATAAGGATAAATTAAAATGAATTCGACGTATAAATTTCCATAACGCTGATGGGAATTGGAAAAAAAGAGTGAAACAAAGTGAATTATTTGCAACGAAAAATTCTGACATACCTAAAAGAAAAGAGAATGGAGCAAGACGCGTTTTCGCAATTCGCATTTCCATTCGGTTTGCCTTAAGTTATACTAGTTTTAGATAACAGTAGCTTAGGAGGGCCTATACCTATTACTAAAACGTGTTCAAGACACATTTTATCACTCGACTTTACCATATCCATATCAGCTCATTTTATTCAACTGCAGAGGTTATGCTTTCCCTCGAGATGAGGGTACTTGGAGGTTGCAGCACTAGACTTTATCTGAAAACACTGATTCATACCTGGAACTCAGTTTGCAAAAACTGATTCTATGTAACACCCGCATCTGCGCCGCTAATGTATAATTTGAAACCTACAGACTAATAACCGACAAATCTACTATCTTGTGAAAAGTGTCTCCCTGTGCCTTTGTGTGGCCAGAAGTTTAGGAAACGAAAGACGGTCAACGGTCAGCCAATTGGAGCAATATATCAGGGTGAGCCTTTTCTAGTTCATTCCCGGTCTGTGTATTATTTCAGCGTCCCATTTTTTCAGCTACTATTCATCCACTTCGTTAAACCAATAAGGAATATCAGGATCAGTTGGTACAGACGGTTTGAGTCATAATTTCCTTAGTCACAAGTTGCTGCGCATCCTCAATAATGACGTATTCAAAATATACAAATTCAATATCTGTCAATTTTGACTTAATAAATTTTGACAGGACTTCACATTGACAGTACATGAGTTTTTAGAGATTATTATAAGCTACTTTTTATTTCAACAATATTAAGGGTTCCTGTGTTATTAACTTCATAAACTGTAGCAACTATGAAAACTACGCGAACAAAGTCGCAGCATTTGATATCGCAAATATAATCAGCGACGAGCTCCCCCACTATATAGTAAATATAATGAACACGGGCTCACCGACTATAGTTTTAAGATAAATTAACGGCAGTAAAGTTGTAACCCACTTCTTCACTATATTACAGTGTCGTAAAAACACATCCCTCAGGGACATAAAATTGTAACAAAATTCTAAATAGTAAAAACGTAAAAAGTGGTATGAAAGCATGACTAATAGAGACTTCTAGATAAAGGCTTTGACTCTACTTCGAAAGTGAAGAAAAAAATATAACTGATCCCAATTAAAGAAAAAAATTAAGAAAATCGGTAGATAGAGGAGAAAAGGGTACTGAACTATTTTGTCTTTACCTATTTATATATAAGAAGAAGATTAGCAAACGGGACCTACCTTTACGGCAGTGGCGTATTCGGCCAAACACAACGACATAAATTAAGTTAAAAACATTCTCCTAGAAGACTTACGCTGTGATTAGAAAATTATACATTTCTATTTAATGCTCAGTAAAATAGTATATTATCGACGACCGCTTAGCCTAGTGGGTAGCGACCCTGCCTGCGAAGCTGGAGGTCCCGGGTTCGAATCCCAGGTCGGGTCAGTATTTATATGATGAATATTAATACTGGCACCGGGTCTTGGTTGTTATATGTATGTGGTGTCTTCGCTTGGTACCCAAAATACAAGCTAATGCTTAGTTTGGGACCTAGACGTTGTTGTGATTGTGTGTGTTATTATTATTATTATTTACATCACCAAGGTAGTTATGTCTAACCGAACCCTCATCAACAGTGCATAGGATGCGTAGACATAAACATCCGATCACGCCACTTAGCAACCGCCAGTGCAGTCTTTATCGTTTCAGAGAAGTGTTTGTCGAAACGCTTTCCATTACTCATACGCGGTCACAGTCCGCCATGTACTTATGTCTGAATATCGAACGATGTATCATTCTTGTGTTAACCTTTGTAGAGCTAAACTGTCTTCAGTAATAAAATAAATGTTTTTAAAAAAGTCTTTGTCTGATATTGAAACTTGACTGGCGCAGCCGGTAGGATATAGTCAGCTAATATTCTTGCTCCGTGTTCACCCCAAATTCGCGTCAACACGTCGCTTAAAGAAAAGCTTTCGTTTCAACGATTTAGACTATATTACGTACCATCAAATAAATAAGTCAAGGCAAGACAAAACGACTGAAGACAAACACAAGTTTCACTGGAGGACAATATGGAGACACACAGCCTGTGAGTACAATTTCATTCACTTCCTGTAATTTTCCTGTCTTTCCTTTTATAATATATTTATGTGTTATCAGAGACCGAACATCGCTCAGATAATACTCGTTTTATTATCGTAACACATCTACGATTTAAAACTAAAATTTAATTTAAGAGAAAAGTGAAAATTAAATATTTTATGAATTGAATATTATATGAGTTAAATATTACTCGAATAAAATATTATATGAATGAATTTGAAATAAATTAAATATTAAATTGAATATTAATTTGAAAATATTAAATAAATAAATATTGAATTAAATTTTATATTGCTTGAATTATTTAAATAAAATGGAAGGAATACGACTAGTACCTAAAGAAATATTATGTATCGTACCTAAGTTTGACGGTGACGAAAAATTGCTTAATTTATTTGTCAAAAAGGCAGAATATGTTATAAGAATATTTAGAGGTAGTGATGCCTAAAATCAGTACTTATTTCATTGTATTACAAGCAGATTAATAGGTAAAGCCGCGGCGCTCATTAGCGAACGCGACGACATCGAAACATGGGACGACTTAAAATTAGTTCTATCCCAACACTTTGGTGATCCTCGAAGCGAAGAGTGTATCGCAATCGAGTTGGAATCTTTAAAAATTAAAAATGGCGAATCCTATTTAGATTTTAGCAATAGGATACAGTTTGTACGAAGCACATTAATATCTAAAGTTATTTTGTTGAACGATGTTAACTTACGAGAAAGCAAAATCATTATATATAATAATCTTTCTTTAAATGTATTTTTATACAATTTACCAGAGGATATGATAAGAATAGTTCGTTTAAAGAACCCTTTGAATTTAGAAGACGCATTAAGTATTGTACTCGAGGAAGTTAATTTTCAATATCAGTATAATGCTCGAAATAAAATGTTAAAACCTTTGAATCAGTTAAACAAAAATGAATCGTCTACACTCAACAACCCTTACGTAAATAAATTTAATACGCAAAATAAAAATTATTTTAAATATCACACAACTCCTCAACCGCAAAAACCTAATTTCTTTAATACTCCAAATAATAATTTTAAATTCGGAATTCCCCATCAAAATGCAAATCAAAACCAAAATCAAAACTTTAAATTTGGCATTCCACCGCAAAATAATCAAAATAAATTTAAATTTGGTATTAAACCCCAATCCGGTCAATTTAGAAACTATACCAACAATCAACAATATAATCAACAGCAAAATCGTTTCGGTATGCAACAGTGGAACCAAAACCTTCCACAAAGGCAAGCACCGCAGTTCCAAAACAATGACGTATCAATGCGCACTGCACCGCCTCTAAGACCTCAACCATATAATAATCCGCAGAGATTTCCCACCAATGAAATAGAAGTCGAACAAGAATGTTACGACGAAGTAAACAACAATTCCCCATACAATTTCCCAGACTGTACGAACGAAATTACGAACGAATACTCTAATGACCCCAACGACGATCAATCCCCCGACGAAATCGAAAATTATTGTATAGATGCCTCACACCAGATACCTCCGAAATTATTAATTTAAACTGTAACAACATTTTATTTTTACCACATATCACAATACCGGAATTAAATGCTAAATTCATGATAGATACAGGTAGTACTCGATCTTTTATCAGTCCAAAAATAGCTAACAAATATTTCCTCAAGAATAAGTATCACGAACCTTTCGAAGTAATAAGCACTCACGCGCGTAGTACACATTCAGAGGTCATATACATTCAGATTCCCGGAATATTTAAAAGTACACTCAGACACAAATTTTATGTATACGATGTTGATAAACGTTACGACGGACTTATTGGCAGCGATTTATTAAAGGAAATAAAAGCTATAATAGATATGAAAAATCAAATTTTAAAAACAACAAATACAGAAATTCCTATAATATACAATAAACCTTACGAACTTGAACTGACCCCGCGATCGGAAACACGCGTTAAATTACCGACCGACTTACAAAACGGAAACGCTATTTTAGAATTTAAAATGTTCTGCGAAGGCGTACGAATGCCTAGCGCCCTAGTTACTTGTAAAGATGGTTTCGCTGAGACTGTCATCCAAAATTATACCGATAAGAAAATGACATTAACTATCATCCGACCATTTAAAGTAAAGAAATATGAACTAGAAAAATGTGAAATTAATTACAATAACAGTCAGATCGAAATCGACTCATTATTAAAGGACAACTTATCTAAATTACGTTTAGAGCATACTAATGAAGAAGAAAAATGCAAACAGTTATTAACAAATGCACCGCTATTACAATATCCTGATTTTACCAAACCTTTTGTACTTACAACGGACGCATCAAATTTCGCAATAGGAGCCGTCCTCTCACAAGGTCAAATCGGAAGCGACAAACCTATAGCGTATGCAAGTAGAACGTTAAACGACACAGAAACACGTTACAGTACAATCGAAAAAGAACTTTTAGCCATCTTATGGGCCGTAAAACATTTCAGACCCTATTTATACGGAAATAAATTTTATATCTACACAGACCATCGACCTTTATCTTGGTTATATTCATTAAAAGAACCCAATAGCAAATTAACACGTTGGAGATTACGCCTACAAGAATACGACTTTGAAATAATTTACAAAACGGAAAACAGAACACGAACGCCGATGCCCTCTCCAGAATAAAATTAAACGCTACAGACAACGATGACACCTCTATTCAGGTTAATATAGACGAAAAAGAATTATCCAAACGACAACCAATTAATGATGAAAATTCGAGCACAATGTCCATTTCTGACACATCACGAACTCTATCCATTACGTCATCTTCAAGTCGAAGCGACACTATTCATTCCGCTCAAGATTTAGAATCAACAGGTATACCTATTTTACACGAAGCAATCGACACAAAGCCTAACCAAATATTAATTACAACTTGGTATAAAAATAAACTCTTAGTAAAAACTTCATCCCGCGATAAACAAAAATTAATCGAAGTATATCTTCCACTTGATAATTCGGACTTAATAAAACAATTTTTAAAAGAGTACATTCAACCCAATAAAAAATATTTTATTTATTACGACAACAAAGAACATAGGAGACTATTTAGTGAGATTATAATAACGTTATTCAAAAGAAACACAGTAAAGTTTATTGAATGCACCAACCGTATAATATATGTCGAAAACGAAAACGAGCAACGCGACATTATCTTAAAACATCACGAAGGAAAAACATGCCACAGAGGAATCAAAGAAACACTTATAAGAATTAAACGTCACTACTATTGGCCAAACATGAATGACACCGTATCAGCTATAATAAACACCTGTGAACCCTGTAAAAAAATGAAATACGATAGGAATCCATTTAAGCCAGCAATTCAAATAACACAAACACAATTTAAACCATTTGAAGAAATTTTTATCGATTTATTTTTCATTGAAAATAAATATTATTTAACATTAATTGACGCATTTAGCAAATTAGGTCAAGCAATCGAAATACAGAGCAGAGCGACCGCAGAGGTAGCCCGTGCATTAATTAAATATTTCTCATTATATGGTGTACCCAAGAAAATAAGTTGTGAACCCGGTACAGAATTCAATAATGAATTATTAAAAGAAATGTTGAGCTTATATAAAATTAATTTACATATAGGAACTCCTAATAATCCAAACTCAATGGGCTTAATAGAACGATTTCATTCAACTCTCACCGAAATATACCGTTTAGCCAAATACGAGCAGAAATCAACCGATGCTGCATCTGTAATGACATACTCTATAATGGCATATAACCACACTATACATTCAACAACAGGTCTCACGCCCTTCGAAATAATATTAGGTCACACGGATTCAAATAGCACATTTAACGCCGACTATGAAAAAATATATATGCAACAAATGGTTAAGGAACATGCTAAACGTACCGAATACTTATATCAGTATTTAACACAAAAGATGCTTGATGCGAAAACAAAAGCTCGCGATAAACGCAAAGGCGAAACCGACATACATCTAGAGATAGGAAAAACTGTATTTGCAAAAAGCACTAACAAACGCAAAAGTAAAGATAAACCCCGCTATCAAAAAGCGATTGTCACAGGGAAAAATAAACGTAATATTTTACCTGTAACGATCAGGGAACGCAACACTAAAGTCCCCATTAAAAACGTAAAACGTCCCCCGCAGGTTCTTCAAGACCAGCCTGGTTCTTCTACTGACTCTGACGGACAAGGCAACCGCCCTACAACTTCAAAGGATTGAACGAAACCCCGGTATATTACCGATACGCCAAGGACAAGCCGTCTTACAGAAAGACAAGTGGACAGTTTTCAAAACTCTAGATTTAGACTTAATAAATAAGGAATTAGAATTAAATATTAATACTTATACGAAGTTTAATGAGATAGTCCGATCATGCTATAATAAAGATTTTATTGATAATTTTACAAATTTAATATCACAATTAGATTACCTTAAAGAAATCACTATTATTAAGTACAAACAGTTAGTTCCGTATGAGAGAACTAAACGAGGTATTCTTAACCCTCTTGGCTCAATTATTAAAATTATAACAGGTAATTTAGATAATGATGATGCTGTTAGATATGATAAATTATACTGTGAACTCAAAAATCAACAATTTATAGTTAATAAAAAGGTATCTATAATCGCTAAAATGATGGAAAACCTTGTAAACAATTCAAAAACTATTAACGATAATTTTATTGTCTTGAATGATAAACTAAGCAATTTGGAGCGATCTCTCAATGAGTCGACATACCGCAATATGTACTATAGTAATATACTTAGTACGTACCATTTATTCATGCACAACTTCCGCATGATATATATTAAACTCAATGAAATAGAAACTGCGATAGCCTTTAGTAAAATATTAATATTACATCAATCAATAATTAACCCTGATGAATTGTTAAATATGTTATTAAAAATAGAAAAATACCATAAATTGATGTATCCCGTTACTTTGAATAATTTAATTAAAATTGAACAAAACATTATCTTAAAAGCTTATATTAAAGAAAAACCAATTACATTTATTCTAGAAATACCTTTGGTCAGTGATGACATATACATATATTATAAAATATATCCCCTACCTATGTATGATACCTTTCAAAATCAAACCCTGATTGTTTCTCCAAAATACCCATACCTTATAGTGAAGGAATTAAAGTACATATCACGCATGACGCCCTCCTGTAAGGAAATCGATGACGTCAATTTCTTATGCGACGACAATGACGAAGCTCAGTTCTCTCAAGACAACTGTATAATAGACTTGATGAAATTCTCTACTAATATGAATTCATGTACTCAAATCGCAATTGTAATCGAGGATTTGAAAATACAACATATAAATTCAAATAACTGGATAATATACTCAAGAAATGAAAACACTTTAACAAAGAAATGCGACTTCGATATTACAAAGGAAATCATCCGAGGAACCTACATATTAACTTTAGATGACTCATGTGAAGTCACAATACAACATTTTAAATTTACATTGAAACAATCGGAAATTGAAGCATATAATTATAAAAATATACCCATCATCGAGTTACCTCACCTACCAGCGACAGTGACGTCAGAATCATCACAACGTCGACCCATCAACCTCAAAGGAATAAATCTGAGTGAATTGCAGTATCTTACACGTGTATTAAAAGAAAGTGAAATGTCTAACTGTGTTATAAGTGAATACCCAGTGAATTTTAGAAATATAAGTATCGGAACTGTCATACTCTATGTAATCATAGTTATAAGCCTTTTGTCACTTTTAATATGTTATTACTATAAGAAAATTTAAAAATTTTGTGGTTTGTATCGAAATCACCCGAGTGATGTAAAACATCCCCCAGTTGATTTCGAACTTATGGAGGGAGGAGTTATGTCTAACCGAACCCTCATCAACAGTGCATAGGATGCGTAGACATAAACATCCGATCACGCCACTTAGCAACCGCCAGTGCAGTCTTTATCGTTTCAGAGAAGTGTTTGTCGAAACGCTTTCCATTACTCATACGCGGTCACAGTCCGCCATGTACTTATGTCTGAATATCGAACGATGTATCATTCTTGTGTTAACCTTTGTAGAGTTAAACTGTCTTCAGTAATAAAATAAATGTTTTTAAAAAAGTCTTTGTCTGATATTGAAACTTGACTAGGTACCTAATATAATTAAATATGTACAAGTGTTTATTGAATGCTGATCATATTTTACGTAACTAGATCTATTCAAACATGGCATTTTTAGGGTTGCGGGCCTACTGGCCCTACTGATTCCTTCTGGGAATACTAGGGTTCCTACTGATTTCGGGATCTGAAAACCGAAAAACACTATCTTTTCAGGTAAAATTTCTGAATAACCATTAAGATATTCGATATTTTTTTTATGCATAGTCATACCTACGAGGAAAAATCAAAAAGTAGTGAGAATGAGATAGAATATAGTAATGACTGCCGACTAGCGAATGCTGTTTTAACAGGAGCCTTTGGAGCTAAAATAAGTAAAAAATAAATTCAAACATACGTTTTTGAGTAAGCACGAAACAACAGATTTTTCAGGGTTTGGTTTGGTTCTCCTACCCTGAATATTTAAATTGTAAATAAAATATGTTTGTACTTTTTATAATAAACACTTTTCATTTGACATGTCACTAGCAGCCCTTAGAAATGTTTTTTTATATTATTTTCTATTTTGCTCCCCAAAATAAAAATCTTTCACTTACGCTATACGTTTGTTATTAGATTACCAAACTCTGTACATCTATCGAATTCCAACTTGTGCATCTATTAGATTCGGAGAAAGTAGGCTGTGACCTGACCGATGGACAGACAGGCAGAATGACCCTTTACGGGTTCTTTTTTTTATCTTTGATGTCCGGGAGCCTAAAAAGAGACCCTTATAGGATCACTCCGTTGTCCGTCTGTATGTCTATCGGTCTTTCTAGCTAGACCCTTCCCCGGAACCAGTGGAGTTATCAAGTTGAAATTAGTATCAAATACTGTGCTTTTATAAATTAATTATATCTTATGTCTTTACTAAAATTCCCGAGCTTCCGTAATAAGATAGTAGGACGTAAATATGCCTCCCCCCCAACTCAAGCTTGAATCCTGGATACGCCACTACTTTACGGCTCCCTTGGAAGAATATAGTTCTTCGACTATGTGCTAACCGATTGTTAACTCTCTAACTATCGTATGACGAGAAATATTTTCATTACTATAGAATAGAACGAATGAAAAGAGCAAATATTTTTGTCTTCAACATCTGGTTGAGTCAAAACTTCTAGTGCCAATCTCCTCTACTCCCATCTCAAAAATGTTCGAGTCTCTACGAGAGATCGTCTCACCTGGACCATTTGCACTAGATTCGCTATCGAAGTATCACTCAACACACAATTGATTAATGACTTTACTTATATATATATAACTCATTATAACACAACAGTATTTATTTTTTTATAACTTAGACATCACGTATACTTGATGTAAAAGAAGTGTAAATTAATGTACCGTATTGAGTAAAATGTGATAGCCCAGAGCGCAACGAACTTGTCTCAAATTTATAAGGCCATAGGGCCATGGTTCGAATGCGGGCGTGTACCAATCAGTTTTTCTGACTTAAGTACATTAACTATCACTGACTCCGTGCCTCGGAGAGCACGTTAAGCAGTCGGTCCCAGACGCTGTCAATAGATGGAGGTCGCTATAATCCCCAACCCGCAGTGGAGTAGCGTGGTGGATTTAAGCTCCAAACCCCCCTCCTCACCCTGAGGGAGGCCTAAGCCCCTGCAGTAGGGTAAAATGGGCTGATGATGATAATGATAGTAAAATGTCATGCACAACTGAAATCTAGATACTTTATTTGCCTAGGTAAACGTAATGAGCGGCCACCAGTTCCTGCATCCGATCCTGCCATGCGATTTCTTGGACTCGCCTGAATTCGAATCTAGTCGCGCAACCATAGACGAAAAGTTCAAGGTGAGACAAAAGTTTAAAATACTATTTCACTGTTTCATGTGTAAAAAACTAACCTTTAAAAAGTGTGAATTATACAAGTTTGTTCATTGTAAAATGATTTTTGATTCTTTAAGGCGTCTGGGACCGCTAATTATTCGGTATTTTAAGATTACTTAGTGGTCCCAGACGTCTTTAAGGATCAAAAATCATTAGACAATGAACAAACTTGTATTATTTCACACTTTTAAAGGTTAGTTTTTTTTCCTGTCGGGGATTTTTTATATTTCTAATTTAAATTTTATTTTAAAATTTTTGAACTTAGTTATTAAGTTAAACTAATTCATACATGATCAGACAAAAAATAATTTTCTAGTTTTTAGTTTTCATTTCGTTAGTTAATATTCCTCATCCCCTTTCAATATTGTGTACATTATTCTACTAGTCAAACCCTATCATTTGCTAACCATAGTGAGGGACCTATAAAAAAATGTAATTCGCCATTTTGTGGTGGCGGCCATTTTGGATTTGAAATTTGTCATAGTGTATAGTATTCTACAAGTCAAGTCCTTTCATTTGATACCCATATTGATGGAGTAGTGAATAGAAGGTAATTCGCCACTTTGTGGTGGCGGCCATCTTGGATTTGAAATTTGTCATAGTGTATAGTATTCTACAAGTTAAGTCCTTTCATTAGCTACCCATATTGAGGGGTTTGTGAAAAAATATGTAATTCGCCATTTTGTGCTGGCGGCCATCTTGGATTTGAAATTTGTCATAGTGTATAGTATTCTACTAGTTTATTCCTTTCATTTGATACCCATATTGATGGAGTAGTGAAAAAATTTAATTCGCCATTTTGTGCTGGCGGCCATCTTGGATTTGAAATTAGTCATAGTGTATAGTATTCTACTTGTCAAGCATTTTTTTTTTTGATACCCATATTGATGGAATAGTGGAAAAGTATGAAATCCGCCATTTTGTGGCGGCGACCATCGTCGACTGATTTTTACCATACATAGCTAAGAACACTCTCGACTGATTCACCTTTCATATAACAAAATTCGCATCCAAATCGGTTCATCCGTTTGGGACCTACGATGCCACGGACAGATACACACACACGTTAAACTTATAACACCCCTCTTTTTGCGTCGGGGGTTAAAAATAGGTACTGGTCATCAGCCAGGTTGCATTATTACTACTTTTTAATCGAGGTAAATATTATAATAGTATATTATGATGCAAGTACGGCAAGCTGGATATTATAGTCGAGGTGGTGTAATTAACCGGGACTTTAATAGCCTGCTTACTGAGTACAAGCATCATACGAAGTTTTTTAATACACTTGCGATCAAAACAATTAGAATAATATTTCAAAAGTAATAATGGTGTGATCTAAGGGCACGACGGGTTGCTTTTCGCGGTTTACCCATGCGTCACAAACAGAATGCTCGTTTGTGATTGGTGTAAAGAAAGTAAAAAGGCCTAGTACTGTAAAATACAACATTACTAGACAAGTTTCGATGTCATAAAGACCGTATTAATAGCAAATGTATTGAAAATCATTATTATAATAGTAGATTGTTATACAAGGGATGAAAGGGACCTATTTCACGAGATAGTTTGGCGCACGAGCGTAGCTAGGGCGCTAATTGAGTGCCTAAATAGGTCTTTCACCCGAGGTGAACATACTGCTTTTCATCACTGATATGAGGAAAGTAAAAAAAAAAACGCGTAAAATCCATATCTGAATCCGACGAACTCATTTTATATTTAGTACTATATTTCAATTAGATAACATAATATAAATAAGTAATAAATTAAACACTGATTAAAAACTAAAAATACCTACAAATAAAAAATATCATCTAAATAAACATTTTATATAAATAACTGTATACGTAAATAATTAGCACTCGTCTAAACAACAGAAAATCGAATTGCTACTTTTCGCCATTTTTTTGTTTCTTTTGCTGTGGCATTCTACCAGCCAGTATTTTTTATCATTGATGATGGTTTAATATTTAGCTCAAGTCTATGTAAATTAAATAGTAATTCATTTCAAAGTAAATTATAAGTATAACGTCATATTACGAAATTGTTAATAATAATCTTTAATTACAATTTTACGCCGCGTTTGACAGAGTTGTATAAAAGTTGGGACAGGGCTTGCATAGTTTTTTTTTTAAATTTATTTGACTGCAGGGACAATCGTTTACCAGGAACCAAAAGTTCTACTTTCATCCCTCTGATCAGGTAACTTTAAGCGTACTTTCCGAGTATGGGTAATGAAAAAGTTATTATGATTATGATTTATGCATTTGCCATTTTAGCTACTGCCCCCTGTTAATAAAAATAAATATGCATGGCAAGTTTTTAATTTGGGTTTTTTTTTATTAAATGAAAGAATTAAAATACAATTATAACACAGTCGTGTTCTAATTTCAGAATCAATAAAACAATTTCACAATTTCGTTTCAATTTGTTTTTATAACTGCGTCTGCACTCTAACTAAATCGTCGGAAATTCGGATTATTGTAATTCTGGAATAGTAAGGGTTCCGTCGTGGCACCATCAATACTGTGTTTTGAATAAGCGTAGGCATGTCGTGCGTTTTTGGTTTAGTTGCTTTCGCAGTGGATAACTGCTATAGTCAATAATGAAGAGTAGCAAACCGTGGTGGAAGATGTTACGTATTAATCTAATTCAGAATTAGCAGCAAGGTTCGAAAGCATATCCCCAACATGGAGTTTCGTTGAGGAAAAACTAGGAAAATAGGTACCATGTGCACGTATCGAAGCTATGCGTTGATAAATAGATATAAGAATGAGATAATTTTGAATGTAATTGTAACGTGAGACAAAAAATGAATGTTCAGCAAAAACTGAAAGTGCAAAATACAATAGCTGAACCCAGGTTAAAGGCCTAAAATACCTCTAAAAAGAAGCTGACTATCCAAATGGAAATAAAGTGAAATACTGTCGTCTCATCTTCTCTATGGCCGTAACAAGGGGTATTTTTTCAAGGGGCGTAATGAGTTCCCTTGTTTTCACGGAACGTTGCTTCGCGAAGATTCCGTCGTCGTCTTGTTCAACAAGGCAATGGTGCTAACTAACACGGTCTGGCGCATATGTTAGATGAGTTCATTATACAGGGTGCGGCTGGGGTTCTGAAGGGCAATAAGCAAGGGCTGAGCGCCCTCTATAATCTGACCTATACTGGCGTGGTTCGTTTTCGTTATATATAGGAATAACGGTACAGTACAGTGAAAAGTTGTAAAGTTGACGTATTTGTGTTACTTATGGTTTGATAAAATATCTTAAACGTTACATAGTCTTTTATTATTTCTAACATGTTTGATTGGTAGCATAACTAAGGATTTTTCCATTTTTTATAGATTTTGCTCACATAGAGCAACAATGTGGCTGAAAGTATAAGTTGTTGTTGTTAAGTTGTTGAAAACAAAAGACATTCTGTCGCAAAAATTCAGACCTTCTTCTTATTCTTATCATTAGTTTTTTTTTAATTAATTAAAAATGAATGTAAATAACACGACTACTCAATCCTTTTCTTTTCACTCGATCAATTACAAGAAGGCAGCTGTTTGGCATTTCCTACCCCGTTCCAGCGACCTAATTGTTGTCTGATACGGCAAAATAACACCGTTAACGTGGTTATAAATGTAAGGAACTAGGTTAAATATCGACGAGTTTCGTTCTCTGTTGCAAATACCTAAACACCTAAGTTAGTACCACCACAAACTGAATAGTTAACAGTAAAACGAAATTGACGAACCTAATCATATATTCAAGTTTCGTACAAATTTATAGTGGAATGAACTTAATTAAGCTAAATTATAATGAAGTGACGTCAGTTTGTTTGTGTGTCTGTTTTTTTGTTTGTTGACTCCGAAACCATTTAACCAATTTTTATGAAATATTGGTATATAAAAAAACGATGACTGAAACTACAAATCATACGAATCATTTACTATGTACCAAGCGCAGACAATACTTACACATAACAACCAAGACCCGGTACCAGTATCAATATTCATCATATAAATACTGACCCGACCTGGGATTCGAACCCGGGACCCCCAGCTTCGTAGGCAGGGTCGCTCCCCTCTAGGCCACGCGGTCGTCTTGAAACTTGTAAACACTCATATTACTAAGTCTACCGACAGCCAGTACGCTGCAAAGTTCCACTAACACGTACTCACGCGGCCGTGATTACAGCGCTTCATTGGTTGTTGAGTGACAAGGAGTCTAGAGTTTTTATCTGATTCGTTTACGTATCGGATACGTTTCTGTGAGCAATGACTTTTAGATAAAACTTAATCCTTTACAAGTATGTGTGTTTGAAAGACATGTCGTGTCCGAATCGATGGTTGTAAGCGGTGGTAAAATCTCATAATGAACGATGCCCTTTCTCCCATCATACACTCATACACTCTTACCGCAAGTGATCCAGTTTTCTTTCTTTCAAAAGCGACTGCTGCGAACGCTTTCATGGTTAAACCATTAACAAAAGACGATCGCGAGTTCGTCTATGTGTCTATGTAGTTATTATTCTTATTGTTTATGGTCTTATTCGTCATAGTACTTCCACTTTCACTACACCATGTCTGATTGTGAACGTGAACAGATTATTTGCTATACTATATATGTAAAGTATGATAGATGGGATAATAGATCAAATTAATATCTATTCAGGTGAAATGTCGACTCGGGGTGACATCATTTGTACTACTGAACTAAAGCTTTGAATATTCATAACAGTTTCGTTTAATAATTAAATTATGTAAAGTACCTACTACTTACAAAGCTTTTTACTTTTATCACTCGGTACCTTATTTGCATACATTATTTATATATAACATTAAATAAACTAATAAAACAAAATTTTGTTCAAAGATATATTGTTGCGAATAGAAAATTTTGGACGCCAACAAACTGGGTATGTGGGCGTCCAAAATTTTGTGCATAATTGAGATTTTCATAATTGGTGAATCATGCTATAATCTCAAATGGGATGTAATAAAAATCTGTTACTTAGCGGCCACGAAATACATTACAAAACATTGCGTTACTTGCACCGTAATTTTTACGAACATACACTATTACAAGCTTAAACAATTTAAGTAATAGATCGATGTTTGCGTTCCACACAAACTCACTGAAATAAACCTTATGAACTGTGTATTCTTTTGTCATCCGCTATTGAAAGAACTGAAACGTAATGAAAGGGTAACGTACTATTTTTGGAAAGATTGTTGACTGGTGATAAAAAAAACATACGCAAAAGACCATGGTCGAAATGGCCAAGCTCCACAGGCTGACAAAATCTGGATTAACGCGCAATAATGTCGAGTGTACGGTGAGATTTTGAAGGCATCGTTCATTATGAGATCACGACCACTTAGCATAGTGGGTAGCGACCCTGCCTACGAAGCTGGAGGTCCCGGGTTCGAATCCCAGGTCGGGTCAGTATTTATATGATAAATATTAATACTGGTACCAGGTCTTGGTTGTTATATGTATGTGGTGTCTTCGCTGGGTACCCAAAACACAAGCTAATGCTTAGTTTGGGGCCTAGACGTTGTTGTGATGTATACGTATGTTATGTTATTTAACCGCCGGGTATAACCATCGATTCGGATGTTTACTGCGAACAGCTAATAAGACTAAAGCGTGCAATTGAGAAAAAACGACCAGCATTGTTCAATGGAAAGGGTTGCACTTCTTCATCAGCCAGACCACACACATTTTTAGCCACTCAGGAAAAATTAAGAGAGTTTGCCTGGAAAGTGATAATGCATCCACCACATAGCCCTAACCTTGCACCCTCAGATTTCCACTGGTTTCGGTCTCTTCACAATTTATTCTGTAGGTAGTGTAAAGTTACCATTTAGAGAAGACTGCCAAAGGTCATTGTCGCATTTTTTTATCCACAAACCCCAATATTTCTACAATAACGAGATCATGTTACTATTTACAAGATGCCAATAAGGTATTGAACGAAATGGCAATAATATATTTAAAGTAAATGTAATCAAACAATGAAAAAAACCGCATTAAGTTTGTATTTAAAATACGAACGAATTTTCTCCCTAGCCCAATATAACGTGATCAAGCACGAAGAAAGGATTGATTTGAATTTGAATTCAAAAGGGCTGAAAAGGGTTCTTAACATTTTGTAAATCAACGCACCACCGAAACCGTTAAAAAAAATTATAAAACCAATTTCGTAGCACATTTTTTGCTCCTAATTTCGTAGAAAAAAGATTTTCTCTAAATTTTACCGGAATGAAATTATAATTTAAAAAACTGATTTTGGACGCAATTTCTCAAGATGGCGGCGGGAGCAGCTGTCGCCTAAGGTCGCAAACTTAAGGTTGTACTTAAGGCCATCAAGGCTATATTTCTACGTTCCATAACTCCTTGGCGTATTATGAGTATAATGAACAAAAGATTCAATACCCATTTACAAAAAATTGGATTTTAATCATTTATGTAGAATCAGACAATATTTTATTTACGGTCCAATAGTTTATAACATACGATAAGGCTATTTTCTATTTAATAAATGGGCGGTGTCGTGGGCAAATGCTAGTTATAAATAAATTAATTAGAAAACCTTTATTGTGAGTTATAAAATTTAGCTGTAAACATAAGAGTAGGTAATATGAAAAAAGTCACTGTATATTTTTACACTGTGGCACAATGTCGAAGTCTTGCGGCGTATAGGTAAATATCTACTTCGCTGGGCCATCCTCGTCTTAAAGCATGTGTGTGTGCATTCAAGTTTCAACAATGTAGGGCTGCCTTAACATGTGAAGCAGCTGTTAAGGCACTGCGCTACGTTTTTTTTTTATATTTTTTGCCATACGTTTACAGCATCGCAGTCAAAAAATGTGTTTGCCAGGAGTTATTTATAAATGAGAGATGCAGATTTACACATTTTGTACTTAAATATTGATACAGCCTCGCCACTAGTACCACAATTGACCATTCCCAATTTTTTTAACTAAAGTCCGTTATATATATTTATTTTCTTAAAAAGGACAGACAATTTCAAGAAACTAATTTAAAATTAACGGACTTTATATATATGTCGCAGCGCGCCAGTTTTAATAGTGAATTATTATATAATGCGTCGATTATGACTTACCGGGTAGTAACGCTGTGAGGTATTGTCATATTCGAGTGGAACCGGGCACAGGCGTATGTATGTACATCGCAAAAGGGCGCAAATATACGAGACCCAAGGCCAAGGCGAAAGCACGAGAGGAGAGAGAGCTCTGTGCGTGGCGGGAGGTGGTCGTGTCCCGGGATCACTTACGCATCGTATTAATAATTTTAATTGTATTTACAATTTGAAGATAGTTACTGTGTAATGATAGATACGACTAAAGTAGGGTTGCAAGCATGTGAGAGTTAAGGATAGTAGTGTCTACAGTTTGCAGTATTGTTTATTGTGATGGTAAAATTTATAGGATTAGAGTAATTGTTCAATAAAGGTCTAATTAAAGTGACCATCCTGACCACTCTCCGACGTATATATACGTGCTAGTAGAGATAAATATATATCTATAGATGACGGTCAATTGTATATTCCTGTCACTTTATGACTAAAATGTCTCTCACGACTTGTATTTTGTTTGCGACTAAGGAATCTTCACTTTTATTTGGTATTTCATTGATCAGGTCTCCATAATAGCTGCTTCGTCGTGCCGCTACGTGTACTGGCAAAGAAGTTCGCTGGAATACCTGTTCGTGAAAGAGCCATACTTAGCCAGTGTGGTCACCACCCTTATAGCGCGAGACATCACCACTAAACTCTACGCCATGAACAATAAAGTAAGAAATTTATATACGTTTTCCCTTGTCAAGGCCAGGGCAGGCCAGAGTGTTTCCGATTCGATGCTAATACACACGGCTTAGAGTGAGCGGTATACGCGGTAGACGCGGAACTTAAAATTTAATTAATTTTTTAATAAAAACTGCTGTAGAAATCTCTTTTAATTGTGAAAAAACCTTTTATCAGATATTTTAAAATAAATGACAACTTAGTTTGAAGTGAGAAATAGTCGAAGTTTACGTGGACTTTTGAATTTTTTTATGATCGAGCGGAATAAAACTTGTCGTACCTAAGTTTATCTGTTAATACGTCCTAGTTTAAGTATCTAATTAAACAAATATTTTTTTGCCTCATAAATGTAAATATTATATATTTTTATCAAAATAAAAACTGACTTCGGTTTGTTTGGCCTGAAGTGTTGCAGAATTCAGTTCAGTTTCAAATATATTGAAATATTTTGTGTACTCTTTGTTTACGTATTATAGGTGTAATGAACGAAGGATTTAAAACCCATTTACAAACAAATGTATTATTAATTTAAAAAAATATTATTGATGTGGAATCAGACAATATTTTATTTACGGTCCAATCATGGTCCACTGGTTTATAACATACACGTAGCCTGTAGTCCGTAAACCTTAGACTGTAGCTCGTTTCTGCCTATGGATAGTACCTAATACAATACGATAGAAACAATACCAAAGTGTGATTTATTAATAAAACTGAAATCAAAATAAAAATTTTAACAGTTTTTCTATTAAATAGATAGTAACAGAAAGGGGATCACATCTAGACATCCGACTGCCAAGTATATCTCACGCACTGGCTCGTAGTCCACGGAAACTGCGACCGGCGCGTCTTCCTCCACCTACTACAGTCCAGCCTGTGCCACCTGAGAAGAAGCCCAGTAAGTAAGCTTAATTGATCTTGTACCAAAACAGTCCATTTTATGGGACACAGTTTAAGATTTAACAAAATAAAGATTGCAAAGTAGGTACTTATACTACAGTTTATAAAGCGATTGATATAGAGACTTACGATACCACAATGAATTATTTTTGCATAATACTTTTGCTCGCATGGTTTTAAATAAGCAATAACATTGTTCAGTATTTCTAATTGTATAACAACATTACGTTATCAGATAACTATAGCTGAAGTGCCATGCATAATAACTCGAACCTTTTTTTATGTAACATGAATAACGCATTCACTATTTTCAGATAAAAAATCATTTATTAATATCGTATTCGATTTTCAAGAAAGCGTTATTTGTATGAACATAATTTTGTATGAAAACTTAAATGTTTTAAAATTTCGTCAACAACGTAAGGTTAAGACTTCGACACGAATCCATTTGACATTTCTTCCCTATAAGCAATTATAGTTAGCAATCTTATATAAATGAAATCTCAAATCCGAACAGATTGTTGGATTCGAGAGGCGATGCCACGTCGGACAGAATGGGTAGCTGGTGACGAAGAGCTGGTACCGCTGGCCGCGCACGAGGCGCCGGCCGCCTCGTCCGAGGAATTGTCTGCAGCCGAAAGCTGTCTAGACACATCGTCAAAATACCACAGCTGCGAAGCCGTCGAAACCGATGATGAGCTGCGACATTGAAGATACTAGAATGAGTGATCGGCTTACGTTATTTATTTGTGACAGAATTTTCATTAAAAAATCAATGACACCGATCCAACAAATATACATCTGAATCGAGTGTGCATAAATATTTATTTTTAAAATAATTTTATTTGAAAAAGTTTTTTAAAATATATAGTAACAGTGAAATAATTTATAAAAATCAATACGTGATAACAAAGTTTTGATGTTTATTGTGTTATATTAGACAGAGAGGCTAATATCACACGGTGTGACGTCAGAACATTTAAAATAATGTTAAACATCTTTTTTCAAAAAAAAGAGACAGATAAACTTATACAATTAGTTAGCAATTTTTTTATGTAATCACAAGTAAAGTTTTTAAAGAATAGACAAAATACGGATCTAGCTGATTTGATAACGGAAAGTTTCAGTCTATGAAAAATATGTTATTAGTCTTATTATTATAAAAGTTAGAAATTATTAAATAATTAGAACAATTTATTATTATTTTATTTTCGAAAGCTTACATAACCTTTCCGCTTTTAATTGGTACAGAATGCAAAGTTTATGTGCGACTTACTTAGTTGGGGTTGTGCAGGGTAACTTTCTAGGTGAATGGAAATAGAACGCCAGCAGTTAATCAATCACAAAGATTCAAAGCGATATCTTATCGTGTGGTTAGCTCTTTGAAAACTGCTATTCAGCGTCCAATACTTGTTTGAATGAAAGCAGATATATTGAAAGACATTAAATAGGTAATCATATTTGTTAGACAACTGCAATGTAAAACATACACGGTTTATGCTTATGTTGGTATTGTTCTACTTTTTTTGTCAGGTTGGTAGCTCTGTAAACTAATCATTGACTATGGTTGTAAACTGTGTCCTGAAGTTTGCCGCTATATTAAATACTTTCATTAGAACGTAAATCTCACTTTTATTACAAAATCACAATAATATTCAAATAAAGAATAAAAACTAAAACCCGACTTAGACAAAAAATGCTACTAAATTTTATTATTATTAATTTAATTTTTTTGCTTTTTACTAAGAGTGACCAACAATCAAAGAATAATATTGGACTAGCTAATTTATCTATATTAACAGGGACAGAAAACTAATATTTTTTCGCTTAAAAACAATAAATTATTTTTTATGATGTTGTCAAAACCTATATCAACACAAATCCATATTTTTATAATTAAAATAAGCATCTGTGTTCTTGCAGTCGTAATGTGTGTGATACAGGTAGGTATACCTAAATTACATGATTTAATTAGTAATGACGTGACTATGGATATACGAAATCTGACATTTATTTAAATTATTATTTATAGTAATTAATAGGTAAAGATTAGTATGAATTTGTGCTGTGTCATCAACATCAGAAACATTTTAGTGTTTCTTAGCTGAAGTATTTTCCTTTTAATTGACTAATCTAATATCATTTACGCATATAATAGGTATACATACACAAATATAGCCGGCTAAAATCATAAACCTTTTGGTTTTACCGTAGTCAGGTAAAAACTAACTGTTTATTCAGACTCCATTGAAGGCAATTTCCTATTCTCGTTTCTGTATTTTTCTATTTTTGATAAGCTTTTATATATAGTACATTATGATGCAAGTACGGTAAGCTGCATATTATAGTCGAGGTGTTTATAGGTATGTACGAGGCGAAGCAGAGTGCTTATAATAAATCGATGACTATAATAGGCAACTTACTGAGTACGAGCATCATATGACGTTTTTCAATACATTTACGATTAAAATTAGGTAGATACTTCAAATGTAATAATGGCGAGAGCTAAGGGTGGTGTAAAGCTGAAGTGTAACGTAAAACGGCCTAGTACTGTAAAATACAACAATACGGTACAAATTTCGATGTCATAAAAACCATATTAATAGAAAATGTATTGAAAAAACTGTTATGGAGGATGTTTGAACGTTTATAAATCAAAAACCACTTAACGAGTAGGTACACATCCCGTCCGCTAATCAAACTTTGAATAGCTAAATAACCTAAATCGTTATTTAAAAAGTAAAATTATTTAAAAAATCCGAGGAGTGCTGAGAAATCTGAAAATGATTTTGAAGACCTGTTGTCATTAATTATTTTTTTATTCATTATAATAATTATGGCGTCTGGTTGTCGCCATAACGACGTATCAGTACTTGATTACTTGGCGTATCTATGAAAGCTCAGTTTGAAACACACAAGATTAAGACAGATCGATTGCTTTGCGTTTTGTCTCTAGAGCGCAACTACAAAAGAACAAACTTACATATACATAATATAATAGACTGATGAAAATATTACTTTTCCTTTTGTGTCGTCGACTAAAAAAAGGTAATTTCGGTGCAGCGCACAAAACGCTGCTGTCTGAGTGCACAGTTCAAAAACCGTTGTACGGTAAAATCAGGTAAAATATACTCACATAATTCATAAATTAATCTTCACATTGTATTTCTTGGATTGAAAAAAAATATAATAGTCGTATATAAAAATAAGTGATAGAATTAAATATTGTAATAAAAAATAATATAATAAAAAAAATGTTAATGCCTACACGTTTGTATAACATTTGGCTCTGTTTTTAATTGTGCTATTTGTGAGATAAATTAAAAAATTAAATAAAAAATCATACTTACTATCTTAGTAAACAATAGGCATTTAATTTTTTTTAAAATCTTATTAGGTATTTTTATTTTAATACATTTTAACCGTAAACCGTTAAGTAACGTCAATTTAAACATGAAAATGTCGCAGTTGTTTGGCGCGTGTTCGAGTCAAAGGTGCCAAGAGGGAGAACCTCGACTTATCTGTTGCGAGGCCCCAACCAATGCCAAAGCACCTTCCAGCTGCGCACGGCTAAGCCAAATTGACCACCATCTAAACTAGAAAGTGTTCTGGCTGGCATGATGCTTTTTGGCTGAGCCTATGTTCAACATTTTTATCCGCAATAATTACATAACTTCGTAGATATTTGTAGCCAGCGTTCAACCTACTGAACACTAATTTTCTGGTGTATATTTTGCTATTTGCAGGCTAAAAAACTGACGACAATCGTTCGCGAACCCTCAACCGCCTTCACACCCACCAATTGACCATTCTCAAATTTTTGAACTATAAATTTTAAGACTTTTCACAACTCGTTCATTCGCCGATGATCCTAGCTACACTAATCGAAGATCAATGTTCGTATAGTGTATGGTCTGGGCTATTTCTAACTACTTCTCTTACTATAATACACCGTGTTCCGCTGAACATACTCCAAACTTATAGAGCGTGTAGAGATTATCGAACTAGAAAAAAGGTTAAAAAAATAAAATAATAATAAGCTATAAAAAAGATGAATACGTTCAGCCGAACACGCCGTATATAGCACTGCGTATTCGGATGAACATATTATAAACTTATATAACGTGTAGAGCTGTAAACAAAAAGTTTCAAGTGAGCAGATGGCGCAAACTAACGATTACTGAGAAAAACATATTAATTTTTTAATTACTTATTATACACAAATAAATGATATTAAGAAGATTATATATTATTTTGTAAGTCTACTACGTAGCACTCACATCATTGTAGTTAAAATCTTTTGTAGAAGTTTTGGCAGAAGTAGACTAATGTATAGTTTTCAATCAGATTTTATAATATATCGATTTAATGTGGAAATTACGTAGTAGTTTGCTTATGTATTAATTAACGAACTTGAGAACCGTTTAGTGGTATAGGTAAGTATGTGTATTTTGTCTGTTAAATACTCAGTTATTGTTCAACCACTTAACGCACTGAACAATTGCAGGAATTGCAGTTTGTGGAAAATTGTTTTAATGGAATGGATTAACAAATTGTATCAATATCGTTGCAACGATTGTCCATTAATGGACCATGATACATACACAAGTGTTATTAAAAACCCAGATTTTTCACTCGATCAATTACAAGAAGGCAGCTGTTTGGCATTTCCTACCCCGTTCCAGCGACCTAATTGTTGTCTGATACGGCAAAATAACACCGTTAACGTGGTTATAAATGTAAGGAACTAGGTTAAATATCGACGAGTTTCGTTCTCTGTTGCAAATACCTAAACACCTAAGTTAGTACCACCACAAACTGAATAGTTAACAGTAAAACGAAATTGACGAACCTAATCATATATTCAAGTTTCGTACAAATTTATAGTGGAATGAACTTAATTAAGCTAAATTATAATGAAGTGACGTCAGTTTGTTTGTGTGTCTGTTTTTTTGTTTGTTGACTCCGAAACCATTTAACCAATTTTTATGAAATATTGGTATATAAAAAAACGATGACTGAAACTACAAATCATACGAATCATTTACTATGTACCAAGCGCAGACAATACTTACACATAACAACCAAGACCCGGTACCAGTATCAATATTCATCATATAAATACTGACCCGACCTGGGATTCGAACCCGGGACCCCCAGCTTCGTAGGCAGGGTCGCTCCCCTCTAGGCCACGCGGTCGTCTTGAAACTTGTAAACACTCATATTACTAAGTCTACCGACAGCCAGTACGCTGCAAAGTTCCACTAACACGTACTCACGCGGCCGTGATTACAGCGCTTCATTGGTTGTTGAGTGACAAGGAGTCTAGAGTTTTTATCTGATTCGTTTACGTATCGGATACGTTTCTGTGAGCAATGACTTTTAGATAAAACTTAATCCTTTACAAGTATGTGTGTTTGAAAGACATGTCGTGTCCGAATCGATGGTTGTAAGCGGTGGTAAAATCTCATAATGAACGATGCCCTTTCTCCCATCATACACTCATACACTCTTACCGCAAGTGATCCAGTTTTCTTTCTTTCAAAAGCGACTGCTGCGAACGCTTTCATGGTTAAACCATTAACAAAAGACGATCGCGAGTTCGTCTATGTGTCTATGTAGTTATTATTCTTATTGTTTATGGTCTTATTCGTCATAGTACTTCCACTTTCACTACACCATGTCTGATTGTGAACGTGAACAGATTATTTGCTATACTATATATGTAAAGTATGATAGATGGGATAATAGATCAAATTAATATCTATTCAGGTGAAATGTCGACTCGGGGTGACATCATTTGTACTACTGAACTAAAGCTTTGAATATTCATAACAGTTTCGTTTAATAATTAAATTATGTAAAGTACCTACTACTTACAAAGCTTTTTACTTTTATCACTCGGTACCTTATTTGCATACATTATTTATATATAACATTAAATAAACTAATAAAACAAAATTTTGTTCAAAGATATATTGTTGCGAATAGAAAATTTTGGACGCCAACAAACTGGGTATGTGGGCGTCCAAAATTTTGTGCATAATTGAGATTTTCATAATTGGTGAATCATGCTATAATCTCAAATGGGATGTAATAAAAATCTGTTACTTAGCGGCCACGAAATACATTACAAAACATTGCGTTACTTGCACCGTAATTTTTACGAACATACACTATTACAAGCTTAAACAATTTAAGTAATAGATCGATGTTTGCGTTCCACACAAACTCACTGAAATAAACCTTATGAACTGTGTATTCTTTTGTCATCCGCTATTGAAAGAACTGAAACGTAATGAAAGGGTAACGTACTATTTTTGGAAAGATTGTTGACTGGTGATAAAAAAAACATACGCAAAAGACCATGGTCGAAATGGCCAAGCTCCACAGGCTGACAAAATCTGGATTAACGCGCAATAATGTCGAGTGTACGGTGAGATTTTGAAGGCATCGTTCATTATGAGATCACGACCACTTAGCATAGTGGGTAGCGACCCTGCCTACGAAGCTGGAGGTCCCGGGTTCGAATCCCAGGTCGGGTCAGTATTTATATGATAAATATTAATACTGGTACCAGGTCTTGGTTGTTATATGTATGTGGTGTCTTCGCTGGGTACCCAAAACACAAGCTAATGCTTAGTTTGGGGCCTAGACGTTGTTGTGATGTATACGTATGTTATGTTATTTAACCGCCGGGTATAACCATCGATTCGGATGTTTACTGCGAACAGCTAATAAGACTAAAGCGTGCAATTGAGAAAAAACGACCAGCATTGTTCAATGGAAAGGGTTGCACTTCTTCATCAGCCAGACCACACACATTTTTAGCCACTCAGGAAAAATTAAGAGAGTTTGCCTGGAAAGTGATAATGCATCCACCACATAGCCCTAACCTTGCACCCTCAGATTTCCACTGGTTTCGGTCTCTTCACAATTTATTCTGTAGGTAGTGTAAAGTTACCATTTAGAGAAGACTGCCAAAGGTCATTGTCGCATTTTTTTATCCACAAACCCCAATATTTCTACAATAACGAGATCATGTTACTATTTACAAGATGCCAATAAGGTATTGAACGAAATGGCAATAATATATTTAAAGTAAATGTAATCAAACAATGAAAAAAACCGCATTAAGTTTGTATTTAAAATACGAACGAATTTTCTCCCTAGCCCAATATAACGTGATCAAGCACGAAGAAAGGATTGATTTGAATTTGAATTCAAAAGGGCTGAAAAGGGTTCTTAACATTTTGTAAATCAACGCACCACCGAAACCGTTAAAAAAAATTATAAAACCAATTTCGTAGCACATTTTTTGCTCCTAATTTCGTAGAAAAAAGATTTTCTCTAAATTTTACCGGAATGAAATTATAATTTAAAAAACTGATTTTGGACGCAATTTCTCAAGATGGCGGCGGGAGCAGCTGTCGCCTAAGGTCGCAAACTTAAGGTTGTACTTAAGGCCATCAAGGCTATATTTCTACGTTCCATAACTCCTTGGCGTATTATGAGTATAATGAACAAAAGATTCAATACCCATTTACAAAAAATTGGATTTTAATCATTTATGTAGAATCAGACAATATTTTATTTACGGTCCAATAGTTTATAACATACGATAAGGCTATTTTCTATTTAATAAATGGGCGGTGTCGTGGGCAAATGCTAGTTATAAATAAATTAATTAGAAAACCTTTATTGTGAGTTATAAAATTTAGCTGTAAACATAAGAGTAGGTAATATGAAAAAAGTCACTGTATATTTTTACACTGTGGCACAATGTCGAAGTCTTGCGGCGTATAGGTAAATATCTACTTCGCTGGGCCATCCTCGTCTTAAAGCATGTGTGTGTGCATTCAAGTTTCAACAATGTAGGGCTGCCTTAACATGTGAAGCAGCTGTTAAGGCACTGCGCTACGTTTTTTTTTTATATTTTTTGCCATACGTTTACAGCATCGCAGTCAAAAAATGTGTTTGCCAGGAGTTATTTATAAATGAGAGATGCAGATTTACACATTTTGTACTTAAATATTGATACAGCCTCGCCACTAGTACCACAATTGACCATTCCCAATTTTTTTAACTAAAGTCCGTTATATATATTTATTTTCTTAAAAAGGACAGACAATTTCAAGAAACTAATTTAAAATTAACGGACTTTATATATATGTCGCAGCGCGCCAGTTTTAATAGTGAATTATTATATAATGCGTCGATTATGACTTACCGGGTAGTAACGCTGTGAGGTATTGTCATATTCGAGTGGAACCGGGCACAGGCGTATGTATGTACATCGCAAAAGGGCGCAAATATACGAGACCCAAGGCCAAGGCGAAAGCACGAGAGGAGAGAGAGCTCTGTGCGTGGCGGGAGGTGGTCGTGTCCCGGGATCACTTACGCATCGTATTAATAATTTTAATTGTATTTACAATTTGAAGATAGTTACTGTGTAATGATAGATACGACTAAAGTAGGGTTGCAAGCATGTGAGAGTTAAGGATAGTAGTGTCTACAGTTTGCAGTATTGTTTATTGTGATGGTAAAATTTATAGGATTAGAGTAATTGTTCAATAAAGGTCTAATTAAAGTGACCATCCTGACCACTCTCCGACGTATATATACGTGCTAGTAGAGATAAATATATATCTATAGATGACGGTCAATTGTATATTCCTGTCACTTTATGACTAAAATGTCTCTCACGACTTGTATTTTGTTTGCGACTAAGGAATCTTCACTTTTATTTGGTATTTCATTGATCAGGTCTCCATAATAGCTGCTTCGTCGTGCCGCTACGTGTACTGGCAAAGAAGTTCGCTGGAATACCTGTTCGTGAAAGAGCCATACTTAGCCAGTGTGGTCACCACCCTTATAGCGCGAGACATCACCACTAAACTCTACGCCATGAACAATAAAGTAAGAAATTTATATACGTTTTCCCTTGTCAAGGCCAGGGCAGGCCAGAGTGTTTCCGATTCGATGCTAATACACACGGCTTAGAGTGAGCGGTATACGCGGTAGACGCGGAACTTAAAATTTAATTAATTTTTTAATAAAAACTGCTGTAGAAATCTCTTTTAATTGTGAAAAAACCTTTTATCAGATATTTTAAAATAAATGACAACTTAGTTTGAAGTGAGAAATAGTCGAAGTTTACGTGGACTTTTGAATTTTTTTATGATCGAGCGGAATAAAACTTGTCGTACCTAAGTTTATCTGTTAATACGTCCTAGTTTAAGTATCTAATTAAACAAATATTTTTTTGCCTCATAAATGTAAATATTATATATTTTTATCAAAATAAAAACTGACTTCGGTTTGTTTGGCCTGAAGTGTTGCAGAATTCAGTTCAGTTTCAAATATATTGAAATATTTTGTGTACTCTTTGTTTACGTATTATAGGTGTAATGAACGAAGGATTTAAAACCCATTTACAAACAAATGTATTATTAATTTAAAAAAATATTATTGATGTGGAATCAGACAATATTTTATTTACGGTCCAATCATGGTCCACTGGTTTATAACATACACGTAGCCTGTAGTCCGTAAACCTTAGACTGTAGCTCGTTTCTGCCTATGGATAGTACCTAATACAATACGATAGAAACAATACCAAAGTGTGATTTATTAATAAAACTGAAATCAAAATAAAAATTTTAACAGTTTTTCTATTAAATAGATAGTAACAGAAAGGGGATCACATCTAGACATCCGACTGCCAAGTATATCTCACGCACTGGCTCGTAGTCCACGGAAACTGCGACCGGCGCGTCTTCCTCCACCTACTACAGTCCAGCCTGTGCCACCTGAGAAGAAGCCCAGTAAGTAAGCTTAATTGATCTTGTACCAAAACAGTCCATTTTATGGGACACAGTTTAAGATTTAACAAAATAAAGATTGCAAAGTAGGTACTTATACTACAGTTTATAAAGCGATTGATATAGAGACTTACGATACCACAATGAATTATTTTTGCATAATACTTTTGCTCGCATGGTTTTAAATAAGCAATAACATTGTTCAGTATTTCTAATTGTATAACAACATTACGTTATCAGATAACTATAGCTGAAGTGCCATGCATAATAACTCGAACCTTTTTTTATGTAACATGAATAACGCATTCACTATTTTCAGATAAAAAATCATTTATTAATATCGTATTCGATTTTCAAGAAAGCGTTATTTGTATGAACATAATTTTGTATGAAAACTTAAATGTTTTAAAATTTCGTCAACAACGTAAGGTTAAGACTTCGACACGAATCCATTTGACATTTCTTCCCTATAAGCAATTATAGTTAGCAATCTTATATAAATGAAATCTCAAATCCGAACAGATTGTTGGATTCGAGAGGCGATGCCACGTCGGACAGAATGGGTAGCTGGTGACGAAGAGCTGGTACCGCTGGCCGCGCACGAGGCGCCGGCCGCCTCGTCCGAGGAATTGTCTGCAGCCGAAAGCTGTCTAGACACATCGTCAAAATACCACAGCTGCGAAGCCGTCGAAACCGATGATGAGCTGCGACATTGAAGATACTAGAATGAGTGATCGGCTTACGTTATTTATTTGTGACAGAATTTTCATTAAAAAATCAATGACACCGATCCAACAAATATACATCTGAATCGAGTGTGCATAAATATTTATTTTTAAAATAATTTTATTTGAAAAAGTTTTTTAAAATATATAGTAACAGTGAAATAATTTATAAAAATCAATACGTGATAACAAAGTTTTGATGTTTATTGTGTTATATTAGACAGAGAGGCTAATATCACACGGTGTGACGTCAGAACATTTAAAATAATGTTAAACATCTTTTTTCAAAAAAAAGAGACAGATAAACTTATACAATTAGTTAGCAATTTTTTTATGTAATCACAAGTAAAGTTTTTAAAGAATAGACAAAATACGGATCTAGCTGATTTGATAACGGAAAGTTTCAGTCTATGAAAAATATGTTATTAGTCTTATTATTATAAAAGTTAGAAATTATTAAATAATTAGAACAATTTATTATTATTTTATTTTCGAAAGCTTACATAACCTTTCCGCTTTTAATTGGTACAGAATGCAAAGTTTATGTGCGACTTACTTAGTTGGGGTTGTGCAGGGTAACTTTCTAGGTGAATGGAAATAGAACGCCAGCAGTTAATCAATCACAAAGATTCAAAGCGATATCTTATCGTGTGGTTAGCTCTTTGAAAACTGCTATTCAGCGTCCAATACTTGTTTGAATGAAAGCAGATATATTGAAAGACATTAAATAGGTAATCATATTTGTTAGACAACTGCAATGTAAAACATACACGGTTTATGCTTATGTTGGTATTGTTCTACTTTTTTTGTCAGGTTGGTAGCTCTGTAAACTAATCATTGACTATGGTTGTAAACTGTGTCCTGAAGTTTGCCGCTATATTAAATACTTTCATTAGAACGTAAATCTCACTTTTATTACAAAATCACAATAATATTCAAATAAAGAATAAAAACTAAAACCCGACTTAGACAAAAAATGCTACTAAATTTTATTATTATTAATTTAATTTTTTTGCTTTTTACTAAGAGTGACCAACAATCAAAGAATAATATTGGACTAGCTAATTTATCTATATTAACAGGGACAGAAAACTAATATTTTTTCGCTTAAAAACAATAAATTATTTTTTATGATGTTGTCAAAACCTATATCAACACAAATCCATATTTTTATAATTAAAATAAGCATCTGTGTTCTTGCAGTCGTAATGTGTGTGATACAGGTAGGTATACCTAAATTACATGATTTAATTAGTAATGACGTGACTATGGATATACGAAATCTGACATTTATTTAAATTATTATTTATAGTAATTAATAGGTAAAGATTAGTATGAATTTGTGCTGTGTCATCAACATCAGAAACATTTTAGTGTTTCTTAGCTGAAGTATTTTCCTTTTAATTGACTAATCTAATATCATTTACGCATATAATAGGTATACATACACAAATATAGCCGGCTAAAATCATAAACCTTTTGGTTTTACCGTAGTCAGGTAAAAACTAACTGTTTATTCAGACTCCATTGAAGGCAATTTCCTATTCTCGTTTCTGTATTTTTCTATTTTTGATAAGCTTTTATATATAGTACATTATGATGCAAGTACGGTAAGCTGCATATTATAGTCGAGGTGTTTATAGGTATGTACGAGGCGAAGCAGAGTGCTTATAATAAATCGATGACTATAATAGGCAACTTACTGAGTACGAGCATCATATGACGTTTTTCAATACATTTACGATTAAAATTAGGTAGATACTTCAAATGTAATAATGGCGAGAGCTAAGGGTGGTGTAAAGCTGAAGTGTAACGTAAAACGGCCTAGTACTGTAAAATACAACAATACGGTACAAATTTCGATGTCATAAAAACCATATTAATAGAAAATGTATTGAAAAAACTGTTATGGAGGATGTTTGAACGTTTATAAATCAAAAACCACTTAACGAGTAGGTACACATCCCGTCCGCTAATCAAACTTTGAATAGCTAAATAACCTAAATCGTTATTTAAAAAGTAAAATTATTTAAAAAATCCGAGGAGTGCTGAGAAATCTGAAAATGATTTTGAAGACCTGTTGTCATTAATTATTTTTTTATTCATTATAATAATTATGGCGTCTGGTTGTCGCCATAACGACGTATCAGTACTTGATTACTTGGCGTATCTATGAAAGCTCAGTTTGAAACACACAAGATTAAGACAGATCGATTGCTTTGCGTTTTGTCTCTAGAGCGCAACTACAAAAGAACAAACTTACATATACATAATATAATAGACTGATGAAAATATTACTTTTCCTTTTGTGTCGTCGACTAAAAAAAGGTAATTTCGGTGCAGCGCACAAAACGCTGCTGTCTGAGTGCACAGTTCAAAAACCGTTGTACGGTAAAATCAGGTAAAATATACTCACATAATTCATAAATTAATCTTCACATTGTATTTCTTGGATTGAAAAAAAATATAATAGTCGTATATAAAAATAAGTGATAGAATTAAATATTGTAATAAAAAATAATATAATAAAAAAAATGTTAATGCCTACACGTTTGTATAACATTTGGCTCTGTTTTTAATTGTGCTATTTGTGAGATAAATTAAAAAATTAAATAAAAAATCATACTTACTATCTTAGTAAACAATAGGCATTTAATTTTTTTTAAAATCTTATTAGGTATTTTTATTTTAATACATTTTAACCGTAAACCGTTAAGTAACGTCAATTTAAACATGAAAATGTCGCAGTTGTTTGGCGCGTGTTCGAGTCAAAGGTGCCAAGAGGGAGAACCTCGACTTATCTGTTGCGAGGCCCCAACCAATGCCAAAGCACCTTCCAGCTGCGCACGGCTAAGCCAAATTGACCACCATCTAAACTAGAAAGTGTTCTGGCTGGCATGATGCTTTTTGGCTGAGCCTATGTTCAACATTTTTATCCGCAATAATTACATAACTTCGTAGATATTTGTAGCCAGCGTTCAACCTACTGAACACTAATTTTCTGGTGTATATTTTGCTATTTGCAGGCTAAAAAACTGACGACAATCGTTCGCGAACCCTCAACCGCCTTCACACCCACCAATTGACCATTCTCAAATTTTTGAACTATAAATTTTAAGACTTTTCACAACTCGTTCATTCGCCGATGATCCTAGCTACACTAATCGAAGATCAATGTTCGTATAGTGTATGGTCTGGGCTATTTCTAACTACTTCTCTTACTATAATACACCGTGTTCCGCTGAACATACTCCAAACTTATAGAGCGTGTAGAGATTATCGAACTAGAAAAAAGGTTAAAAAAATAAAATAATAATAAGCTATAAAAAAGATGAATACGTTCAGCCGAACACGCCGTATATAGCACTGCGTATTCGGATGAACATATTATAAACTTATATAACGTGTAGAGCTGTAAACAAAAAGTTTCAAGTGAGCAGATGGCGCAAACTAACGATTACTGAGAAAAACATATTAATTTTTTAATTACTTATTATACACAAATAAATGATATTAAGAAGATTATATATTATTTTGTAAGTCTACTACGTAGCACTCACATCATTGTAGTTAAAATCTTTTGTAGAAGTTTTGGCAGAAGTAGACTAATGTATAGTTTTCAATCAGATTTTATAATATATCGATTTAATGTGGAAATTACGTAGTAGTTTGCTTATGTATTAATTAACGAACTTGAGAACCGTTTAGTGGTATAGGTAAGTATGTGTATTTTGTCTGTTAAATACTCAGTTATTGTTCAACCACTTAACGCACTGAACAATTGCAGGAATTGCAGTTTGTGGAAAATTGTTTTAATGGAATGGATTAACAAATTGTATCAATATCGTTGCAACGATTGTCCATTAATGGACCATGATACATACACAAGTGTTATTAAAAACCCAGATTTTTTTTAAATATTAACTATTATTAAGGCGTTTCATTTTGGGAAAAGTATTAAAAAATACTTTTTAAAAATAAGCGAAAAGCAATGAACTAAACATTAAAAAATCATCATCATAAAATGTCAAATATACATAGATGTTAAAATATAATAACAGTAATAGTAATACATAGGACTTCCCACACAGCGCCATCTAGTCCCAAAGTAAGCAAGTAGAGTAGCAACCAAAAATATATGTTTTAAAAAGCTCGAAGATTCACTAAGTACCTACCGCTGGTATTAGTATGGTAGTTTGTTCGTCCGTCTGATTTGCGCTTTAACTTCGTTATTTTCCCACGATTTTTTTTAAACTTGACACAGAGACTCCGTGTGACCACCAAAGACCATAATTATACCTATTACAATTTGATTGCTTAATCAATGATTCTGCTAATTAAAAAACCACCAAGTATATCAATATAGAAACAAAAATAAGGATGGGAACAGAACAATCGTTAAGTATCAATGTAATGATGAATATAAAAATTAATGAACCTCATATAAAAATAATATTTTGGACAGTCCACACAGCGCCATCTAGTTCCAAACTAAGCAAAGCTTGTACAATGGATACTAAAAAACTGATATAAATACTTAAATATTTTTTATAATATATACATATATAGATATTTTACACCCAGACACGGTACAAATAGATATGTTCATGCACACAAATATTTGTCCTGGGCGGGAATCGAACCCACGACCCTTGGCTCCGCAGTTAAGGTCTCTAACCACTCGGCTACCGGTCATCAATATATTGAAATAAAATATATGGAAAGTAGCTGATCAGGCCTACAAATAAAAAATAGTACACAACCGTACTTACACGGAAACCCTAAAAGGATGGAACCATAACCAAACAGTAGCCATAACCACAAAAAACACAGCAGTGAAGCCCTCCAGTTAGCAATTATCATATGTCGAATTTTCGATGCGAAGTAGCGGTTGATTTAACATGACAAGGTACTTTAACGTTTGTGATTCATACAAATTATTACTGAATAACTGACACCTCCGTACGCTGTAATCGCGGCTCAGACAAGCCGTGAACGTGTTTCTAATTTAACAACGCCACAGACAAACATTAACTGATGAGTACTTACAATTCTATTAAGTTATAATAATTTACTATATTTCAAATTTCATTCCACTTTGATTAAAAAATGTCGCGCCTACTCGCAGAGCGTATAAAAAATATTTTCACCTCGCTAGCTCGAAAAGCTTCGTCCTCTGAAACCAATCAGCAAAATTTTTGGCCTTACATATATATAAAAAAAATTGTTAATACCATATACTTAATAGTTTGATAGGTTAGGTTACAGGCAGTCTCGGACAAAATACTACCGAAATATATATTCCACAGAGGGTTCAGTGTTCTGCTTCCCGATCGTGATGATTGGAGGAGTGCCACTCCCAAAGCTCTTAAGAGTGGAATGCTCTGATTCACGGATGGATCCAAAATGAACAAAGGGTCAGGTGCTGGTGTATACTGCCCAAACTTGCATTTGTCAGTGTCGCGAAGAATGGGGGAATATCCAACTGCATATCAGACGGAGATACAAGCGATTATTATATGCGCAAGAGAATGCCTGGATAGAAATATTAAACATCGTTCCGTTTACATTCTAAGTGACAGCCAAGCAGCAATCAAAGCTTTAAGCAGTATAAAAATTAACTCATCATTAACTCTCAATTGCCTGGAGAACCTGGAGGAACTAGCATCAAAGAACAAAGTAACATTGGTCTGGGTGCCTGTTCTGCGACCTGCAAATTGGTCAAATCATACAATACATGAAATGCATATTTGAAAATGGCAATTGGTAGGGTCAAAGGATGGGGACACAATAGATCTAAATAGGTCGCAGTGTAGGATAAGCACACGCCAATCTAATAAAATAAGATACTAGTTCGAAATCAATGGGCAATGGGCAATATAAAAATAAAGTACTTACGTCATCATTTTATGCGTTTCATTTTGAAATAAAATCTATTTACGCTGGTCTATTTGGACATTTGATTATTTATATTGATGACATTTGACATGGTGTGTTAAGAAAAGCGCCTTGAGCGGGTGGGGGGGGGGGGGGGGGCATAGCGACTATAGTAAGTATTAAATAATTTCAATCGATTGCATTGTCTGAGTTTAGAATTAGAAAAGGTTAGGGCAATAAAATACGTACATTTAGTGTACTGGCCGCACCGTATTGTAAATTCGATTGCTTTTATCGAGGCGAGCCAGCGTTTGCACACCTTTACGAGCTCACTTTGACCTAAATAGACTATACAAGTCACAGACGATACTGGGGTCAGGTCAGCTTGCCTTCGCGAGAACGTATTGACCATTAGCAAAACACCACTGCTAATTCTTTATGTTGTAATCTAGATCTTTTTGTTTATCTTTTGAATCAACAGATTTTCTAAGTGATTCACTCTTTAATTAAAATACGGTTATAGGTTAGGTTAATTATCTGTTATCCGATTTCGCTCGTGTGATTTAAAAAGTATCACATTGTTTAGATTTTAAGTAGGTATCTTATGTAATTTTGTATGATTGGTGACTGCTTGTAGTACAGTAAAACGTAATTGGCCCGATCCTAAGTAGCATTTCATTTATCTTTCGGGTTCCGTACATCCAATCTGGTATCTATCGCAGCCTACTGGACGAAAAAAGATGAAAAATACATACATACACAGAGTTAGGTTACTAAATCACAGAAGTAAATAAAGCGTAAAAAAACCATAAACTATTCTAATTTCGGGCGGCAAATTAGAAATTAAAAAAAAAACTTTCAAATGCATCTTGTAATATATCAAGTGAAAGTTCTAATTAATGCATAATTTAGAAGATATTAAAGATAATATATGAAAATTAACCGTTACCCTTTTATTTACGAAACTATTAAATTTAGAATTTTAAAACTAATCACAAATATAGGCCTAACTTATATTTTGCAGAAAAACCTAAGCAATAAATGAATTATCGGTTTCAGGGCAGGTTAATAAACTTAAAAAAACATAATTGAGGGCTTTGTGAAGACCAATGAAGATAGACTAGGCTTGAACTGGCATCTCGAAGCATTTGTTCAAATACCACTGTCGCCGCACAAACACAAACATAATTTAGAATACACACTAAGATATAAAGTCACGCCTCGACTGGCTAACAAACACATAGCGATGCACTTTAAATACCTTTGGTGAAGACTATGTGGACCAGAAGGCCAGGTGGACAGATGACCTGAAGCGCCATACCGGGGGTAGTTGGATGCGAAAGGCGGAGGACCGTGTGTGGTGGCGAGCCTTGGGTGAGGCCTATATCCTGCAGTGGAGAGACACGGGCTGATGATGATGATGATGATGAAGACTATGTGAGATCAAAGGAATGTGCTAGTTATATAATTTAAAAGACTTGTTTTTACAAGTTTGAAAAGAAATTATTAGATATTACTTACCACGAGCAGGTTAAGCTATACCTTTATAAATTATTCCTATAAAAGATCTAAGAATATGTCACAGTTATTCAGAACTGGGTTAAACACCGGCGTACAGAGAGCTCTGAAAATATCTAGCGCAGTACTTAAACTTACCAGCTGATGTGCACTTTAGAATACGCACTTACCTCACATCAGCAATCCTCATCCCATTCATAAGTTAAGGCAGCTCTTCAAATTAAAGAAATAATATAGAACTACATAGATTTGTGTTAACTTTAAAAATATGACATCTCTAAATACTTTGTCATATGCTCATATATTTATTTGCATTTAATCAAAATCCAAGCACGCGTTTTTTTTTTGTGTCTTTGTTTCTTTATTTGTTTGTCCGGACTAATCTCCGAAACGGCTAAACCAATTTTGACGGGACTTAATGGAGAGTATTGTAAGGCTACTTCAGAAATTATGAAAACCATATGAGCGGAAGTCGAAGGCGTTTTTTTTTTAAATTCTGTTGTACAATATATTTCTTATATCGCACACAAAAGGAACCTAAATGAAAACTTTTAAAAACCATATTTAAAACATTCTTAAGTTTTATTTGAATAGGTATATCAATATATCACAATATTTTTATATGACCCAAACGAGTGGAATTGTTTGAAAGCTCTCCACATGAGGACCTCGAAAACTTATTGTAAAAGCTCTCGGAAATCTTCGCTGAAGACACACCTCAAGAATCAAAACCAAGGTCAAGTACTACCTTTATTTCGCTCTTGGCATGTCTCTTCGACCGTTCTCAAACCAAATGGTTATAGACAGATAGACCGTAGGTGGGCGCGATATATTACCCCTAATGCAACCTTTGTGTTCATAACTATCCCCGAATATCAGAGATGGTTACTATCGAACTTGAAGCCTTTGTACAGAGCGTGGGCGTTTTTTTCGCTTTTTCTACCAAAGTTGCCACCACTATAATTCGTCGATTTATAGTAATAATACATTGGACATCCCACACAACGCCATCTTGTCCCACAGTAAGCAAGTATTATGGTTGTGTTATGGGTGTCTAGACTACTGATGTATATCAATTGTACTTAAATATTCTTGATAATATGTACATATATAAATATTTTACACCCATAAACGGAGCGAAATAAATATGTTCATGAACACAAATATTTGTCCCGTGCGGGAATCGAACCCGCGACCTTTGGTTCAGCAGTTAGAGTCTATAACCATTCAGCCATTCTGTCAGCTGTCAGTCAATTGATTTGTATCAGTTTTGTACATTTGTATTACAAAAATAAAAATTGACTTCAGAATTTACACTAAAAGTTAAAAGTAATATTTGTAATTTAAAAAAGAACATTTGTAACTAATATTGTCCTAAAACGGACTTTCTGAAGTAAATATATGAATAAAAAAAATATTAAAATAAAAAGTTGCAAATATATAATTTTTGTAATGTTATTGCCTGGTAACAATGGTGGATTTACACATTTGTGTAAACCTATCGACCTCTACAATTAAGTTGATACCCTAGTTCAAAATAATATTCATTAAAAAATTTTAGGGCTATGAATTTATAACTTTATAATTTGTAATCGTCCTAATTACACCACCCTTTTCCCGTTATTAATATTATTCTGAACTAGAGGATCGATGTGTGAGTTCCTAGATTATGGTTACAACCCAACGATTTTGTTAAGATTCTACAAGAACTAATTTTTGGGATAAATGTGAATCTTTTTATTTTCTGTTAAACAAAAAAGAATTTGGACTCAAATTTGCTGTCCTTAAATCTGCCGCCCTAAGCTCCAGCCCACTCAGCCTGTTGGTAAATCCACCACTGCCTAGTAAGTATCCATTTAAAGTACCTAACTGAGTTAGTACCGGCTTCATAAACTATATCCCGCCTATAAATGTTCTTTTCCTTTAAAGAAATAATATTATTTTTAACTTTTTTGTTTAAGTCTTTAAAGTCGATTAAACAATATCGAAAGGCGTGCACCTTTCGCGGATTTGACTCACAGAACAGGTCTGACCGACCATGATCTGGACGTTTTGAGGTCGGAGATTTTTTTGGAAAAATTTATTTTATGTTAAAATTTTTAGTTATACGTAAATGTAATTGATTTGTATTTAGTATAAATAAGGCTACTAAACGAAATGCTCAAACGAGGCAACGCTGTTTGGAGGAAACTTGAAGCCACTGGTGGATGCAAACAGTGGAACCAACAGTCCGTAAAGGACAAATCGTAGTATCATCCCTGTGGCATACACACTTAATAAATTCATTAAAAAATTATGTAAACACTAAACAATTACGACGACCGCTTAGCCTAGTGGGTAGCGACCCTGCCTACGAAGCTAGAGGTCCCGGGTTCGAATCCCAGGTCGGGTCAGTATTAATATGATGAATATTGATACTGGTACCGGGTCTTGGTTGTTATATATATATAAAAAAAAATATATTTATATATGTATATATTATAAAGAATATTTAAGTATGTATATCAGTTGTCTAGTAACCCATAACACAAGCATAATACTTGCTTACTTTGGGACTAGATGGCGCTGTGTGAGAAGTCCCATGTATTATTATTATTATTATTACAGAATCTTTTTTTTAAATAGTTATAAATAATACTTTTATTCATAAAGTACCCATGACAGAAAAAGTAAAATAGGTTTATTTTCCGATGATCGAACTCAGCCTCTTGTGCTCGAACCTTCAAAACTAGCGAACGACAATCGACATCTTCGTCGCCAGCCAAGAGCGGTTGCCGAAGGCAGATATCTGAAGAGTTAGTCAGCGACAACCTAAAATCAAAATTTTATAGAATCATATATTCATCTAGCAACTCTATATTATTAATATAAAAAAGCAGTTCTATTTCCAAGTCAGGCAGATTGCTACAGAACTGTATAGCACAGTACGCTCGAACCGCCGCCGCCAGTGTATTCGCTATACTTCATCAGCTCACCCGTTGACCGACGCACGAAACCGACCTTGCTGTCGAGAATCTCCGCAATCAGCGAGTCTACTGGTCAGCAGTCTACCCGCGCGAATGCGGCTTACCGCCATCACCGCAAATCAAATCAAATCAAATCAAATCAAAATGTCTTTATTTCGTAGTTATGTAACATAATCTTGAAATACGTCATAAGAGTGAATTTAATTACTTTGTGGAAGGACGTCACCACAAAGGCGCATTCAAAAATGCTGGTTCCTCTCAGAAGAATACGCAAGAAACTGAGGGACGCTCTTTTTAACAAAATTATAAAAAAAAATTTTTTAACAATAAGTGCTTAAAGAATAATATTATTGAAACAAACTGGTAGGCGAGCGGCTTACACCCATAGATTTTTCTCATCTAAGTAGTCTGATACTTTATAATAAGCTTTTGCATAAAGCTTTCGTTTTATTGTAGTTTTAAACTTGTTAAGGGGTAGATCTTGAATGTCAACTGGGATCTTATTGTAAAAGTATACATTGCCCTTTAAAAGATTTCGTGATTTTATTGAGGCGGCTGACATGATTAGCAAGTTTATCTTTGTTTCTTGTATTAACATTATGCCGATCACTATTTTTTTTAAATAATGTAATATTTTTTTATACGTACATAATGTTTTCAAATATGTATTGAGATGGCAATGTCATTATATTAATTTCCTTAAACTTTTCTCTAAGTGATACTTTAGATCCCAGTTTATAAATTGCTCGAACAGCTCGCTTCTGCAACACGAAAATTGTATTCACATTGGCAGCGTGTCCCCACAGCAGAATGCCATAAGTCATCAAACTATGGAACCCACTGAAGTACACCATTCTCGCGGTTTCTATGTCTGAAAGGAAGCGGATCCTTTTTACAGCGTAAGCTGCAGAACTGAGCCTTTTTGCCAAGTTAGTAATATGAGGATCCCATTGCAATTTTGCATCCAATGTGATTCCCAAGAATACAGTAGAATCCACAATATCAATACCGTATAGTGATAAAAGCCACCAGGGAGACCAGTGTCGCCGCGCCCAAAATTAGGGTTTCTATTAAGTATTCGTTAGTGAGAGGCCGTGGGCCTATTTTCGTATGTCATCATATTATAAGAATAAATAATGTACATCGGTTAACATTTTGTATTTATTAATCTCTCACACCTCGACAGCACAGATAGGTATATGTCCTTCAACTAAAAGTCCTTTGTTCCGCTACTGAGTCATCTTGGCAACTAGAGAGTGTTAGAGTAGGTTAGAGTTAGAATGTAGATGGATACACTGCCCCCTTCAAGTATGCAGTATGTTGCATACTTGAAGGGGGCAGTGTATCCATCTAAAAAGCGGTGTCAAATCATACCAAAGACGTAAGGGGAAGGGATGAACGACTTATCCGCTTTGTAAAATGGTATAAATTTGAGACAAAACTATTTACGTAAGCGTAATATTTTACTTACATTCGTTGTGTCAATAATTATGTTTGAGACACGTGCCTCTGAACAAATACCATCTCATGGCACCTCTAACCTGCTCGATTCTCTGTGCTGGCAACCCTTTTCGTACATCTTTTTTTTTAATACAACGCCAATGCAACGCATGTCTTTTCGTTATTTTACTTCAATTTTAAATAATATACCGTTACATCCCTTAACTCTTATATAACTGTTAGGGAGTGCTGTAGTTTCCATCATCAGCTTGACAGCATAAAATGATGATTCCCTGACGCAAACACCTGAATAACTAAAAAATAGAGCTAAACACTCGTAGAATAGAATTTGAAGGTATTCCTCGATTTACATGAGCACTACATGGGAGTTAGTTGGGGAGAGTTGATAATAGACAACAACAAATTATTTTTCTTAATATTCTGAATCGATATGTTTTCAAAGTCACTATTATCGTGATTGAATAGTCTGAATTTTCTGGGTCGTTGACAATAATTTACTGTATAATTTATCACGGTATTTTAGTCTGAAAATGCAGTTGGCCAGAGCTCAAATATCGAACGACCCATTACATGGTAATCCTTTTTTGTTACCGCATATTTCATACAGTGTCGGTAAATTCGTACTAAGCAAAGATCTATCTATAAACTGTCACAAAACTGCAACGGAGTTAGGTTTGGAAAATATTACCGAGTTTATTGTATTTCACTAAGTACCTACCTATCGCTGAAAATTTAAAATATTTATTCTTAATTTTTAATATTTTTTTCTATATATTTGCCTCTTAATACCGATTTTACTTATAATCGATTTCGATGACACTCTTATAATTAATTACAAAAAATGTTATATTCCAGGTATGTATCCAAACGCTGCCATTCGTTTAAAATTAAAGCAGTAAGTAAAAAAGTAATAAACAAAAGGAATTTCACACAAGAGATCTGATATGCGAGAAACAATTTATCATTTAGTTTAACATATAACAATCCAATCCAATGAGGATGGAAGCTTTGACAACCGCTTAGCCTAGTGGGTAGCGACTCTGCCTACGAAGCTGGAGGTCCCGGGTTCGAATCCCAGGTCGGGTCAGTATTTATATGATGAATATTGATACTGGTACCGGGTCTTGGTTGTTATATGTATGTGGTGTCTACACTTGGTATCCGAAATACGTATACGTTATTACTATTATTGTTATTAATAATTAAGAACAGTTTCAATACATTTTGAATTGATTATATTTTTTTTTTCAGAATTATACTCTAAGAAAAATGAAAACTATACCGGCGAAGTCGCAACCAAAATATAAACTTTATAAAAGTTTTTATAAAATAATTAGTATTTAGTAAAACCTTTTCAAACTAAATCGATTTTTAAGACAAAGCAATTGATCTAAGATTGATAGAACATAATAAACACTATTAATATACACCCAAGTGTATCGGAACCCTAATTTTAATTACTTCGTACATACCTACTAAAGCTATACCGATGATGGTACGGTTCTTTTTCTTTAAAAAAATCTTGTCGTCGAGTTATCGCTGCCGGTCGTTACCAATTTTCTAGTAAATGAAGGTAACTGCGACACCGATAAAGACGCCCTTGGACAATGGCAGACACCTACATTTGACTCATACATAATACTAGCGGTCGTACCCGGCTTCGCCGAGTGGGTTTCGGAAACGTTCCTCTTCCCGTTCTACGCATCAGTACATTGCACCCGTTCGAAGTCAGGGTGGGTCGCTAGTTTAACCATGTAGTATCATTACACTATGGTAACATCGTCATCATCCAAACAAATAAATTCTCTGGCGCGTCTAGCAACAAATTTGATTGCCCTAAAAAAGGTTATAGTAAGTCAACCTTAAAAGATACACATATGCTTTCGCGGACTTTTGGTAAGAACATTTAAAGGGGAACAATTCCGTAATATATGATTTTTGCTTAACATTAACCGTGTACGCAGCGCGCGTAACGGAAGCTCTCAAAAGGAATAATTTTTCCCGTTTTTGCAACATTTTTCATTGATGCTCCGCTCCTATTGGTCGTAGCGTGATATAATAATAGCCTATAGCCTTTTTCGATAAATGGACTATCTAACTCGAAAAGAATTTTTCTATTCGAATATGTAGTTCCTGAGATTAGTGCGTTCAAACAAACAAACAAACAAACAAACAAACAAACAAACAAACAAACAAACAAACAAACAAACAAACAAACAAACAAACAAACAAACAAACAAACAAACAAACAAACAAACAAACAAACAAACAAACAAACAAACAAACAAACAAACAAACAAACAAACAAACAAACAAACAAACAAACAAACAAACAAACAAACTCTTCAACTTTATAATATTAGTACAGATTATACAAGTAGTCACTCACAGTTTCGCCCGCGTAGAGTGCATAATGCACATCTTTAAAATAAAACACAAAATCCAATTAACCGACGCGACACCGACACGAAACAATATATGCTATTCGCTTGAAACATTTTGTTTAGTTTAGTTTAGTCTACACGCTCTATGAGTTTTGGCTGCCTTCAGCCTAACACAGTGTACATTATAAACTAGGTGTGGATGAGGTGTGGTTTTATCTTTTGCAGGTGCTTGCAGGCAATTCTGTATCGAATTCTAAAACTGAATTTATGAAAAAAATATTGTATTACATTGTTAAAAAACTTTGCTAATTTATGTTGGTAAAAAAGCAGCTATCAGCCCGTTATTAATTGTTTCGTATCTTTGGAAGTTTATTCAAGGCGCGCCTAGAAGTGCATATTAGCGTCTTTTTCATTCGTTTACATCTACAGTGGTTGGTGAGGAGCGAGGCTAGTCAATTGTTTAGGATCATTGGCTGTTGTCAGCGTCTGATTACATCCAAAGCTAGATTTTCTATTATAGATACGAGTACAGTTGAATAAAATAAGCGCCAAGGTTTCCAAAAAATCCCATCAAATAAAATTTGAACTTTCTAGAACACAGCTTGGTGATGAGTAAGTGTGGATGACAAATGTAGATACAATTTTTTTCCATTATTTGCACGAAAAAAATTGTTACCATATAACAACAAATAAAGAACAGATTCAACAACATTGTGAAATTTACTAGCAAATTCGAATTTCAGATTTAGAATATTCCCCCTCTAAAGTTTTCTACTTTCTATGGAAGGGTATTCAATTATTTTCATAAATTCTGACTTGGTTTTAATAGTGTCAGAAATGTCACTTCACAGTATTGAAACTGTCATACGCAATTTCGCGTGGGTGAAGGCCGGCGCGCGGGGACCTCGTGGAATGAAACGCGCTATCTCGCCAACGAGTACACCAGTTAGCTAGAGTAGAAGTGGTCAGACAATAAGCGCAGAAGAGGGCTTCTAGTAAATTCGTACTTTTATGTTTATTTTATTAGGTTGTGTTCGCTGTCTATTTAAAAAAACCGGCCAAGTGCGAATCGGACTCGCACACGAAGAGTTCCGTACCACCGTACAATATAAAACGAGCGCGACGGTAATCGAACTTAACCATTAATCGTTATTATTATGTAATTTAAGAATAATTGTATAAATATATTTCATTTTTATTTCGTTAGATATTTAGAAGGCGCTCGATCCTCTCTGGCTAATCCGAGAAGTAATAACATGAGTGCACTGATAGCTAGAGACAATTTTTATTACTTATTTTATTACAGTGAACCTTTGTCTTTTAGTATCGATTGTGAAGAGAATAAGCTCTGCAAAGGAAAGCGTAATTTTATAGTACCTAGTAATACAATGTAGTTTTCATCATAGAATGTTTTTTTTAAATTATCTTTTACAATAACATCACAAAGATAAAATGCATCTACTTTACACTTATTGGCTAAACGCTTTGTCATTTTCTATGGAATTTTTACAAAAATTTTTACGTATAAAAGTACATTTTATAAGTTACTCTATTACTTGTTAAATAATACAGTTTAGTTAGCTGTGTTAGTTTTCCTTTTAACTACGTTACATATGCTCCTGTCGTTAATTTTTTCCACATATCTAAAAACAACAGTTCAGCTGGTAGGGGGGGGACACATGATTTTAACAAAAATTAGGACTTTAGGAGTGCATATCTCAACAACTGTTAAAAAAAATGTTTGAAACATTGATATCATTTTTTAAAACCTATGGTTAGGTACCTCTCGCGTTAATATACGATGAATTATTTTTTTTTCGTACTTCAGTTACATGTATGGCGACGTATCACAATTTTTTTTTAATTTCACTACGTCGTTGTGTAGCGGTTTATAGATTACACCTGCCTTCCAAATTTCATCTATATATCGCCAATAGTTTCCGAGAAAAATCAAAGACAGACGGACGGACGAACGGACATGGCGAAACTACAAGGGTTCCTTTTTTGCCTACGCTACGTATTTGGTTACGGAACACTAAAAATGAATAAGAAAAGTGTATCAAACCGATCTTGTAGTAAAAGAAGTAAAATGACAGATTCAATGGGTACGTTACAATATAAACGAACGCATATTGTTTTCTATATTATGTATTTCATATTGTACTTAATACTGAAAATATTATTCATGCTATTATTCACCTAATCGTGAAATATAGATATATTGAATAAAGTATTATTGATTAATGGATCGAACAGGAGGACAAAGCCTGAGTGGGCGCACTTAGTGCCTTATGATGGATTACACGTATTTCATTATTCCAGGAATGCTAATATTTTTTCATCTTTTAGTAAAGCTTTCCTATAGTCAATGGTATAAAATAAACAAAGCAATTCGTTGTACCATCTATGAGATATTGTTTGAAAGTTAATTTTAATCGAATAATTAGTAAAAATCTTTTTTTTTAGATTCGTGTTTTTTTTTTGGATAATATACTTACCTACATACGAATCACATACTGAAAAATATGAATATTTTTCGTTCTTACCTGCTACACATAAAAACGGTTGCGAACGGGTTATATAAAGAAAAGAATCATGAATGCAATTAGTTTAAGAAATATCTTGAAACATAAAATTTTGAAGTGACAGTTGATATCATCCGTTGGCAACAGGACCAGTACCACAAAAATTAACGAGATGGCGCTACGTTAAATAGGTGCAAAAAATTCAATACAAATATACAAGTAAACAATATTCAAATCTTTAAAGCCGTTTCCGAAAGCGAAATAAGAACGAAAATTACTTAAATTTCTTAAATAACAAAATTACTTGTAAGTACCTTTATTTGCTTGTGATTCAATGATGACATATAATTCAACATACGTATACATACATCATCCGCCATTTTAAGAGCAAATTATTAAGATTAAGTACTTAATACTAATAATAAAGAAAAAAAAATAGAATAAGTAGAATAAGTTGTTTAGTCGGCAAACTCACCACAATTAAAACGGAGTGGAGGCAAATAGATAAGAAAATTGGCTCGAACAAAATTAAATAAATAAATATATCAAGGGCACGGACGAACGTCTGTGGATTGTACAGTTATTAAAAAAAAAAAAAAGTACTTAATACAAAACAGGGTTTCATAAAATCTATCATTGGTGTATAAAAACGATTTATCTTAAAATGCATAAGTTATATGAAACACAAATTAATAAATGCTTACGTAAATTATTAATTAAAAAATACGATGAATACCAATCTACGTCTTAAATAATCCTTAAATATCAAAATTATTATAATTACAAATTCATTGCTGTTTTTCTCTAAACCAATGTCCTACAGTTACTATAATGAAGCCTATCGTATTCGTTCTCTATTATGCCGGTGATTTTTTCATAACCTTCCACTCCACAACAATTTTCTCTTGCTTCTGCACCCGCATCTGTATATACTACTTCTTGTTTTATATCACCTGTTTTTAAGTGTTTTTTCATGTCTTTAATTTTTTGTTCCACGGGAGCTTTCCATCGTCAAAAGCGAGTCTTTAAATCCGATACTGAATTATCGTTGGACGTAAGTCTCATCGAACTCCGTCCAGCGATTTTCGTGTAATCTACAAAGAAACATAAAAACAGATAAAATGGAAATTAAAAAAAATGTTTTGATTTCCGTACCTATAGACAAAATGCCCCTAACACATTTAAGTAAAAATTGTGTCTACTTAAAATTTATGTTACGTGACACGAAACAAGAAAGCTTAAAAATAGGCTGTAACAAATGATATTTATGTGAAGTGATTGAACAACATTCGTTAACTTATAGCACGTGCCTCAATCGCGTGACTTTAACTAATAAAACCCACCCTTTACAGTCATTTTACTCTTGGAAATTCAACTATATTGAAATCTATACTAATTTTATGAAAAATAAACATTTAATTTTTTGTCTGTTATGGATAAACGCAAAAACCATAAAAAATTCTTTTAACTATAAAAAACTTCCTTGTCAGCGAGTAAGGGTGGCTATACATCTGTTCGGGTCGGTGTATTTCGTCATACCCGGGCGGTACAAACCGAATAAGTGTGGAGGGTAAAACGTTCGGCCTGCCCGAAACAGCCCGAATGGTGGGCGTTATACCGCCCGACAAAACGAAGCGTCTTACACACATTATATACGGCTTGGATTGTTCGGCTTTTACATTTGGCTTTTGATAAGAGAGTTATCTAGGTTTATTAAAAACACGGGAGTTTATTAAAAACGTGGGACGTCGAAGATGTGTTGTTGTGCGCTTTTATAAATCTATTTTATATAATTCATTTCTTAAGTTCTACAAAAAAATATACGATCTCGATAAATTGAATAATTTTTACTTCTACATTTATTATTATAATGATTCAGTCATTAATACTATTAGTATGATACGTTTTCAGGAGAAAAGCCAAACGCAACCAGAATATTACCGATCGGCCTCGTACGGGTTGCGTTCGGCAGGTCCGGGCGGGACAAACCGCCCGGCCTGTGCCGCGCGTGTTCGAAAAGTGTAGTAGATAACACCGCCCGGCTTTGTCGAATGAAAACAAAAGCTGAACCGAATGTGCCGACCCGAATAGATGTGTAGCCGCCCTAATATGGGCTATATTTTATTTTCAAACAAGCTCAGTTCATCTGGACTACACATTTTTATCGGGACCGATATAATTTTTACCATAGATAAGTATATTTGATAAGCTGAAGAGTAACATAGGCTGTTTTTAATCTCGGAAAAAGGTGTACCGGTTACAAACTGTGTAGTCTACGCGAGTGTTCTGTCCCAGATATTTTGTATTGAAACTAAGTAAAATAAAAAAAAAAAATTAAAACTCGTACTCAGGTCCAGGCGACAGTTAACCCAAAAAAAACCCAAGTTCCAGGACCACGGAGTAGAAGATTCATATACTATACCTACCCGATTCTTCAAAGTTTTGCTTCTGCTTCAAAGTTGGTTATTCATGCGAAACCGGTAAGCTCTGATTTTTGTTAAGAAAATGTTACTAACTAGTATGTTATTAATTTACTTAATTTATTAAGTTCCAGGACCACGGAGTAGAGAATTCATATACTATACCTACTCGATTCTTCAAAGTTTTGCTTCTGCTTCAAAGTTTGTTATTCATGCGAAACCGGTAAGCTCGGATTTTTGTTAAGAAAATGTTACTAACTACTATGTTATTAATTTACATATGCTAAATCAACATACTTTTTAAAAACTTTTAAAATATAACCCCCTCCTCCCTGTTTACCTTATCTGGCCAAGGCTGGGTCAGTTGAACTCGCAGCGCTTTCACTGGCATACAAATGTTATCTGATCGCCAGCAAACTAACAAAGACGCCGAAGAATCGATATCTTCGATGACCCTAATATATAAGATTGTTTTATAAAAAAAAAAACTTTAGATTGATTCTAATATTTGTAACGACCGACGTCGGAAAAGGCCGATTTAAATGAATTTTTTTTTTAAACTGAAAGCTGGTTTAATTCGGGTGATACCTAAGCACTATTTCTATACTAAGAAAGTACATTTCTGTCTGTATGTCTGTCTGTGGTATCGTAACTCCTAAACGAATGAGCCGATTTTAATGCGGTGTCTTCAATCGAAGGTGAATTTAATCACCGTCATTTTTAGCTACATTTCTGTCTGTCTATCTGACTGTGTGCCTGTCTTTGACATCGTAGCCCCTAAACAAATAGACTGATTTTAAAGTGGTTTTTAAATCTAAAGCTGGTTTGTCGAACAGAACTGTTAACGTTCCGGAGATAGTGAAGTGCCGAGAACACTAACCATTCTTCAGCATACCTAAGACACAATGACAGTTATTCATTGCTTCCCGACAAAAAAAAAATTAATGCAACATTGTTGCCTAATAAATTAGTATTAAAAATAATCTTGGTGTTGTATTAAAAGATTAAGTCAGGGTGGCAGAACATATGGAGTGTGGTTGAGTTATTATTTACTAGCTTTATTTTGTCGTGGCAGAGAGCGAGGATCGGGTTTCGTGGAACTCGAGGGGCGCATTTCTCATTTTCAATGACAATAATGTCACTTACGTAAATATCTATGATGTTAGGAATATTTATATGTCCCTTTCGAGATTTGTAGAAGCAACGAAAAATTGGAGAGGTTAAAAATGGAACGTGGAAAACATACTGAAATCAACCAATTACGCGACAGCATAGACCTAGGACCAATTATCATAATGGACAGACTCATCTGTTTTTAGGCATGTCCATTTTTTGCAAGTGTTTTGTAAGGGTTTGTATTATATTACATTTTAAATTTTATTTTAATCATTATCTCATACGAATAATGAAGAAGAATGAATGAAAGAAATCATTTTACAGCATTAAAAATGATGCCAAATACTTACGTATGAAATGACAAATCCGGGTCTTTTAATCCTCCTTCCCTTGTTTTTGACAGAATGTCGTGTTCAGCTATGTATTGTTAGTTAAAAACAACAAAAGGAAGATTAAAAGACCCGGATTTGTCATTTTATACGTATTTGGCATCATTTTTAATGCTGTAAAATTAGTTCATTATTCGTTTTTCAGTTCTACAATATATTATTCGTATGAGATAATGATTAAAATCAAATGTAATACCATTAAATACTGTAAAATTTTATCCTATAATACACACACTTACAAAACACTTACAAAAAATGAACATGCCTAAAAACAGATGACTCTGTCCCTTGTGATAATTGGTCATAGCCTTAGCGTTTCATCTCTAGAGTGCCCCAGAAGAGCAACACACATAGACATAGACATTGATGTATGCATACACACATATAGACGTAACGTTTATTAGTGGGCGTTATTTGTCACATGACGTTGAGTTAACGTTAACTTTGGGGTTATCGTGTTCACAGCATATGCATTACATACCTACATAGAGCATACGCGGCCAATAGTAGTATTACTTTCTGATATGTTTAATTAATTAATCATTCACAATTAACTTCCAGACCATTTCTTTTGATGTGAAACATCTATTGGCGAGGACATAAAACTGATTGTTGGCGTGGCGACGCATTTCGTGGTGACGCGTCGCCACGGTATATATTTAGAGGAAAATGAACCTTATGTCTTTAGAGTAAAGTATCAATTCTTAAGTTCCTTTTATTATTATTTTTTTATTTTTTTAAGTATTATTTATTAAGTAAATTATTGAATATTAGGTTTTTTTTAATACATATTAATATCGAAGCAACTGACCGACTGGCGGCCAATAATTAAATGTAGTTTATGCCCCTCTTAGCCTGTGCACCTTACGCAGAGCTATAATGCTGCGCGCCGTCCTGAAATAGATTATCTATAACTATCACTGAAGTGAATACTAGTAGAAAAGACAACACGAACATAGTCTGTGCACGCGGCACTATCACCTTGTTTCTACATGGTGTGTACCACATTGATTTTCTACCAAATATAATACACTGTATTATTCATGTCTTTCACGTGTTGCGTTTGGTTCGGTTCTACTAGAATATACCTAAATTGCAAGTATTATACAAGTATTTAGTGGGTATTTGTAGTATTATACATGTCGTGACATTACTTGTTGTTAAAACAAGTAAGTAAGTAAAAGCAAGTATGGCGGCAACGGTAGAATATAATGTAGGTACAAAAATTAGTTTTGGATGGTTTTAGTTTTGTTTTCTTTAATTATAGACGATAAGTTATGCCACTATCTTTTTTCTTCGCAGTTGATTGATTTTTACACGTTTTTAACACCCACGGCGGCATTTTTGAATTCTTGTTCAATCACGTTTTTGACACGCGGTCGCGATGAGCATAGGCTAGTGACTACATGAGTTGTTGCCGGTCGGCTACAACGCGTGGCGCAAAGGTTTGGTTCGCGATGTCGATTCTACTAGAATATAGTTCAGTGATAACTATTACTGAAGTCACAGATTAAAACAGAGTTGTTGCAACAAAACATTTATTTTCTTTAAATACAAAAATTTTTGTATTTAAAGAAAATAAATGTTTATTAAATAAATAGTCATCATTTTCTGTAAAAAAATCGTAATATTTAATTTTTCATTATGCCATATTTAGTTCCTGTCGTAATCTTGTCTTTTATGCATATTACTTATACCTACAAACTCGATGTTTCACATCTGCCAGGCGTCCCGTGATGGCTCACAATTATTATTTTTTCAGTACCGATGTCACTGTGTTAGTTTTATAATAATGTTTAGACACTTATATTTCTAACACAATAAATATTTCTGACTGAATAACGAATGATATAAGAATTAGCTACTGATAGCTGGCGTTGTGCCAGGGCCTAATCGCCGTGCTATCAGGGCGGCGACGGGGTTCAATTCATCCCGCCTCTCTGTCCTTACAAATGTCCTATGAATTATGGAAACTACTCCGACATCTTATATAATACCCCATTTAGTACAAAAAGTTTACTATTCTTCATTCCTTGGATTAACTACGTCGTACGAACAAAAAAAAGTATCAAAATGTATTGTTAAAGATGTTCATACTTACACTGAAATAATAAAGCTATTATTTTCCAATAAAATATCTATTTCAATCTCGTGTTTAAATAGTATTAATCTTGCATTGAATTTTCAGCACGTGTAGACAATGCATTTCGAATGATTACTGTTGGCTTTAAAAATACAATCATTACTCCACAGGGTCTATCGTCATATTCTGAGCCAAATATAAAGAACAGTGAGATTTTGTTTAGAAGACCTCCAAGTAACCAGATAATGTTGCTATTAATTGAGCATAGATTCGTGTTTATCATAAGAAGTCTTAGGTCTGTATCTAATCTTATTAATCTAAATTATGGAACAGTTGGACCGTCGGCCGATGCCTTTTTTTAATATATCGTTTCGCGCCTTAATTACACAATATGGTAGATTTGTAAAGTCCTCCCGTCAAATATGCCCGTCTTTCTCTCCTTTTAAGAAGGTTCAGGAAACAATTCTGTATAAAAAAATGCCGTCAGCAGTAAAAAAAACTTTATAAAACAATTATTTGTTAGCTCTGTGCCTTCAGCTCATCGTCAACTAAACGAATCGAAACTGAAAATCAAAAACGAATCAAATCGTTTTTCCCTCATAAATAGGATTTTTCATCTCGTTTGTTCGTTCTTATTCTCGTTTGAAGAGATAAATCGACTTATGATCTTTTCATAATTTTTTTTAGGTTGGAATACCTACACAGTTTCATCAGTTTAATTTATGTCAAAAAGGCGTCACTATATAAAGACGGCTTATGGCCTAGTTCTTAGAAATAATTCAATTTTTTAAATTATTAAAGTGTTTTAAGTTATCTAAACATCAAAAGTTCTTTTTTTGAGAGTTCCGTATTACAAACCTGAGAAACAGGGTGTTTACAGATAGACAGACGGATAACGAAGTGATCCTATAAAGATTTATTTTTCCTTTTGAGGTACACAACCCTAAAAATTAAGAAAGTACTCAATCTGTGCTCGAGATTTTCTCTTCAAAGAATAAGGCATTGGAGAAAATTAAAATATTCTACCTACAGACAAAACTCGATTTATCTGCTGCCCGGAGCACGAAGGTATAAAACGCTATGTTGTAGTATATCATACAAAAATCATATAAACCTGTTGATGTTGTAACAAAGGCTTATACGAAATATGAGAAACGATTCCATCTGACTCCAGGTATCAGGTATAAGCGCTTATTTTATGGTATATTGTCAAATAGAAAATGAATCCGTATAGAGAGGCAGACTAGTACCAACACAACGGTGCGCAGAGTCGACCTGGCGGCGCCCGCTTGATTTACGAGTTGAAATTCGCCGAAATAATTCTGGACCGGTGCCTGGACTCAGGGAACCGTGTCAATACCAAGTATGCTGTTCATAAATTCACGTGTTCCCAATTACGTGGGAAATGCATTTTCTAGGATTGAATTTATGTGCTCCATTTTTTTTTAACTAACAAGGGAAGTTATTGGTTTGGGTCCGATTTTCGGAAATCGAATTTTCAACAGATCTCCACGTTTTGAGGTCCTTGGAAGTCATTCTGACTATTTCCGGCTGGACCTCTGAATGTGTGTGTAGATGTGTGTGTATGTAACTTTTTTTTGTCGTACGATATCTTCAGAACGGATCAATCGATTAAGATCCACGATACGGCGTTCGAAAGGGTTTAAAAAGTTTAAAATCTGAATAGATTTTCAAGTCAATCGGTCAAATTGTTTCAAAAATATTCAAAAAATAAAAATCACAACATATTTTTTTAACGTTTTTTTTTAGATAACTTTGAGATTTTCCAACCGATCCATTTGAAAATGTTTTATACGTTTTTTGTGCATAAAAAACTGCGTCGAATGCCGTCAAAAAAATTAAAATTAATCGACGCGTTAAAAAATATCACAGTTTATAAATTTTCGAAACAGTGTTTTTTTTAACACAAATTTGAGATTTTACGACCAATCAATTTATGACTTTATTCAAAAAATGTATACTTTTAAAATTGCATAGAATGCTGAAAATTGCATTAAAATCAAACGAAGCATTCAAAAGATATCGCAGTTTAAAAAATTTTAAAATAACGTTTTTTTTTAATATGTTCCTGATTTTTCAGCTCGAAGAACTCTAAATTTATGGAAATTCTATTTTTGAGTTTGGAGAGCTCAGAACATAAACATTTGAGCTCAAAGGGTTCAAAAAACCATGAACATCGATATTTTGAGCTTGAGCAATAGCTTTCAAGCTCAATAGTTTTCTAATAGGGATATTTTCGAGCGCTTTGATCTCGAAAATAGCGGAAAGATTCAAAGATAGCATGCAGGGTCAACCGATTTTTTATATTTAAGTTATACATATGTCGTGATAGCCCAGAGCGCAACGAACCTGTCTCAAATTTATAAGACCCCATAGGGCCATGGTTCGAATCCGGGCGTGTACCAATGAATTTTTCTGACTTAAGTACACAACTATCACTGACTCCGAGCTTCGGAGGGCACGTTAAGCAGTCGGTCCCGGATGCTGTCAATAGATGACGGTCGTTATAGTCCCCAACCCGCAGTGGAGCAGCGTGGTGGATTTAAGCTCCAAGCCCCCCTCCTCACCCTGAAGGAGGCCTAAGCCCCTGCAGTGGGGTAAAAATGGGCTGATGAAGTGAAGTGAAGTGAAGTGAAAGTGACACGTTTCTTCACCAGTACTCACAATAAAAAGCGACGACAATTTTTTTATGGTTGTTCTTAAATAATATGTAATTGTGAATCGTGAAAGGATATGTCTACGAAATTTTAAGCATTTCTATTAAAATTTCATAAAGAAAGTTACTGGAAAAACCACAAACTGGACAGATAGAAGGACGGATATCACGAAATAAAGTTCCAAGTATTATCATACCATGGATGATTGAAAAAATAAAATAGCATTCCCTACTACACGATGGTATGTTTGTCGGTAGTGGATTCGCGTCTCACTTCAAAAGTTTGTTCATTAATAAAGATGCATGCTTGGTTTAGTAGGCAAACACTTCGCCTTTAATTCGAGACGCCTTTGGGGAATGTAAAACTTTGCTTCCGTATTTTCTGGTCTGAATTCTAAAATATACCGTAGTGTAAAATGTTGTGTAGGAGAAAAGAGAGCTTACTTTTATATTTGTGTAAACTCAAATATTATCCTTTAAGAGCGAGCTTTTACTTGCGCCTCTGTCCGCATGTTTACTGTTTCAATTTTCATAAGTATAAGCACAAATTCCTCACATCTTATTTTAATCATTTCCCAGAGGTTCATTGACTTCATTCTAATATCAATACGAACTGCTTTGGCGATGTACTCAGCATTGTTTTTTTATTTGTATATCTGTTAAAACGTGGTCTATATTGTATCAGTAATCACCCTAGCTCTAGATCAATAGTTTTGGCAGACCAGTTAGTTTTAAATAAGAATCGTCTTCAGCATGCGTCTTTTGACGGCACCCTTTCTCGAAGTGTTGGCACGAGGGCTTGAAGTTTGACTGAAACATAAGAATATAGCTATTTACTTTTTGGTTATAAAAAGTGTCATTGGTGCCAGTATCCGATTTTCGTGTGCGAAGCGGCATGGACGCGCGAGTGGGGCGGCAGACGGCCGCCACCATAGCGGTCGCTCACGCGTTGCTCATTAACAATAGATTTGACAGGTGGCCGCGGCGAACATTCGACGGGCGAGTTCACACAATTATTTTATTGATAATATCTGTGCGGCGCTCGTGGGACGCAGAGACGCAAGGGCGCGGGGTGCGCGCGTGCGCGTTCTCGTAAGGCGCCGCGCCCGTATGTCGTTGAGTAGTGCCGCCGCCCGCCGTGGTATGCGAGCCGCGTGTCGCGCCGTAGCCCGCCCGCCCGTTTTATGATGCCGCGGCATGTCCGCGCGAGACATGCCGACGTCCCGTGAGCGGCGCTCCCCGTGCCCGGCGCCCGCAGACCCTGGGCGCGGATACAGGCCGAGCCGCAGACTCTGTCGCCGCTCGGGCACGCTCAGGTGGCTCAGGTGAGCGGCGCCTTTCATCTCGCGCCCTTCGCGAAAGCTCGCCCGCCCTCGCACCACCCTTAAATATTTTGAAACGCTCTCTCGTCTCGCCGATGCAACGGCTCCAGTGACTAGAACTCTGCTAGAACGGTATCCGTATTAGCCGCTGTGTCTCGTAGACGGCAGTCAGCCGACTACTTTCGATTGAGATATATGAACGAGTGTCAAAACAGAAACGAATTTAACGAAACGACATTACTATTACAAATTTATATCTAAATAAAAGAAATAAAAAAGATATTGTGCTCGCTACATATTCCTTAGCGGCGATGTTATAAGGCAACATCTGTGGCTGATCTGGTGAGATTTAATTAAAATAGTCTGAAAACGAAACTAAGCTTAGGACTTTACTATTTTCAGTGATCTTGAAAGAGATTTTTTGATACATTTAAAAACATGTTATTCTTGTAATTATCCGATTTTCATAGCAAGAACAAAGTTAGAAGTCATACGTACCTATGAACTATTCGATTTCAACTGTGCGTCACAAAATTTTTTGTTAGATATTCAAAAAGATTTACCGAAAGCACAATAAATAACTTGTAAGTACTTTATATCAAAAGCTCTAATCTTAAATCTAAAATCTTAAAAGATAAAGTAAACTGAGTGGGCTTGTAATATACTTTTATCACGCACTGTGACAATGCTTACATTAGCACACTAAGTTAACATTCAACATAAGCTTTTTGTGTCGTGATAGCCCAGAGCACAGTGAACCTGTCTTAAATTTATAAAGCCCCACAGGGCCATGGTTCAAATCCGGGCGTGTACCAATGAGTTTTTCTGACTTAAGTACAGAATATCACTGACACCGTGCTTCGGAGGGCACGTTAAGCAGTCGGTCCCGGACGCTGTCAATAGATGGCGGTCGTTACAGTTCCCAACCCGCAGTGGAGCAGCGTGGTGGACTTAAGCTCCAAGCCCCCCTCCTCACCCTGGGGGAGGCCTAAGCCCCTGCAGTGGGGTAAAAATGGGCTGATGATGATGATGATGATGATAAGCTTTTTAATTTCTTTGACAATGTTATGTGCTATTATTACCTACGTAGTTATAACATATTATAGATTCGATACTGTATGTAAATATATTATAATATTACAGACAAAAAATTTTCTACGGTGCTACCATTTTCAGTAGGTACTTTTCAAAATATTAACAAAAATGTACTCGAGGTATCTATATAAATAGATATATTGAATTCCAAAAACCAAACTATATTTTATAAAAATTACAAAGATAGGTATAAAGATATGACAAAATACAAAGATATTTTCTTTTCAATTTTATAAATGATTCCAAATACTTACATAGTCATATTCAAAACGCATATGTGAGATTGAACAAACACTTAGAAATGGAAACGGTGAAAGTAAACAAAATTGTGGAAGTTTACACAAGCAATATATCCGTTTAATATTCTTTAATCCAAATGAAAGCGCATTTCATCGAACCATTCCGTCGTAGTTTCTCTGAATGTTGTCTTAACTATTTTTCTGTTGTTATTGTTTACGAGAAAAGTTATTGTGTAAACAAACGCACATGCCCAATCCTATCACGTTGAGTAAATTAATATATTCCATTTCAATATTTTATAAGACAGCCAGTCGTTTGTCAAACATATAGATAATGCGCGGACTATGTTTAGATAACCTCAAACTATTTTGAATACGTTTTTATTTTCATATAAACGTAATGTTAGGTCTTCAGGGTTCTGAGTGACACTCAAATGCGACGTTTTATATATTGGAAGGTTCAGACATTCTCGCAATTCGGAAAGAGATACTATCTTCAATCAGGCATCGTCGTTTGTTTTCACCATATATGATCTGGTACAAAACTAGTGATGCATATTATCAAAAATACAATATGTAATATATTAAGAATCACTTGGATTACAAAATACTAAAAATGATTTTTATTGTTATCTCAAAGGGATTTTTCAACTAACTGAAAATTAATTCAACAATTTGCGGGAAAAGGAAAAGAATTGGATTGACAATATTCCATTTTGTCAATCAAATAAAATATCTAGGTACAAATGTTGAATAAGAAAGCGTTCTCGGGGCAACACAATCGTTACAAACAAAAGCGGGATTGAAACTGTCCATCTTTTAACGTCTCATTGTGAATTACGATTATTTATAGAATGTTCTAGATTTTTTTTTAAATTTCTTATGGAATAATCAAACGGTAAAATACAACGTAATCACTTCCTTTAAGTACATAAAAAAACAAATGTTATTAGTGGGATTTGCGTAGTTGTCCGTTAAAAATATAATCTTGAACCTCGCGGAAGTGGAAATTTCCTTGAAATTTATAACAAAGTACCGGCTTTGCTTGGAATAAATTCAGAGTTTGGTAAAATTAAATTTTGGACACAACCATACAAAAATATTGTGAGCTCCGAACTGTTTCCAATTGCAATCACAGTTTTAGATATCCCAGTGCGCCTGTGAGCAGACGACCTATCTAGATAATAATTAGGTACCCTTTTCAGATCATCATTAGCAAATTACAAAACAAAAACGCCAAACTCCTTCTTAGGGTTCCGTAGCCAAATGGCAAAAAAGGAAACCTTATAGTTTCCCCGTGTCCGTCCGTCCGGCTGTCTGTCTGTCTGTGGTTTTTTTTCGGAAACTATTGGCAATATATAGATGAAATTTGGAAGGCAGGTGTAATCTATGAACCGTTACAAAACGACGTAGTGGAGTTAAGAAAACATTTTTTTTGGGATAGGTCGCCATACATGTAACTGAAGTACGAAAAAAAAATCATCGTATATTAACGCGAAAGGTACCAAAATATAGGTCTTCAAAAATGAAGGTTTGAAACAATTTTTATTATTTTAGTCAATAGTTGTTGAGATATACACTCCTAAAGTCCTAATTTTTGTTAGTCATGCGTTCAGCGAAACCGTTGTTTTTTTATGACAGGAGTATATATAACGTAGTTAAAAGGAAAACTATCACAGCTAACTAGACTGTATTATTTAACGAGTAATAGACTAACTTATAAAATGTACTTTTACTGTACTGTACTGTAAATGTACTTATAAGTAAAAATTTTGTAAAAATAACATAGAAAATGACAGATAGCGTGTTATTTGCATTCCTTTGCAAAGCTTATTCTCTTCACAATCGATACTAGAAGGCAAAGGTTCACTGTAGTAAAATAAGTAATAAAAATGGTCTCTAGGTATCAGTGCACTCATGTTATTACTTTTCGGATTAGTCAGAGAGGATTTAGCGCCTTCTAAATAACTAACGAAATAAAAATGAAATATATTTATACAATAATTCTTAAATTACATAATAATAACGATTAATGGTTAAGTTCCATTAATGTCGCGCTCGTTTTTTTATATTATATAGTGGTACGGAACCCTTCGTGTGCGAGTCCAACTCGCACTCGGCCGCTTTTTTTATTCTATTTTTAGTAATCACACCTGAGCGTTGGCGAACTAACTACGTATGTTCCATATAAAACCGATAACTTATACACTTTCTCATCATTTTAGGGATTGAGTTTACAAATACCGTTTCATAACCTATATCTACGTCATATGGAAATAAATTCCTAAAATTTAATAAAACTCATAATTTAGTTGATTGGAAATAGTAGCAAATAGTATGAAATTGTAAAAAATTATATGAAATTTATAGGAAAGCATAGACAGGGTTATATCATTATTACAATACCTAGTTTCAATTTACCAGAAGAAGTTTCGATCGAAATTTTGTATCGATGAGTTCACCATTAGGAAGGATCTAACATTTTTTTAGAAATACAAAATTCTACGTTATGACTTACAAATTGAATCGGTAATTTCAATTTTGAACTTTCTGGTAATACGAAAAATCGCACTAAAATCGGCATAACCGTTTTAGTAAAACACATCTACTGTAGCGTCCCCCGGTAGCCTATTTGGCCTAGGCGACTGTATAAAAATCTGTCCAGTTCTTTTTGAGGAAAACTGTAAAAGTCTGACACGCAAACAAACACACACACCCATAACCTCTTACCCCAAACATAAATACCGTCCTGATTCAGTCATAGGTAAAAAGAGCTGTGTCTCGTTATTAATCTTATAAAATAGCTGAAGAAAGGTCAGGGTATAGAAATATATCTTTAAGGCTACTTTTTGTACGTCTAGAGACCTTAAAAAAGTTTAGCTAATTTGTATCTTCAAAATGAATGAAAATAATTACTCATAATATTTATTTATAATAATAGCAACAATAATTATAACAACAAAACAAGTTTCCTTTACAAATGACGTCGGTGCATTATGGTGATTCTGAAAACGTATTTCCCCTCTTTGTGTCCATCACTAAGGGGTTATTAAAAACTTTACTATCATACGCCTGCGTAAAAACGAACATGTATTATTAAATTTTAAAAGATCCTGCAAGCTTAATGATTCTGCAAATATCAATTTTGCTACGAAAATGGCTATAAGTAACGTATTATAAACGGATTAACCCCTTTTGACCCCTCAATCGTTAAATTTATAAAATCCCAAACACGTATTTTTTATTAATTCATTAAAAGTCCATTTCTCGTGCGTAACGTCTTCCAGTTAATCGATTATACAAATACAGCTATTTTGTAACTAAACAAAGGAGTACTTTTAAACTCTTTTTTACCCCTTTTTAATTTGTCTGCATTATAAAGGAAAAAATCTGTAAAAAAATTTCGTTTCAAGGAACGCTTGGACGATCAATACCACAAAAATCAGAACAGGTTAAATGTCACGTGGGCGTGGCGTACCACAACTATAGAACGATACTTGTAGTGTCCATAGATAATTGCCATTATGTCGACCCACTTAATTAGCCAAATTAAACTGAACCGAAAGAATGACGACCGCTTAGCCTAGTGGGCAGCGACCCTGCCTGCGAAGCTGGAGGTCCCGGGTTCGAATCCCAGGTCGGGTCAGTATTTATAAGATGAATATCGATACTGGTACCGGGTCTTGGTTATTATATGTATGTGGTGTCTTCGCTTGGTACCCAAAATACAAGCTAATGCTTAGTTTGGGACCTAGACGTTGTTGTCATTGTGTGTGTTACCTATTATTATTATTATTATTATTAATTTTGTAGATATTTTTAATCTATCCGAAGGAAACCGCTAGATCGTTTCTATCATCATCATCATCATCATCATCATCAGCCCATGTTACTCCACTGCAGGGGCTTAGGCCTCCCCCAGTGTGAGGAGGGGGGTTTGGAGCTTAAATCCACCACGCTACTCCACTGCGGGTTGGGGATTGTAACGACCGCCATCTATTGACAGCGTCCGGGTCCGTCCGGGACCAACTGCTTAACGTGCTCTCCGAGGCACGGAGTCAGTGATAGTTAATGTACTTAAGTCAGAAAAACTCATTGGTACACGCCCGGATTCGAACCATGGCCCTATGGCCTTATTAATTTGAGACAGGTTCGTTGCGCTCTGGGCTATCACGGCGATCGTTTCTATAATCTAATTTAATCTTATCCAATCTAATAGATGTATATAGATATATTACAAAGCACCTACGTTACGGATTCGTTAAATTCGTCATTTTTAGATATTGACGCAGAGCAACGAAACGTCACGCAAGCGATAGGTACTACGCCTCAAACGCGTCATCATCAATCTTGGAGTTAGAATGGCACGTATTGACTCGATCCATCAGGAACATGTCTACTTTATAAAAGGATTGTTGGGTTATCCCGACGCAGAGCTTACGCTTTGACGTTTTACATTAACGCGGGATTTGTGCGTAAGCTGATAACGTGATGTAACATTCCATACAAGTTTTTTTGTCGAGTTCCTTTTTGTAAACTTTAGGCATTTACTGTATACTCCTGCCGTCAAACTATGCTAGACATTTTATTTGTTTCTTTATCTTTATTTATTTCTTCTTATATACTTATTATCTCTTCATTTTTGTGACCCTTTTTACATTTTCTCGGATTTTTAAAAGTTTATTTAGGAAACCTGGCAGGTATTCTTAAAACTAGTGGATTTGAATACTTTGAACGAATCGGAATCGTGGGCAAAAATACAGAATCAGTATTTAGACAGACCGTACGTCATTATCATTGTTTTATACAATCACTACCCTTCCGCCTACAGCTCCGCTCGCGCGCACAGTTGTACTGAGACTTTTTCCAGGAATAAATAGGCTTGTCATTTTTTAGCTTATAAACTATATCTATGCGAAAAATCATAGCGGTCCCGGTAGGTACAACTGTGTAGTTCACGCGAGCGGAGCCGCGAGCGCGAAACTAGTTAGAAAATAAAATATAGCCTATGTTACTCGCTGATAATGTAGCTTATTATAAATAAAATAATTTTTTGAATCTGTGTACAACTGTGTAGTTTACGCGAACGGAGCCGCGGGCGGAAATCTAGTATCTTCATATATTATAACCTATGTGTCATTCTGATATATAAGCTATATTCTTGTAAAGTTTCATTAAAATCCGTTCAGTAGTTTTTGCGTGAAAGAGCAACAAACATACATACAAACTTTCGCGTCTATAATATTACTAAGGGTTTTGTTAAATGATACATATGAGACGTATTTTCCGAAATGTAATTTTAATTTCCAGTACGAATTTTCGTCACACAAAATTCTACTTCACAATGAATATTTAAAAACGTATATTTGGTCTGCAGCGTATTTTTTTTTCTCTCACATATTTGTGGTCACAACGCGGTATCTCTACGTACATCTATGGTTTTGTCTGTACATGAAATATTTTTTAAAAGTGCGTTGGTGGTGTAGATAATTATCGATTTTGATTTCAAAACAGTATATAATGAAATTTTCTGCTGTCTATCCTTTTGCGCATTACTCGTAGGGCTGTGCACGCATCATTTCAAAATACGGGACGGATTTTGATGAAATTTAATGTGACTATAATTTAGTATGCACCTACCTGGGTCAAGATCTAGAATACGTTATTGGATATGTATGTGTCTGTATGTTTGTTACCCTTTCACGGTTAAACTGGTGAACCGAAATTGATGAAACTTGGTAGGAAGATAGCTTGCGTCTCAAAGACGAAAATAGACTAATTTTTACCGCGAAAATGTGTCTATTTGTTTATTTTTCACAACCGCAGAAATTATTTCGTTGAAAAGCCTGACCAAGGACATTAAACTACTTTTCACCGAGGAAAATGTGTCTGTTTGTTTATGAACTTCACAGCTGGCCCAAATGCTCCTTTAGCAGTTTCAGTGCAAAAGTAATTCCACGCGAGTGAATCCGCGAGCGGAAAGCTAATACTAAATAAAAACACACATTTTCGGAAATTCAAATATGCGACTCTTGTGAAGGATAAATATCGTGCAATCAATAGCGAGCATTAGAAGCTAGAATTATGCCAAGCTAAATTGCCATTCTTTTCGCCCTAGACCCGGACAATTCTCGCCAACAAAATTTATATTTTTTCCAACTGCTTGCGTCTGTTTAAGCAAAGTAGGTTAAGATTCTATAAGTAGAACATCTTCGCGATAAATAGGCGACGCAAGTGGGGAATCGGTGCGGTGGGGCAGAGGACGCTCTCCGGCGATCACTACCTCGAGCGCCGAGAGAACGGACAAAAAAGGTTTAGGTAATTAAAAAAGGTATTAAAATGTCACAGAAGTTTACTTGTGTCTAATAGATTTTATGTCGACGTCCCTACACGTGTGTCTCGCGCTAAGTATTCGTAAAGCGAAGTTACTACTGAATAGTACTTCCTTACTCGGGGCCGCGCGCTCCAAGTACTTTGGTTTAAGTATCGACCATTCAAAGGCAAGCTTACGTTACCCGCTAATTACTTTCTTCGTGATAACCGAAATGTATAAAGAATAAAGCGAAAAAATTTTAGAATATAATTTAAGCGCACTCTTCAAAGCGACGTGGCTCCAATCCGAAATATTGGCGTCACGTGCATATCACATGCGTCGACGCAAAATACGTTTACATATCTCGAGCAAGCGAAATTGGGAACACATTGCATAATTAAATGAAAAAACTTAAGCGAGAATATGTTTTCTATTTAATTTTACATAAAATACTAATTCAATGAAATAGATCAAGTAGTCAACAGAGAGATACCTACAGATCTGTCAGAAAAGTAGGTGACTGGACGTACCTGCAATTTGCAAGACATTTTGAACCAAATGTATTTAGTTATAAAGTCGTTTTTACAGTATTTTCGTTATAATTTATGACTTTCTCTTATTGAAGTTATTTTATTGGATAACTTCGGGCAAACCTGCGCGTCCCATGTTAACCGATTCCTATTATTTTTCTCATACATTTGTACAAAATATACCATTTTTTTAAATTCTCAATAGATTTTGTTTTTTTTAATATACATATTTGTTAATGTGTTTTTGTACGGTTATCGTACGAAATAAACGTAAACAAATTTTGGAAATAGCGAACAGGCAAAGTGAGGTCTAAACTTAAATTATTTAGTTGAATAAATAAAACATACAATTATTGAACCAATGTTTTATGAAATAGTGTATGAGAAAACAGTCCTTAAGCCTTACCGACTCAACCTTTTTTAATTTTTTAAGACCATCTGCTACGGTGGGGATAAAATATTAATGTTGTCACAAAGTATTTTCCCCTTTTTTCGGCCTGTAATAGAAGTTTGTTAAAAGTTGTTTTTTTCTCAAGGTTAGTTTATTTATTTATTTATTGTAGGAAAACCAACAGCTATTAAGATACAGTATTATTTGAAAATAAAATCAAAGTTTAGCCTATTACAGGTTTCCACTTATATATAATTTTTTACGCATAGGAACTACGAACTAAATACTTAAATTTATGATACCAGGTACAGACATAAATCAGCCGGCATCTAGTTCAACCAATTATTGCTCAAAAAATGCTGACGGTTAGTTAAATATTGAATTCTATTTTGGCTGACCGATCGGCTGAGTAGTTAGAGAGCCTAATTACGCAAGCAAAGGGCGTGGGTCCGATTCCTGCCCAGGACAAATATTTGTGTCCATGAACATGTCTATGTGTTCCGTGTGTAAGTGTGAAAAGTATCAATAAATGCATTTATTATTTAACTATAAAATTAAAGAATGTATACTAGTTGTCTAATATCCCATAATACAAACATATTACTTGCTTACTTTGGGACTAGATGGCGATGTGGGATGTCCCAGATATTATTTTGTTTACGACAAGTCTTTCTAGAAAAGCTCTCGATGTGTATAAATTTACAATGTCTACATCATTTATTGACAGTAAGACGTTAATACGATATTTTCTCTCTATACTGTTTCTTTGCCATTCCAGCAACAATGACCGTTGTTATCCCTCTGTTCTAATTAGCTCGGCGATTGCTTCCGGGAAGTCCAAATAACTTGGTTTTTTCGTTACGCATCCACGGCTGACTTAAACCTTAAAATACCTTATTTTATCTCATTCCAAACTGGTTTTCGAATAACGCTGCGTAATTCATATTTTCGTGTGACACGCAAATGTAATTTTTTTTATATAGACAATGAAGCTTAAAAGTTCCATCTTTTTGGATAAATTTCAGATATCTCATTTTACTACGCATTCTAAACGTAATTTACCACATGGTAGATCATAAACTTTGTACGGTAGAAACAGATGTTTTATTTACAATGAGGAAAATTTTAAAAAGGTGATTTTATTTCTTGGGATTTTAATGGGATTTAATTATTTCCTTATTATCCAGGATGATACAACAAACAACATTATCTAAAAACATATTTGCAAAATCTAATTATATTTCACAGTACTTTGAAATTAAATACAGTTATGCTAATTTTTAATTGAAGAGGAAAATGGAATCTTTATGAAATCTTCGTTTTTCCGGATTCAACAATTGTTGTCTAGATAATAGCCATGGTTACAGGGTGAAAGTAAGAGGAGAAAAATTACGAACACAGGCACACTGGAATTTTATCGTGAAGGGCCCGTGGTGCCACTATCGATTTGACCTACTGGTAGGACCACGGTCTACCACTATCTACCCGTGGTCCTACTGGACCTAAACCTGACCATGAAATGATTTTGAACGTGTTCGGCTTCAAAGTGAATTTTATTTTATACGAAGAAAAAATATTAGTATTAATTATCTATTTAATAAAAATACAGTTAAATATCGATATTATTTAATCGCTCCCAGTCCAATAGGATCACGGGTAGGTACATAATGGTATACCGTGGTCTACCAGTAGCTCAAATCGGTGGGACCACGGGCCCTTCACTAATTTTATATAGTATAAAGATAAAGCCTATTGTCAAAATGCTATGATAAATACGGAACTTGAGTATACAAATCCGATTAACGTTTACCACGTTCTCTTCTACAAAACATAAACAGAAATGCAACACGTGTTACGTGTTAAGTATTGAAAACGACTTACACGTACGTACGTGAGTTAAATAAAAACCGAACGTGACTACGACTTGTATAACTATACCGACTAAAATTTAATATCCCGGTATCTGTTACATTTTTTATTTATAAACGGGCAAGCCCGCCCGAGTGATGGAGCCGCCGGAAATTTATTTTGCATGAACCAACAGATGGTCAGCACGATTTGTCGTGAGCCGGCCGCCTCGAGGGCGGGGAAATGTCTATCAATTTACTTCCGAGGGGGCCAGTGTTGCCAGCTATAGTGATTTTATCAAAATGTCGAAAACACCTAGCTTACATAGTCCGAGAATCCGCGACACAAAACGCTATGACATTTAACAATTTTTTTATAGATATTTTAGTGTTGAAAATAGTCGAGAGATTGATTGTTGAGAGTGGTTTAAAATGCTGTTACAAAAAAGCGAAAAGCGCAATTTTTTGATAACATACTTTTTTAAATATTAGCGATGGTAACACTGTTTTTTTAAGTGTACAAATATTTAAGCTTCACTAAACTTTATGTTTCGTAATGGAGCTAATAAGCTACAAAAGCAATCTTTGGTGAAAGTGCGCTGCCATTTTTTTCCATGAATGTAAGAAGTGCATCACAAGATCTAATTTTATTAAAATGCTAGATTTCGTTAATTCTAAATACATATGATTCGATAAGGTGTCAATGTTTAAGCATTTTATTTTTTAAAAAAGTCACCATTGAAAAAACATTGATATTCTGGTAAATTTTCACTAACTAGGTACAAATCAAGTGCCATTTTCAACACTAATTCTGCTTCTTTTTTTTCTATCGAAGATACAGAAGCGAGAATTTTAAACGTTTGTTAGCTTAACGCACAGAGTAAATAAATTTGACAGCAGCGTCTGGTTTTAATAGAGTCAGAAATGTCACTTCACAGTATGGAAACTGTCAAACGCAATTTCGCGGGGTCACCCCCGTGAAATCTCGTGGACTGGAACCGGTCTGAAATTCGCCAAAGATACACCAGCTAACTAGAATAAGAGTGGTTATACGGTAAGCGCAGAAGATAGTGGTTCTAGTCGATTCGTATTTTTATAGCTTAACCAAAATAAAAATAAATGAGGGGATTTGGATTTGACATCAAAGTCGTTTCTACATAGTTATCATATATTCTTATGGTAAGACATAAAGCACTGTGGCGGAGAATATTCTGCCGATATATCTGTCATTGTTACAACGAAATGTACAATATTGGACGGCCTTGATTTCTGCGAATTTCGGGATTGAAACAAAACTGGGATAATTCTCCCATCTGTATGTGTGTACTTCGGTTCCCTTCCGTTAAGTAAATATTCTACATACTGTGATTGGAATGTATCCAAGATAAAAGCGTTGTTACATAATCGTGGATTAGTCCGTTTATGGTAGTTAGGATACAGGGAGGTAGGTAGTATACAATGTAGGCTAGTAAGTAGTATACAGGAGATTCTATCATCATTTTCCAAAAAATTTCTAGGCATTTCTGCATTTTGAAAAATAATAATAGGCAGGTCAAATTTCAAATTTAAATATAATTTAAATACGAATACTACGCACGAGAAAGGAGAATCGTGGGAGTAGCGAGAGGGATACCCGACCGAAAGCCGTCGACTGGCGATTGTCAGCCGCCTGGGTATCCCCACCGTAATGCGATAACTTTGTAGCGCCATATCTAAATATTTTGGTACCTAAGCAATACTAAAATAAAATACGCGTATTTTATTATTTTCAAATAAATTTTGGAAAGTGATAAAAAAAATCAACGGACCTCCTGCTTTCGCACGAACTTTTTACGACATTGGAAATGAATCTAACGAAATAAAGTAAACACACATACTTTGGGTAATATTTTTCGAAATAAATTTTTTTCACAAAAAAAATAACACAACTGTATTCGAATAAGCTTAAAACTTCGAAATAGAACATTTTAAACGACATTTTGATCGAACAAATGGAATTAGTACGAAATGTAACACCAACGCATATCCGACTTCCAACTAAGGGCACCCTTAACCACTACTTTCGGTTGTCCAATTCTAACAATTTTAGTCTCAATCGATCCCCCCTCTAATTCCCCGAGCCGTTTTTTTATTTTTTTCTTATTCGGACCTAGTGCTCGAGATATCGGGCTCCTAAAATGAAAATCGGGGAAAAAAAATGCGATTTTTTTTGTTTTTTGCCGATAATTTTTTTGTTTTTGAACTTTTTTCAAATTGTCTTATGCCATCTTGTAGAGCTCGCCCAGCTGCGTCTTTTGCCACCACGTTCATCCCAATATCTTGAAAACTATTCGTGCAATCTGCCTGTCTCACAAAACTCCCAAATGACCCCCTATACTCCAACGAAATGAAAGTCATTTCCAATGACAAAATCCCGTATAGATGCGCCTTACGAACCGGCGGCACTTGGTATCACCATGTGTAGTAGAATTTTATAATAATTTAATAAATACCGGACGCAGTGCCAACAAATGAAGTTCCGAAAATACTCAAATTGCGATGCAGGAGCGACTTCAAAGTTGTGTTTTGGCTTGGTTTAGGCTGCTTCTGTTATTAAATTGCACATAAATTTCCGTTCCAAAAAGACAGTCTGATACCCCTTTTATGGGCTGAGATGAACTGAGTCGAAAATCGGCGCACAAAACGATAGAACAGCTCTTGGCTCTAGTGTGTTCAGGGAAAATAGAAAAAATAACTACAATTTAACATATTTTTAAGTACCTATTTTCAATTATTCAGTTTTATTTTTATTTTTATGTCCATCGTCAGTGAAACTTTCGTTAGTAACTAATCACATTAGCTTTTTGTGAAAAATACAGATATTTGGACATTTGTCAGGCCAAAAACCATTTTAAAATTTTCAGCTCGACAGGAAACTAGATACTTAATTACCTAGGAATGGAGAGTTAGGAAAGGGGAGGGGAGGAAGAACGCGATGGGGAACGTTTCTTTAGTGCACCCGGGCGGAACCGGGCACGACCGCTAATCATAAGTAACGACGTGTTTCAGAGTGTTTTATTTTCAAGTTTTAAGGGGAAATGGGGGTCAAAAGTTTATATGACAGTAACCAAAATTTATGTCAGCAAAAAGTACGCAGAAACCATCTCGAATGTTAATAGTAGATAACTTTTACAGGAATGTGTAGCCTACGCAGGCGAAGCTACGGGCGGTCGCTAGTGCACCAATAAAAAAAATTTACTTAAATTTTGGTTCTATAACAACCATAAAGTTCTTTTTTGTTTACTATGAGTGTGAAATACTTTTAAGTCAATAAAATAAAAACTAATTAAAAACTAAAAGTATTTACAAATTAAAAAATACTATGTAAATTATGATAAATGACAAAATTAAAGAGACGATGGGTTCAGGGTACCAAGGATGCTTGCCGCGTTGCCGCACTGTATTGCGACACTGATCCTCTGAACAAAGTATTCCTTGCACATAGGATCCCCTGTCAACAGACACAGCGCGACACCCAAATCGTGGACAAGTGATTTGGTATACTTGGACCAGGGACCCATCGTCTTGACAGCAAAAGGGATGAAATGGTAGCGATTTAAAAGTTCCATGTGCTTGGCTGTTTTCCTACGAGCTGCTGTCTCAGCAGCTGCTCCAGTTTTTTTTTTTGATGTATTTTTTATATAACTTTGACATAAAGTATCTACGCAAGTTACATCCCAAACAAGAGCTTTACCATTTTTGTATTTTTGTATGGAACCATAGTGACACCATTGGGTCTCTTGCCGTCACTCCGAAAGATACCTTGAGGCTCAAGACAGGAAGGTATCTGTGCAGAAGATAGAGCGTCTTTTACAATGTTGTTGAGACGATAATGCCTGGAAAAGCGACCAGCATTTTTTATGCATGAGAGCCCACGGAGACCATAAGTATCTGCATTTTCCCCACAGTCACAACGGTGAGATCGGTAAATATTGAGACCTAATCTCAAAGAGACGGCGATGCGTAAGGAGGCCGGGTCAAGCAACGAGCCCAAATTAGGAGAGGGAATAGCTCGCAGCCAGGCACCGGACTCACTTTCACATGAAGCCAGGAGACGCGCTTCATCAGTGATTGATGATCTTGGAAGTGTGTTAAAGATATTTTTCACTATAGGGTAGTCCCAAGGCTTTTGAGTACATAGAGAAAGAGGATAATCAGCTGAAGAAGCGGATTTCCAGAGAGTTAAACCCTCTAGTTCTCTATGGAAATGAGAAATAGAGAGAGAAGTTCTTGAAAGTAAAGCGTTGCATAAAGGTTTAGTGACACTCAAGGAACTAATATATGCAGGGATTGCTAAATCTAAAGTTTTTCTCACTCCTAGACCACCGAGACGAACTGGAAGGGAAGCCTGTGTGAACTTGTTAGAATCAAGTTGTATATTAATTATAGATTCAAGAGATTACTTGAGAACATTGTCGATATCGTGGAGAATATTACAGTCCCAGGTTGGAACAGAGCGAAGTGCGTAAACAAATCGTGGAGAAGAAACCATTGAATTCTGTAGCGTAATAATTTCCATTTATTGAAATCGTTTAATGCCTTTAGACAGATCAAATTGTATTTTACAAATCGGTGTATACAAATCACCGAACTAAATAATTTATAACTTAATTGCCTTAATTTAGTACGCATAAACCATACTCGTTTTGGAAAATGGGAAATGATAAAAACAAAACGAATACAAATATTATTATAGTCGTTTGACATCAAGCAAATGCAAAAGCGCCAAAAACCTTCCGAACTTTCTGGAAATTCCCTAAACATCTTGGAACATCGTGTACTTTCAACGGTTCCGTACAAGTGTGAAATCCACGCGGGAAAAGTTACGGGTGGAGTTCTAGTATTTTTATAGATAATTGAGTACATAACCTTTGATTAGGAATGGTAAAAACTCAGATAAATTTTATATTCATGTTTTCTAATGATTCCATAAAAACTTACGGCTACCCGAATTACTTCCAATCTATTTAGCAATTCAATTTTACTAGTTCGTCTTCGTATAGTGCAATCTATGTGCATTATTTTTTACACGAGAATTTCATTTTTGTGTGTCCACAGTTTCGTGTAATATTAGACGAGTGCATTTAAGCTAGAAAATCGATGTGGTAATTTTTCATAATATGGAGACGAATTAATTAAACAATGTGGCTATGCATTGTGCAATATTATCATAGTTTAAGCAAATATACCCCTCCCCCTCACCCTAGGGGGAGGCCTAAGCCCCTGCAGTTGGATATTAATGGGCTGGTGGAAGTGGAAGTAAATATACGTGAACCTATTGTTAGGGTTCAACACTTCAATAGGAAAAGCTGTACCCGTTATAGATTACTTGTCCGTCAGTAAATACGACCTTCGAAATTACTTTGAAAGGAATATAAGTAATATCTAGTAGCCGTGAGAGAACAGTGAAGAATATATTTAAAATAATAGGCAAATAAAAAATTTAAAGTGGTTTAAAGATTTATGCAATTCCTGTACATACAATTTCCTATATATTTTAAATTATTAAATTATAATTAAAAAAATAATAATTTAATAATTATTAATGATAATTATATATAATAATAATTAAATTAACTTAAATTATTAAAAAAAATTTAAAAAAAATCAAAAACTTTGTTTATATAGCAGGAAAATTAAATACATCTGGGAAATCTGAAATGCTTCTGGGAAATTCTGGTAACGCAATAAAGAGCAGTGTATTCAATTTATAAATAGGTAACATTGAAGTATCTACTATATTCGTTGGATATTCACAAACACATCGATTCGATTCGGTTATAATTTTGTCCGCTCCATTTGTGTAGACAGTGAGGCAATATAATTCTGGCGTCGCGAATCGCGATATATATTATGCACTGTGCGTCGTCGAAGCGGTTTGGCACGGGCGCGGCTTCGTTCGGCGTCGGTCTGTCGCAAACGCTCTCCGCACATCATAACGGCCTCGAGCGACGTCACCCGTTGTTCGGGAATAATTTGTCAATACACGAAATCAATGAACATTTTTTCTCTTGGGTGATATTCGTCTCGCGTGTTCATTGAAACGCGCGGCTAGTTCTTCACACGTTTATCACGCTAACAAGAATTTTTACTTCAAATCGGACATTTCATGGAACTCTCACTTTTGACACCGGTTGTGAAGTATGCTACCTTATATACTTACTTCAAGTTTCAGTCGTTCTAGTCTTCTCAGAAAACTTTAATCAATCAAATTAGTTGTCATTTGTTGTTTACTGAACATTCTCGGACAACATTTTTGATAGGGTATTGTAGATATATGCTCAAAGTTTACTGTTAAGTATGTTCACGCGCGTGGACTGTCTTAGACAAAACCCAGTAGTTTCCTTATTTAAAAAGAGTTATTTTTGTTTTCACACAGACAATCTATATTGTTTATGTTTAATTTTTAATTAATTATTTTAAAGCTTTAAGCAATTCGAAAAAATAAAATAAAAACAATACGGCATTACCAAACCCTACCGGACATTACCTATACTTATAATTAAGTAATGTGCAGTAGGATTCTTTATAACCTCAAGAAAACGCGATAATAGACTGAGCGCTGTCTTTGTTTATAATTATTACACACTTGAACACAGTACTCGTTATTTTCACTCTTTGGTTTCACTTTTAGAACACTTTGAAATTTTGAAAAAATTGAAAAATTTTGAGTTCTTACTTCAGATAGTTATACCAGATATACCGAATGAATTGTATGTCATTTTGGAATTTTAAATTTACTGGTACCAAATTTTTCGCTCAAGGGTGCTGAACTAGTGTAGCTTAGTTCAATTTAATTATTTCAAACGTACTAGTTTTTATTAAACCAATTTCACTATCCCAAAGAAAATATCGATTATAGAGTCTCGACTGAGGGGTCGTAACGTCCAATAATGTCACCGACTACCTTTTGTTTTTCCTGTCACGCTTCTAACTTTAGTATCCTTCGCAGGAGTGACACGAATCCTCTTGACGCCTCATTTAAGGAAAACGGCCCAGTCTTTTACTTTCTCGAAGGGAAAAATCAAACATAACGACATGATACGTTTCATGTATATTTTGTTCTTTATAGAGCTAATCAAAGGTTTATGGCGAGGAAGGTCTGTTAATGTGAGAGAAATATTAGTTTAGTTTTACTTGTGATCGCCACCGAGCCTAGTTTGATACGTCGCGCATCAAACTATACAATTAACTTGATAAGCTTAGAAAAGCTGTTCCACGAAATGATAATAATGAGAGCGTTCTTTGAGAATTTACCTCCACACAAATTCCTTTATACGCCAAATTCCCTTTTTTTAGGGTTCCGTAGCCAAGTGGCAAAAAAGGGACCCTTATAGTTTCGCCACGTCCGTCCGTGCGTCTGTCTGTCTGTCTGTGGTTTTTCTCGGAAACTATTGGCAATACATAGAAGAAATTTGGAAGGTAGGTGTAATCTATGAACCGTTTCACAACTACGTTGTGAAATTAAGAAATTTTTTTTTTGGGATAGGTTGCCATACATGTAACTGAAGTACGAAAAAAAAATTCATCGTATATTAACGCGACAGGTACCAAACGATAGATAGGTCTTAAAGAATAATGTCAAGGTTTCAAACAATTTTTTTTTTCATTTTTCTAATATAAAAATTGAAACTTTTTCTTAAACGACCATACTGTTACAACAATATTATACTTGTTTTTTACCGTTATTACTGTTTACTGTTCACTAAAAATAAAGTATCGAAAATACTGTTTTTGACAACGTACTCAAAAATACTAGTGCCCAAAGCAAAAATCATCAAAATCACAGAGTAAGTCGCAATGCAAATTACAGTCGTTGAATTTCTAAACGACGTGTCCGTACAACAGAACGAATCTTTTAACATTAATTTGACATTATCAATATTAACTATACTATTGTCGTGTATTAGGTGTTCTTCTGTGACTTGTGTGTATTTACATATAACCACTTTTTTCCAAAAAAATTTTTTCTTCGACCTAACTATACAGCGTTATATATATACTGCCCTTTCGAACGTTACCCTATAACTTTTTTCGGTTACACCATCTCTATAATAATTCGTGATCAAAATTCACCCCTTGAGGTTTAATATGACCACAAGTACGATTAATGGTGTACAACAGCTATATTCACAAAAATATAATTTCATATCTTTTCTGGTATTTTGGTACATCTGTAAATAATCGCGCTTACACTATACATTCGTGACACCCGCCGGCGACATTGCAGGAAGTTACTGTTTGCACTTTCAAAATTCAGTACAATGAAATACATTCAATATTGCTTGTTTGAAATAGTGTGTACTCCGAATAAACATAGCCGTACGTGTTTTTCCATGATCCGTTGCATCACGGACTTTATAGCAATAAATACATAGTTGTGTAGTAACAATATTCTTAAAAGTAATGTTAATATATAATAATAATAATAATAACACACAATCACAACAACGTCTAGGTCCCAAACTAAGCATTAGCTTGTATTTTGGGTACCAAGCGAAGACACCACATACATATAACAACCAAGACCCGGTGCCAGTATTAATATTCATCATATAAATACTGACCCGACCTGGGATTCGAACCCGGGACCTCCAGCTTCGCAGGCAGGGTCGCTGCCCACTAGGCTAAGCGGTCGTCATGTTAATATATGATTTATATTTTTTTTATATATTCTATAATTTTTTAAACTTACAATTGATATACAGTGTGTTGACTTTAACTGGTATAAAGTCAGTTTAAAATAAATAAAAATTGTGTCAATGACCTCCCAAAACCAGTCAAAAATAAATAACATTTAATTTTCTACGCAGCTTAATGACATTTTTTCCAAGTTTTCGAAACGGGCCGCTAGAAACAACCCTCCTTTTTTGCTTCTTCTTTGAATGCTTCTTCTGTTACTACACTTTGGCGTTTAAGTCGTCATATTTACGTTTATCTCTCGTGAGGGGAAGTAATTCTACTACCGTCTACTACTGTCCATTTCCGGATTTTACGCAGCCATGACTTCTTTCTACGCCCAACGCTCCTTTTGCCTGAATAAATTCGCTACCTCTCAGCTGGTTCTCACATGTATTTGTATTATGCTGAGGAATAGTTTCAGCATTTGGTTCCTGAGCCATTACGTTCTCTATTCCCCGTACTTTTTTGCATTAGCCTTTTTTGGAAGAATTACCAATGCTCACTTCAACCAGTCACACGGCACCTGTCCTGAGCTACAGGTACCGACCGCCATATAGAGCCATATAAAGTCTACGAGAGAGTCGGTATGTCGTTCATCAATTAGTTTAAGAACCTGACGTATATGTCGTCAAGACCTGCAGAATGTCAATGGACAATTTTATCCAAAGCTCCTTATCTAATCCTTTTATCCAAAGCTCCCCGATTTGAATCTCCTGTGGTTAATGGACTACCCCTAATACAAGCGGTACAACTCAGGACTTTCGATATAAAAGTGAGTAGATTTTGTGCAAGACTTTTTAAACGACTTCAAAAAAAGGAAGAGCGTAAAAAATTCGACATATGTGTTCGCGGATAACTTCGTCCTTTATGAACCGATTTGGATGATTTTTTTATTTATTTGAAAGCTGGTGCTTCCTGTGTGGTGCCATTTCAATTTGGTCCGGTTCTGACAATGGCATCCATGAAAAAACCATATAAGTCTTATATTTGCATTATAACCGACTTCATTTAGTTCTTCTGATATTTACGTCAAGTCATCATTTCAGGCTGGTGAGGAAAGCTACAGTACTTCATAACAGTTAGAAGCTAGGGATAATACACTATCGACAGTTTCCTCTAAATGGCGCTGTCTCATTTGAGTATCGCATTTAGAAGCCCCATTTATATTAAATACGAATAAGTTACGGTTGCGTATAACTAAAAATTTAAAAATAAAATAAACTTTCCAAAAAACCGACTTCAAAAACATGAACTAAAAAGTTAAAAATAAAATTTTCACTTTAAAGAAAGGAGCATTAATAGGCGGCGTATAGTTAATGAAGTCGGTGCCTATACTCAGACACTTTGAATGGGTACTTACCAGGTAATAACAATTACAAAAATGATATATTTATAACTACATATATATAATTTATATAGTATAAATCCTACCCGCAAACTAAACAGACGTGCTTGAAAGTGATCATAAAAATTAAATCTTTAAAAATCATTGAGTTTCTTTATACATTATAATACGTTATTACTGTATAAAGAAAATATAGATAAATGGTGTGTACTAGTGAAAAATTGTAACAGTATCAATAGAAAACAAAAAATTTAGCTCCGCGTTAAGATATTAATCAAGTACCTACGTAAAAGTGAACTGTGAATTAAATAATAAAAATAAATAAATAAACGATGGCTGGAACTTGTGAAGCTTGCAAAGATAACATAACAGTGACTCAGAAAAGAATTAAATGTACTCATTGTATGCGCTTATACCATTCAGACTGCATCAATTTCACAAATGAGTCACCAGCTACTAGGGCGTCATGGAAATGTCCTACCTGTGTGGCAAGCAAGCGCAAAGGTGGCGATAATAGTAAAACTCCCGTGCTTGATACTACCGAGCCGATTAATGAGCCATCTTGCAGTATGGTGTCACAGATTGAAAGTATTCTGGACCGAAAATTGGACCAAAAATTCAATTTTATGAAAACGGAGATGATTAAAGAACTAAAGGATACATTTGTTGTGGAATTTCGTAAGGAATTGAAGGCAGTAATTGCGAAATGTGATCAGTTGGAGGAATTGCACATGAAGCTTTCAAATGAACACGAAAGTCTTAAAAGTGAATTCTTGGATTTAAAGAAAAAGTCAGTAGAAGTTGATGGCAAACTACAAGATTTGCAAGCCCAACTAAGCAAGCAACAGCAATGGGCGAGAATTGCTAATATTGAGATCATTGGCCTTCCGGAGACACGCAACGAGTCAACAGTTGACCTAACTTTGAAGATAGCAAAACACGTCGGAGTCCAGCTCTTACCATCCCAAATAGAATCAGCACATCGAGTCCGCCCAAGACAGGAGGTAAAAGGCCGTCCAAAACCTATTGTTGTACGGCTTCAAAACAGGATGCTGAAAGACCAAATTATCTCTGGATTAAGAAAAAGTAAGGGCATTACTACCCGTGACATCGGCTTGGGTGCTGATGAAAGAAGATTCTTCATTAATGAACATCTCACTCCAGAGAACAAACAGCTTTTTAATACGACGAAGTCCTGTGCAAAAGAAAAATCGTACAAATTTGTATGGGTGAGAAACTGCAATATTTTTTTAAGGAAGAACGAGGAGTCTCCAGTTATTACCATAGGTTCGCCGAACGATTTAGGAAAAATAATTTAATCTTTTTTTGTATTATTTTTGTAATTACTAATATTGTTACTCAAATACTCACTTGCTACATCCTGCATTTCTTTTATTTATCATTTTTACCACACAAACACTTCAATCATTTCCCACACATAACTTTCTTATCAAACACACATCAGAAATTCACACTTAAATTGATACTTAAATCTAACTATGTCATTACTTATTTAAATAAAAAAATATTAAATAAGCAATTTATATTATCATATTATCACTCGCAATATAACACTATTACGTGCAATTGTTTAAACAATATTACATCGTTTTTATCATTGCATCTAAAAATTTTAGATTTTAAAGTTTTTTCCTCCGTAGCACACGGCACCCAAAAAAAAAACGCTTAAAGTTTTGTCTATATTTAAGTACAATAAAAAGCAATTACAATGTCGTCCAATAAGCTTAATATATTCTACCAAAACGTTCGTGGATTACGAACAAAAACACTACGTTTGAAACAGAGTATACTTACGAACAACTATGATGTCATACTATTAACAGAAACATGGTTAAACGAAAATTTCTATAGTAGTGAATTGTGCGATGACCGGTATGATGTCATGAGATGCGATCGAACCAGAAATACATCAACTAAAAAATCTGGCGGCGGTGTCATGATATGCGTTCAGCGCGCTCTGCGCGCACATGAGAGGACTGAGTGGTCGTGCCCTGGCGTCGAGTGCGTCTGGTTAACCGTGCCGGCCCGCTCGCTACTGGCGGTTGGTGCGGGCGGCGGGGTCGGGCGCAATCTACATATAGGTGCTGCGTATATACCACCTGATAGTACTGATATTAGCAAAACGTTGCGGCTTGCCGCGTTTAAAAAACTTCTTGCAAATATCTTATTAAAACACCCAAATGACTACTTTATCGTTGCGGGTGATTTTAATCTCCCAAACGTATTTTGGTCGCCGTCGGGGCCTATTTACCGTAGACGTGAAACAATAGATTTACAAGAAACTATTGAGCAATTTATTGTTATGTGTGGTTCATCCGGGCTTGAACAATTAAATTTCCAACCGAATATTTATAACAATGTACTAGACTTAGTTTTCAGTAATGCTTCTATAGATATTACTCGCTCAAATACCTTCTTAGTTATAGAGGATCCGTGTCATCCATGTTTAGAATTAAACGCATCTGATCTAAGAATCCCTTGTTTTAAGCGTAAAATTAATAAAAAATTTAATTACTTTAAAGCCGACTATGAAAAATTAAATAATTATCTGACAGGTGTAGACTGGGAAACATTACTAGTGGATGACTCTATAGACGACATCGTTCAGAGATTTTATTCTGAGACTAGCGACCGCCCGCAGCTTCGCTTGCGTAGACTACACATTTCTGTTTTAGGTAGTATTAACATTCGAAACGGTTTATACGTACTTTTTGCTGAAATTAATATTGGGTACACCCATTCAAACTTTTAGTCTTTATTCTCCCCACAACTTCTTACTTCCTCCAAAACCGATACTCCCATACTTTTCACCTCCCGTTTATCACCCTTAAAATATGGAAATCCAAAAACCCTGAAACACGTCATTATTTATTTATGTAAAAATTTTTATGTTTCTAACTTTAAAGAACAAAGACTCTCATACAAACCCCTTCCATCCCTCCCTCCTTAAATTTGAAATTTCCAAATATTCCTTTCTTAAAAAATTTATTCGTTATAAAATAAACCTCTGTTTCAAATTTCAGGTTCCTAGACTTAGTAGTTTCGGACAAACGACAGACAGACACAAAAAGTAGCTGATGTCATTCTTGACTACCTTCTTTCACGTCTGCAAAGTTTCATTAAAATCTGTTTAGCCATTTTGGAAATTAGCTTGAATAGACACATAGACGTACAGATAGACAGACGGACAAAAAGTAGCGTATGTCACTTTTGACTACCTCCTTTTTATACCCGTGAAATTTCATAAAATCGGTTTGACCGTTTTGGAGATTAGCTCGAATAGACAGATGGACGTACATACAGACATACAAAAAGTAGTGTATGTCACTTTTGACCACTTTTTTTCCATATCTGTGTAGTTTCATCAAAATAAATTTAGCCGTTTTGGACATTTGCTCAAATGGACAGACAGACAGGTAGTATTATTTGATACATATGGCTATATGTATCAAATAATACTACTAAATAGCCTTCCTCAATAAATAGACTATCCAACACAAAAAGAATTTTTCAGTTCGAACCAGTAGTTTCTGAGATTTGCGCGTTCAAACAAACAAACAAACAAACAAACTCTTCAGCTTTATAATATTAGTATAGATTCAGAATGCGATAAATCAGTACGTGCCAATCACTAATACCAAATCAGGTAATTACCCTGTTTGGTATTCAAAATTACTTATCCATATAATTAAAGAAAAATTAAAAGCTCATTCGCGTTGGAAATCCCACCGTAACCCAAGGGATTATGATGAATTTTCAATCCTACGTGCTAGACAAAAACAAATTCAAAAAAAATGCTATGATGCTCATATCGATAAAGTGCAACATAATTTAAAATATAACCCTAAACTAATGTGGTCTTATATACAATCCCTAAGAAAAAATAACACTGGTTATCCAAGTGCTTTGACACTAGGTGAAAACACTTACAGAAATGAATCTGATGCATGTAAGGGTTTCAACGAGTATTTTGAGAGTGTTTTCCAGAAACCCGCATTGTCTTACGAAAATAATCTACAAATATATAGAGATCCAACAGAAACTCTTTTTAATTTATTTTTAACCGAATCATTAATACTCAAAACGTTAAAATGTTTAGACATAAGGAAAGGGCCAGGTAGTGATGGCATCCCACCGATTTTCATCAAAAAATGCGCTGATTCATTGGTTAAGCCATTGCATAAAATCTTCACTCTCTCTGTTAATGTATTTGGAGCCTTTCCAGATATGTGGAAGGAGACGAATATTGTACCCGTTCATAAGAGTGGTTCACGATCTCGAATAGAACATTACCGACCCATCTCTATATTAAATACTTTCAGCAAGATTTTTGAAAAAATAATTTCCCAGGCCATAAGTGCAATAATTTATAAATCAATTCCGGATGAACAACACGGCTTCATGAAAAGACGATCTACTGTAACAAATCTAACTTTGTTCACGGACTATGTCTTTCGGGGCATGGATCAAGGGGTGCAGATTGATGTGATCTATACTGATTTTGAAAAAGCATTTGACAAAGTGGACCACATCATTCTGCTCCATAAGCTACATGCACTGGGGATACGTGGAGATCTCCAAAGATGGCTTAAGTCCTATATTTCTAATAGGAGGCAGGCTGTGGTCATTGGTGGTGCACGAAGTAATTATATAACTATCACCTCAGGTGTCCCACAAGGATCGATCCTGGGTCCCCTACTGTATAATGCTTACCTCTTTGACATCAATACATGTTTTGAATACTCAAACTATTTAATGTTCGCTGACGATAAAAAAATATTTCTAAAAGTAAATAACATAGAAGACTGTCATAAAATCCAAAACGATCTGAGCAATCTTTACAAATTTTACGAGAGAAATAGGATATCTGTCAATACAGCTAAATGTCTTCATATAACTTTTACTCGTAAAACTAACACTATAGACCATGTTTATTATATAAATAATACTCCTATAAACAAAACTAGTTCAGTGCGTGACTTGGGTATTAAACTGGACTCGAAAATGATGTTAATCGAGCATATTGATAGCATAATTGATAAAGCTCTCAAGCAGCTCGGATTTATTAAACGTGTATGTAAACCTTTTAAAGATGTCAACTGTATTAAAATATTGTATTTTACTTATGTGCGTAGTATATTAGAATATGCATGTAGTATCTGGTCTCCATGTTATAGTATTCATAACGAAAAGCTAGAAAGCATACAAAGTAAATTTATAAAGTTCCTAAGCTATAAAAGCTCAAAAAACTTTGACACTTACAGTGAAGCCTGTAAACATTTCGGTATTGATCTATTAGAAAATAGGCGAAAAGAGTATGACATCATATTACTTCATGACATATTAACAGCCAACTTAGACTGCCGTGAACTATTGGCAAGCATAGCGATTCAAGTACCAACCTATCGAACACGACACACGCCACTACTTCACGTGCCCAATGTTAAAACAAACTATGCTCAAAACTCTGTCTTGTGCCGTGCTGCCCGAACCTATAATAAAGATTATTCTAATTTAGACCTGTTCTTTCTTACAAAAACTGCTTTGAAGTCTGAAATAAAAAAGATGCATAGTTCAATTTAAGGAAAAAAAAGTGATAATACAATATTGAAATGAATATTTTAAACCAATTCACATGCACTTAAACATACGAACACAATTTCACAAAAATACACCATAATTCTCACATACACACACACACACACACACCCACACGCGCGCGCGCGCACAGGCACACGCACACGCACACACTCACTCACACACTCACTCACACACACACACACACACACATCCCAAAATCACATAAATAGGATTGTTAACTTAGGCATATTTGTTGGTTTAATTGTTAAATTTAAAAGTGTAATCCATGTTTGGCCTTATTTAAGATTAAATTTGAATGTGTATAATTTAACTGTAACGCTGTAGGATTACCAAATAAATTGAAAGAAAAAAAAAATAACTATAACAAATATAGAACACAATTTAAAGTGTCTGAACGAATAGGTAACTACTTCATTAACTATTTGCAGACTATTAATGCTCCTTTCTTTAAATTTAAAAATTTATTTTCAACTTTTTAGTTTATGTTTTTGCAGTCAGTTTTTTTTTGTATAGTTTATTTTTTAGAGCAATATTTTGTTTGGAATATTTAACACGCACCCGCATCTTCTCCGTGTCTACCTTTCCGCTACTTTCTAAATAGTATTACTGCGAATAAATTTCACAAAGGTCACAAAGTTTGCCCCGTACATACGTACATACTATATTTTTTGTAAAGGATTATTATTTGACATCGATGATAACACATCGGCTAACAAATCGCAAAATTAAGACAAGAATTAAAAAAAAACGCTGTAAATACAGGTCTGCACTGAGGTTCCTTGCCACCGCCACTCATTATATTTATGTTATATATTCATGACAGGGCAAATATTAAAAATCGGTATTTTCAGAACTTGACTTGTTGTTTACATACAATACACGATACATAATGTACCTACTATAAAACCTATATAAATTCCAAAATTTTTACCAGTTTTGAGATAGACCCCGTGTATATAACCTTTATTGCAAAATTAAGAGTTTTTTGGCTCAGTGACTTAGGTCGGACGTTATTAAAACAATCAGTTTTCTACTTTCATATAATAGGTATTTAGGTATATAGATAGTCTGTACATCCTATTTGGAAAATATAGTGAACGCGCTCCCGGTACTGCATCAATCATAAAACGAGAAAATGCTCACAAATAAAGTACAGAATATGTAAAACGGTTACCCTAGCGGCAGGAAATGCTCATATTATTTATTACGGGTCCGCTATTTCTATCACGAAAACATGTTTTGCCGGCGTATATTTTCGTCAAATGCTGGCTCAATATCGGAAAACATATTTTAGTTTGAGAAACTTTTGAAAGCGAAAGTTTGCAAAAACATGATTCAAACTACTACGTCTATAAACAGGCCGATTTTAAAGTGTGATAAAGGTAACATAAAGGTGTGAAATACTCGAACTTTGTATTGAACGTATGGGATGTTTTTTCACCACGAATCACAAGTGTGAATTTCTCACCGAGTGGTGCTGAAAGATATTTAGGATACTGTTGTGAAGCGCTCTTTTTAACACGCTTTTATTAGCTTCACTTGTATGTTTGCTTGCTTGTATGTAACCGACTTCTTTGAACTTGATTTTGACCCACTTCAACTGTAGCTATCGGGCTGAAATTTGGAAGACGTTTGTAACTTTGATGACAATACACTAAAATTATAAACATGACCTGACGCTGCAGCCAATGTTGTCCCCTCATGATGACACTCCTCAATGGTCAATAGCACGAACACGAAATTTCGTATATATGTTGCATTTTGATAGTTAACCTTGATTTTTACCACGAATTGATGCTGAAGTCAAGAGTGTCTCCCCATGATGACACTCCTCAATGGTTAATAGCATGAAGACAAAATTTTGTATATACGTTGCATTTTAATAGCTAACCATGATTTTTACCACGAATTGATGCAGAAACCAAGACTGTTTTCTCATGCGGATACTCCTCAATAGTTAATAGCACAAACACAAAATGTTGTATATACGTTGCATTTTGATAGTTAACCATGATTTTCACCATGAATTGATACTGAAGCCAAGATTGTCTCCCCATGAGGATACTCCTCAATAGTTAATGGCACAAACACAAAATTTTGTATATACGTTGCATTTTATTAGATAACCATGATTTTTACCAGGAATTGATGCAGAAACCAAGATGTTTTCTCATGCGGATACTCCTCAATAGTTAATGGCACAAACACAAAATTTTGTATATACGTTGCATTTTGATAGTTAACCATGATTTTCACCATGAATTGATGCTGAAGCCAAGATTGTCTCCTCATGAGGATACTCCTCAACAGTTATGCACGAACACGAAATTTCGTACGTACATTGCATTTTAATAGTTAACCATGATTTTTACCACAAATTGATGCTGAAGCCAAGATTGTCTGCTCATAAGGATACTCCTCAGTGGTTAGTAGCACGGATATGAAATTTTATAAGTTACTTCATCGTTTTATAGGTACTTGTGAGTTAGACATGTACGTATGTAAATTTAGGTGAAACGTAGTTTAAAATATTTTAAGACTTAAAATGAAAAAGTAAATTATAGCTTAAAAAAAACTAAAAAACACGCTTTAAAAGCAAATTGAACTAAAAATCAGGAAATAATCTTTATTAGTATAAGGACAAAGTGATTAACGAGAAAATTAATGTTATTGTGAAAAAGCGTGGGGTGCAATGAAATATAATTGCGCTTTTTCACACGCTTTTTCACAATAACATTAATTTTCTTGTTAATCACTTTGTCCTTATACTAATAAAGATTATTTCCTGATTTTTAGTTCAATTTGCTTTTAAAGCGTGTTTTTTACTTTTTTTAAACTATAATTTTTTAATTTGCTTTTACGTAGCAAATACATTTAAAGTTTTTGAGTTGGCATCAACTTAATGAACTTTATTTATTTGTATTTAGAATGGAATACGCCTTTTAAACGCGCTGCTTAAATGAGACAGCGTCGTTTGGAGTAAACTATGCAGAGTACGATCGTTAAAAAAGATAGAGAAAGAAATTTAATTATTTGTGGGTCGGGAGCTTGCCCGCAGTAGCTATGAATACAGTGGACGCGGAACGCAGCAGCGGAAACAAATTACGACGGTTCCATACAAATGTGTACAATCTTTCTTAATTTTCCCGCCCCGCTTCTGCCTCCACCGTATTCGAACCACGGTCTCCTCGATGACAGTCAAAACACAGATGAACGTTCATGTCAAAACGAATCACATGAGCCTGTATGAGCCTAAACACGAGGTAGCTGCTGTACACAGGCAAGGAGTTCCAGTTGACTGCCTACCAATTTCATAATCAGATTAGCTCTACCATATATACCAGCAGCTCATTAATGCCCCACTGCAGTGGCTTAGGCCTCCCGTTAGGCTGACGGGGGTTTGAAGCTTAGTCCACCACGATGCTCTAGTGTGGGTTGGTGGATTTCAAAGACTGCCATCTATTGATGGCAACCGGGATCGATTCTAGAGATCAGTTTTAGGTCATCATAATATTTTATTTACTATAGAATTACACCTATATATGTGCCAAATTTTATTAAAATCGATTAACGAAAAGCGGGTGAAATTCAAATGAACACGGTTCATCCCCTGATTGTCTACCCTTAGAAATTTAAATGTGACCGATCGTGGAATATAACCATTTAATAAAAAATGAATCAATCAAATCGGTTCAAAATCGGTAAAGGCATCGAGTAACATATACACAAAATAAAAATAAAAACTATCTAAACCTAGAACTTCCTCTTTTTTTGGAAGTCGGTTGATAAACAAAATACTTTTCAGACAGCACACTAAGAAACAAAAAGTGTACGTTCAATTTTACCCAAGAAATTCAAAAACGAAAGGTCATTCACCCTTTAGTACACGTATTTATTTACATTCGCCTGATTTGTGCTACAATTGACTGAATGCCATTTGTCTTACGAAGGCCACTGCATCAATGTCAATTGACTTTATCAAAAATGAAATCACCCGGAACTGGCATTCTTATATCGAGCATTATTTTTCCATTACGAAGCTGGCCACTTTTATTTAAATAAGCAGCAAATTGCCCTGGCAAATAGGTGCTTCCACTGAAAACAAGAGAATAACCGTGAATACGGAATCGTTTATTCATTAAGAGAGCTTCTGCGCTCGGTCGTTTCGTGTCATGTTTTGTTTACACATTGTCGGCTTTGTGTAGCATGATTTGATGATAAAATAATTGCTGGTTTCCATGAGTGCAAAAAAACAATAAAATTCCTTACACTACACCTCGAAAATTCAAATTGTTCTAAGCTTTCTCCTACAAATCGTCTTTAGAGACCTACGTATAACAACATTATATAAGTATCAAAATCTATATTATTGATCGATCTCATATAAAAACTTACAAATCGTCTGTATAATATTATATAGGTGGGTATCGAAATCGATATATTTACCGATCCTATAAAAACTTTACATCCAGTTAATTATATTATTCCTCTGTCGAAGTGCCTTTTGAAGCTGTGCTGGGAATTCTGATTAAATACATATTGATATACCGATAACTTTCTAATAACAGAATTACAGATCGAGAAAGTTTGCTAACGTGATATTTATGATTAAATATCATAGGGGAAAACTTTTGGTTAACTTTGTTTCGTGTTTGTGTTTTTGTTGTGAATTTCTGAGTTTTTCAATGATGCATATTAATTGAAATACAAGAATTAAATACAAAATGGAAATATCCAATCGGTATTTGATGCCTTCTTACAATAAAATTCTGAATTTAGCCATGATTTTTAGAGTGAAATTTCTTAGGACTGTGTTGATATCAGAGTGATTTCAGAACGTTCAATAGCTTGCGCGCCTGTTTGTGGAGCTTTCTATACAAAAGGAAGGACTTCAAGAAAACTCTTTCATACAAAATTAAAAAAAAAGTCAGCTGGCCTAGCCTATATCCGAAGATATCGGTGAACAGACATTTAAAAATAGACATACATACAGATACATCCTTTTTGAAGTCGGTTGAAAAGCGAAGTATTTAATTCGCCTTATAAATATACCTAGCTGCTTTTGTATTACTTTATTTTGAGGCCTATAAATATTTTTTTTAACTGACTATATAGACTGACTTCATCGAATATTTCGTACGTAAAAGGAAATGCGATTTCACCTAAAAAGATTCACTCCACCCTTACTCGTCGACACGTACATTCACGAAAAATAAAAACGCAAACCTATTTTACAGTAACCCAGAATAATATAGTGAAGTGGAACGTTCTTTTAGTTTGAAAATAATAAAACAGGTACTACATAAAACCGTAATTAGAGGTTAGTTCGAGGTGAAGGGGTGTGTATGGTGCATGGGTAGGGCATATGGCGTGGCCTCGGCAAAGGAAATGCAATTAATGCAAACGGGCGGATTTTCGCGATATGAATGCACCAAACGCGGCTAGCTGCCACCACGTAGACGCCGTGAAAACTAAATGTGTTCGGAAGTGACAAACAACTCGCTTCGCGTGTCACAATTCCACTTGATGGGATCCGATGAAAGGTATGTTAGTGTAAAAACAAATTATAAAGAATACTCAATAGGCGTACGTACGTATAAAGAAAAATGTTAATTTTAAATTGAATAAATATGACTGTATATTTGTGAATATTGGATAACCTTAAACTAACCCAAGCCTTAATTTGAAATATTGAGTAATTGACAAATGAAATATAGATTGGAGATTGAACTGGGTGAAAACAATTTTTAGACCCTGTTTTCCGTTCAGCTTAAAAACAAGTTTGTATGTGTATTAAATTCCGAAAAACGATGATATTATTTTGTCACCACTAAACGTCACTGATGTCTCGAAGATTAACATACATGCTAGGTTTTACTTTGATTTTACTCTAATAAATATATTACAATAATATCCTTACTAATATTGTAAACGCGAAAGTTTGTATATATGGATGTTTGTTACTCTTTCACGTAAAAACTACAGAATGGATTTTAATTAAACTTTACAATAATATAGCTTATATATCAGAATAACACGTAAGCTTTAATTTATAAAGATACTAGTGTTCCGCCTGCGGCTCTGCTCGCGTGGACTACACAGTTGTACCGGGCCCGCTATAATGTTTTGCATAGATATAGTTTATAAGCTGAAGAGTGTCATAGGTTACTTTGATCCCGGGAAAAATGGTTCCGGTATAGCTGTGTAGTCCACGCTAACGGAGCCGCGGGCGGTAAGCTATGTTTTACAAATTATCATGTGTTAATAGGCATGATGACAGATTTTGAAAAACTGTTCCAAAGTGTTCGGAAACGTATAGTACTTACAATGAATAACATATTTCTACTTATAATAAAGATTTAGGAGGAAAAAATCACATTTTAGTTTTTAGATTTAAAATTCGCGCCAAAACGCTTGTCAGTGTCATGGCGTCGCTAATGACGTCACGTTTGAGTAAACTTCGAGTAAATAAAACCAAACAAAACGTATTTGTAAACACTGACGTTCCTTATACGCTCATTGAATAATTTAGTTTATTAAATATGAATTCTAAAGTGTACAGGTGGTGTGTGGTCCCTCAGTGTGATAACATATCAATAAAAACGCCTGATAAGTTATTCCTGTTCGTTCCACAAAAGAAAACGATACGAGATAATACAAGTGGCTTAAACTGGCAAGGCAAGATCCAACAGCAATGTTGCCTAGTACTCACCTTTATTTTTGTGATGATCATTTCGACGTATTTCATTTACTTTGAAGATTCTAAAATACGAGTAGTATATATCTTTTTTGAGGCCTAAAATTAAATTAAACACAATCTTTTTCGAGGTTAGGTTTAATCTTGCACCACTACTGTTGTCTTAATAGATATTTTATTTAAAATTTAAATTATTCGGTATGTTTGTTAAATAATAACGTACATAAAGGTTTTGACGTTTTTAAATTCTGCTGAACAAAAATCTTTATTTGATGCTAAAAATTCTCCCAGCATTACACATCAATTTTAGGCAAATTATCACTGTTTGCCTTAGTAAATCCTTGTTGATCGTTGAAAGTGAAATAACGCGATTATTTCACTTTCGTTTGGTTTAAATAATACGGACGGAACTAACAAAATTGAATATTAAATGAAAAAAAAAACAGAGTTCGTTCGAGTTCGTTTACTTGTTTACTCAAAAGTGACGTCATTCGCTCTGATTGGTGTTCAACATATCATGGCGGACTTTCGTATTTCGTAGTTTTATTTTATCAAAATAATTATTAATCTCGCTATTAATAGAAAAATAAATGCGTGTTTCGTATTCCATGACTCAAGTTACATTAAATAAATATATAATTTCAGTGATTTTCAATTACTGTCATCATGCCTATTATGTAAATTATAATAAATAAATTGTTGTAATATACAAAGGACACAATATTACCTAAACTAAGCACTCGTGAAATGTAGGTACGCGGATGTGACGATTAATGCAAAACGAAAATTCTTTTGGCATATTTATATAATTGTAACCAGTTTCTTCAGGCTTATAATTTGAATCAAACTTACAATAATCATTAATTTTTGATAATTCTTTTAACTTCAAATCTGACAGAACATAAATTTACATACTTCTACTAATACATCTCTTTTAAATTTATATTAGTAGAAACAATATGTTTTATTTTTTTAAATAAGTGGCTTTAGAATAGGAATCATACGATCTAGCTACTAAGAAGGATGTTTTAATCATAATTGAAGGATGTCTCTAAAGGCTACAGGACTTTGCAGAATTGGTACTCAAACCTCGGAAAATACATTTTTATTTATAATTTTTCAATCATATATAAAATGATATAGGCGCGAGGTCACCCTTAATATTAAAGAGCTTTATTAAAAAGTTACATTGGAACACAGTACTTTATACTCGTAAATTTACTGTGAATATTGTTACTTAATTAGCGTTGTTAAATAACTAGGACACGTAATTTGTGACAATATGTTACAACATGGATACAATGTCTGAAAATTAACGTCATCGGGCATCGGGCACAAGGAGGGTGGAAGCTACAATATTAAGAACGAATACTAGTAACTCAGTCAAGGGCAACAACCGACCGACTACTTCAGGATTCGCACGTAACTTATATATTATCGACACGAGGTTTATTATAACGGACTGCAGGGTTATTTCATAATAATAATAATTTATTTCAGACATTGTCCATATACAAAGTGGGTTAGTATTAAGTGCTTAACATATGTTAGTATAAAAACTAGGTTACAACAATTATGGGATAATGAAAAGCAACAACATCAGCAGTCTACATGTCTGCATACATCCGCAACCAACGCTCAAGCATTGGATAGTCCCATCGGTCGACCGATTAAATCGATTATCGATTAATCGAGATCGGCGATTTAAAATGGAGGCGCATCGTTTGCGCATGATCGCTGCAAAACCGTCAACATGCGCCTCTGCGAACATCTGAGAAGCACTGCAATTACGCTAATATGCCTTACACCCATAGATATAGATATTCTTACACCACGAGAACTAAAACTCGATCATAGAATGAGCACTGCCTTTATTTTTAATCCTTACACTAGTTTAACAACTGCAACACCACTTGTTTTTATCACTTTTTAGTTTCAATTCGAAGCAGTTCAAAATTGAGTCGCACTGCGATAGATCGATAGAACCGTGAGTAACTCTCGAATGATAGCATACAAATTCGTAATTAGTATAAATCTTAATTCTATGGCCCACTCTTTATCAGTTTGAACTATAAAGCTATACGTAAACGAAAAAAGCGGGTGCTAAGACAGTTGCACGGGTGTCAGCGGACGATCATCATCAGTTGTTTCGCCACAACTTTCAACGCATAAATCTGTAAAACGGTATTTAGGTGGCTGGACGGAAAGTACGAAATGCCACCTCAACTGTAATGGACGCTGCAGCGAATTTTTCAGGCGAAGGCGAACATTTCAGATTCGTGCGTATCACTTATGGGAAACCGATGACATTCGTTTCTATACAAATTAACAACAAAGCGTTTTAACCCTATTCCAAATTCATCGAATAATTAGGCAATCATGCGATCCAAACAACCAGGTTCCCAATATCGAAATAGGAACTAAACACCTAAAGTAAACATGAGAGTGGCAACGGTAATGGAAGCAGAATATATGGGTAAGTTAGTAAACACGAACGGCCAAGGAGTTGTATTTAAAATCAACCAATGATTTATATCTGAACTAGTAATTATATTGCAGATTTTATATTCCGCTGATGTCGATCTTCATGCAGTTTCTCACCAATAATTGTTAAGAGTACAAATGGAGTACAACTACCAATGTAACACTTAGAAAGTAAGAATAAAAAAAATATAAATAAAAACTTAAATAAAGATATATATTGAAATACATAAAAGAAATATTAAAAATATAGCGTTAAGTAGTTTTTAGGGCAAACTCACTAGTTTAGGAATTGATACCAAGCTACATAAGCGGTGGATATACCAGAAATATGAATAATAATTAGCTATTAAAATCTTAGTGATAAAAGCTCTATCAATGATATGGGCCTATAGTCTATGGTTCTTTAAAGTTATTTCTTAAATAAAAAAGTACCAATGTACCTCTAAAAAATTAAACACTTTGCACGTAGATCTCTGGGTTCCGACGACAAACTAATATCATATATACTTCATAGGTGAAGTGTCACTCCGTCGGTGAATTGAATCAGACGTTTATATCGATTTGGCGGTCACCTTCAATATATTTAATTGAATGGAGGAATGGAGGACGTTGACTGTCTCCGCGTCCAGCATGATTCATGAATTTTCTAGCATACCATAACAACATAATGATGGTCATCCTTTAAAGGACAATGTCCATTACTTCATGAGCATTTGACTAGTAAATTATATTTCAATACATATGTAATTAAAATTAGGTGGGTAGATACTTCAAATGTTATAATAATGGCGAGAACGGGACTGTTTTGTGATTGGTGTAAAGTAAAAGAGCCTAGTCCGTAAAATACAACATTACAATCCAAGTTTCGATGTCATAAAGACCGTATTAATAGCAACTGTCTTGTAACAGTACATTATATTGCAAGTACGTTAAGCTGAATATTATAGTCGAGGTGTTTATAGGCACGAGGTGAAGCCGAGTGCTTAGAATAAACCGATGACTATAATAGCCAGCTTACATAGTACGAGCATGATACGATATTTTTCAATACATTTGCGATTAAAAATTAATATTAGGCATTTCAAATTTAATAATAGCGGCAGCGGGCTGCTTTTAGCGGTTTACGCATATGCGTTACAATCAAAACGCTCGTTTGTGATTACCAAAACACCTATATTTTGTTGTGATGCGAGGTAACATAATAAAAAGTAGATAATTAGTAGTTCCAGACGAATAAGTCCTAATAAACCTGTATTATTTATTATTACTAAATTTTTTTAAGGTGATTTTTTTATGTCTTTGGTTTTTAAAATCTATTTCTATTATTGTGGGCTCATTTTAATACAGACAGATGTAGAGTAAAGTATCGTATAATATTTAGTTTCATTGTACCACGACTGGTACGATGTGTTGGAGATACCTCGTTTCGTTTAATTTGACTAGCTGTTCGAGCATGGGATGCAATCGGCAGATTTTCAGGAAATATAAGAGCCTCAAACGAATGACGATAAATATTTTATTAATATATATCAGTCGTCTTCCTCTAAATAGAGTCCACATAAAAAGTATAGTGGGCATAAAACCAACATTCGTATTTGATACTTGTTTCAGATAGGAAGGATTAGCAGATCACACGACAAGTCCCTAGCAGGGAGTGGTGATGGAGTTGGTAATAATAAAAGCGAGGGCCCAACTGAATCGTCTCGTCTCGTCAGTGTCAGCGGCGCCGGTGAAAGAGCGCGGAAGAAACGCGGGCGGCGCTCGGGCCGGGCCGGGTCGCGAGCGCGCCATGCAGCCCGCCGCGGCCCCCAGCCCGGCCCTCGCTACGCCCTGGCTGACAGCCACGCTCGCATACAACGCCAGCCGGCTCAACCTCACTTTCGACCCAGACTACGAACTGCTGAACGCTACTGCTATCGGTGACGACCGTGATGACAACTGGTTCTGTGCCAAGTGGACCAACGCCCAGCAGGACCTTTTTCAAGTGCGTCCTGATTTTTCTCTTTCGAAAAATAATTTACATCGGTATTAATTTCAAAGTCTGCTAAGTTACCTCATGCCATATACATATCCCATACGTCATAAATGGTAATTAATGGGCCTACGCCAATATTTGAATAAATATTTTATAAGCAGACGAAAGATAAAATTTCACAAAAATAATATGAAGCAAAGTAGTGTAGCGAAAATAATTCTACAGTTTCATCTGAAACTGTTCATTTCCTAACAGTTCTAAAAATATTTCTACAAACAAGTAATAAGTTGTGTCAATGTTCATAACAAAATAAGCAGATTCAGCCTAAGTACGTAGATCATTCAAACAGTTTCTTTTTTCTGTATAACAATTAGAAACTTAAAAAACTCTTATTGAATTCGTATGCTCAGTCTAGAGTAATGATTCTGATGCTGTAATGTCAGGCGGCGAACTTGTGCTTCACGATCGCGTTCCTGGTGCCGAAGAGCTTTAAGCAGAGCATATTGGTGTTACGTGCTTTGGCGGCGGCTGGTGCGGTGCTGATGGCCATGTGGGCTGGTGCGGAGGTGTGCGCGCCAGACGTACTCGTATGGAGCCTTGCATTGGTGCTCGTCAATACCGTACACACTATCTTCCTTATTATAAGGTGAGTGTTCCCTATCTTTTTAGGGATCCGTACCTCAAAAGGGTTCGTCCGTCCGTTTATCAAGAATTTCTCAGAAATATGTAAAAGGTATAGAGTTGCAATTAATAGCAAATACTAAGGTTGAAAAGTTACGGCCATTTATGTCACATATTTTGATACTCGCAAATTAACTCGTCAAAAGCTGTGGGATGTTTCCCGTTGAGCTGGAATCATGAAATTTGACAAGTAGCAAACCACGAATAAATGAAAAAATCCGAAAATCTTTAATTTGTCATTACAACACGTAAAATTTATTTATTTTTAAATTTCTAAATTGATAAATAAATATTTACGTGCTATTTGGCGAGGAATAAATATAAGTAGGTACCTACGTTATAAAACTGACCGAAATCCTCAAAGTATGAGCCTGACTCGCACTTGGCCAGTTCTTCAGATATATGTTTAATTATTTTTTTTATAATATTAGTAAAAATGAAGTTTAAAAACCTTCTTAAACTTGTGGCCTACCATAGGGTTATTAAAGACACAGGAGCCTCATGCTTTTGAAGAGTCTCGCTCGTCTATTTAACTTATTCGTTTTTTTTTTCGTTTTCTAGATAATAAGCAACTTAAACTAAAACATGTCTGTCTTTTATGAATAGCTTACTACACCTATATTTTTTTAAAAATGGTGTCATATGATGAGGTAATTGGAAAGCAATTTATACGGATACAGTATTAATACTTATCAAATTAAATACGTTATTTACCTTCAGCATTTTATGCACATTATGATTGCCCTTTACACTATAAAATTTCAATTAATATCTTAGGAGCTATCGCGAAATATAAACAGTCGGGCGGCCATACGGGATGACGCGACACGCGTTGTTAGGTTAAGATATATGTATTTATTTTTTACTTTTTCAAATATTTATAGGATTGGAAATGAAATACTTTAAAAATACTCCAAGTAGGATGAACTTACGTCACCGCTAGTATATCATAAAAGAATATTTAAGTATGTATATCAGGTTGTCTGGTACCCATAATACAAGCCTTGCTTAGTTTGGGACAAGATGGAGCTGTGTGAGATGTCCCAGGTATTACTATTATTATTCAAGCACTGAAAATTCAAAAAACAAAATTGAAAATAAATATCACAGGTTCTTACCACCCGCGCTGTCGCTAGAGCTGACGGAACTGTACCTGAAGTTGTTCAAGCCTCTAAAAGTGAACAAGAAGCACTTCCAGGAGTTAACTCGTGAGGCGCGTGTGGTACGTTTGGAGCCAGGCGAAGCCTACGCCATAGAAGAAGTCACGCCTGCTGACGAGCGGCTATCCATACTCATCAAAGGAAAGTTAGTGAACCAAACCTTGTTATCACATTCAACCATGTACCATTAATATTTCAGAATGTACCAGACGAACCCCTTACTCTGTTTTCTAGCCGAAATTATTTCGAAAACTATGAAAGTTTTAAAGTTGAAAATTTGCAAGTAGTTCTTGCCTGTCCTGAAGTGTTGCACGAGTATAGTCATGAAAAACTGGTAGGAATTAGCGTTCATCTTCGCCTAACAGTAGTTTTAGGAAATAAAAATATAAGTGAATTCTCAAATATATGTTTTAGCAGAATTGAATACTTTTTGAAGATTTTTTTTAAATTATACAGGCAGATTCTCTCGGCAGATTCTTTCGACAGATCCGTGAATAATAAATCTTTAGATAATTATTAGTACAATAAAAATATTTTGTATCAGGATGCGCGTAAGTTGTGACGAAACTCATCTGCACTACATCATGCCCTACCAGTTCGTGGACTCGCCCGAATGGGAAGCCAATCGCGAGCAATCCGATGACGTCTTCCAGGTATTTTTAATTTCGCAATCTATTCTGACAGGTCACGTATATTTCATATTACACACAAATTGCCTTTAGTACGAAGATCTTTATAAGGTTACAACGAAAATCATCCTCAAATCCCGTTCAAATATTCAAAACAGCCGCGAGCCGATGACAAATCTTATTATAATTCAGTGCACAGTGGCCGAATTATTCCATGCGCGCTACAGAGCATTATCTCGATGGTGGAGAATTTATTACGCGAAAAGACTTGCTAACGTAGTCCACGTAAAATTACACTAAAAATCAACTATCGAGTCTATGAAATACTAACTTTTAGTTCCGTCTTCGCCCGAACAGATATCACGATTTGTATATATTATTTAGTTTTAATGTTCATAATATGAACACATAATAATAACTAAGCCGATTCTATATTCTAAACGAATTATATTCCTCTTTTTAATAATTATTTCGCTTCGAAAAATATTTCCGTGCCGCGTTGTGTGATTAAAACAGCAATTAAAACTAATGGGGACGATATAATGCGCGCCACTTGTTGAAAGCGTGGGATGTGTCGACGTGGCGAGGCGATGCGGTGTTTCACGCTGTTTGGAAAAGTGACATGACACGACATTGTGGTTTGGCTTACTAACATGAAACTTAACCCATTTCAAAATAACTTTTTATAAGTACTAAATATCTAATTAAAAGACTAAGTAAACCTGAGTTAGATATAAATTTATATAAGTAAATAATATGTATAAAAATATAAATAGTCAGTAAATCAGAATGACAATAAGTGAAATAGACTTACTTTTTATGTCTGATAATATGAAAATTTAAAACCAATTTAAGCGCCACGTAATCGAGCGACATTGAATTATTTGATGCTGGAGTAAATAAGACGAAAAGAAACATTTTCTTGTTGGCAGGTGTTCAAGATAAAACAATTTTATGAAAATATGTTTTTCCGCAAGCTGCAACTCTATAAAAAAGGATTTCTTTAATAAAGAGCGCTTTTCTTATATATGTCAGAAAATTGGCTAACTAATGCAATGTTACGAGCTCAATGACCTACGTGCCTGTTCATAGACATACACGATCATGCTGTCTTATTTAATTATACTGTACCTGTTTTTAAAGGTAGGGGCTCAAAAACGTAGTGTAAAACGTTATTCCTATGGAACACCGCTCCTTCTCTCCAATCTTTCTTTGCCTCTTAGCACCCATGCTTACAATTCCCATCGATTCCAATACTGTGTATAAGAATAACTCTTATTGAGATGTCGGCAGGTGAGCGTGGTGGCGGATGAGATCTGCACGTGCGTCTGCTGGCCGCGAATGCGGCTGGAACGTGTGCTACGACACAGACCGGGGCTGAAGGTCGTGCTCGACTGTCTTATTGGTAAAAAAATTATTGATATTTGTACACACATACTTCATTACAACCACAAATTTATGTTTCCCCTTAAACTACAAAAATCTAATTATTGTAATGGTAGATGAAGTTGCGAGCTCATCATGGCCTGTGAGCTGAATTTATCAAATAAATATTTATTAAAATATATTGCTTATGCAATTGCCAGATGATTTTTATTTATTTACAATATCAAAAAATCCACATGATTCATCCAATCCAAGGATTATGATTGATCCATTCCAAAAAACGGAGGAGCAATGCTGCATTAGCATATTTCTTTTAGTCAATCTTGTCTAAAAAACGTGTAGTTACTGATTGTACTTTCTCAAAGTAAATTTTCATGCAGCTTTACTAAGTATATGAAGGTATACGTATAAACATCTACACGCGCAAATAAATTGACGCATGAGTAATTTCTGCGTAAGGTACTGCCAGGAAGCACGCAATATTTATTACGCTATATCCTGCGTCGATACACGAAAAAAAATGTTAAAACCTACTGAAATAGGGATATAACACACTAAAATTAATGTCAGAACGTGACTAGCCGAATTTGATATGAAACAGCATAATATAACAACGAAGCGTAAAATAACATACACGAATCAATTTTGTTAGGGATGTATCTTTCTAGTTTAAGTTATAACATACTTTCCTCTTCGAAACGGTTCTATATTAGGTTAATGCGTAATTTTAGCTATACCCATAGAGTACAAACGGGAACCCTATTACTAAGGTTCTGCTGTCCGTCCGTCCGTTCGTCTGTCACAGAGCTATATCGTCTGAACTGTAATAGGTAGGCAATTGAAATATTCACTGAGTGTGTATTACTATGGTAACTATAACAACAAATAATAAAAATAAAATAAATTAAAAAATTAAGGGGGTCCTCGTACAAGAAACGTGTTTTTTTTCTGACGTTTTTGGTGATTGGTGGTTTAGAGATCATTACTTACACTTGAAATTTTCATGAAGTTCGTAATATTATAGCCGATATAACAATAATATAAATAAAATAAAGTTAAAAATCAAAACGGGTCTCCATACCAGAAACGTGTTTTTTTTTATATATTATACGGTGGAACGGAACCCTTCGTGTACAATAAGGCTTGAAATACACTTACACTTATAAGACTTTTTTAATCGTTTGATCAAAGATAAATGCACATCGATGAGACAAGATTTATACATCCATTCATTTTGGCTTTGAGGTTTTGTATGCCCACAGCTTCGTTTCAAAAATTAGAAGCCCAACTGAGACTGGCAGTTTTATTTTCCAACGAATTTACTGATTCAATCGCAGCCACTTGTTCCGTAGATTAGAGGCCGGTGACTCAGCCAAACACCCACTACATTATAAACGATGTTGTGATAATGCTCTTTTCATTACACCTAATTGGCTACAATTTTGCTCAAATACCGAGCTTTAATATTGTTTTCGTTGTCAATAAACTTTTTTTTAAATACATGAGGCTTTGAGTTATATGGTTAAAGAGAACTCTTATTTAAAAATCAATCGACTTTACCTACTTGTCCGTTATCTAATTATTTTTTTGATTTTGAATTTAGAACTTGGTAATATTTATTCCAGAATATTCTCAAATTAAAAACATTCGCCATACAGGTTTTATTGTCATTGAACATACTCGTAGCTAGGAACTACAATGGCAATTTTATTATAATTTTTTTTGCTGTTGGTTATACTTGCGCAGTTCCACTGTGCAAGCAAAACCGAACGTCTGTAGTAGTTGCGATATACAGCTCGTCAAGAAACGTTTATTGTAAATTGTTAAATGTTATTGCCGTTACAGTGTGGGCTCTATGAAACTCGGATGTAACTCATGGATTTGTCATGTGGGTTTGTATGGGTATGTATGTACCTACCCCTAAAATGTAAGGTTGCCTTTATGACCTAGGGAGCGACCCAATTTTATGACGTCTGAATTCACAGAGTTGTGCTTACGCAACCGTTGCATTAGTGCGTGCGATCACGATACGAATATTCCCTTCAAAGTAATGACTATTGTATCATTGTAGCCGGGGCTTTGTGCCTAAAGTAGCTTTTCGCTCGTGACCCCTTCGCGTGCGTTTGATTGATTGTGGGCCAAGAAGAGGTATGGGGTATTTTCGTTGATACGTAGCGTTATCAATGGTCTATTATAAGAAAATTATGTGCAATCAATAAATAACAACGCTTTAAAAGTTACACGTTCGTAAAAATACCCGCTATTATCAAAAACCGTTCAGAAGTATTATTATATTGTGGCAAAACAATTGACCTTTTGGTATATAGAAAAGGACATAATTGTCTAACGGCCTAGCCATAACCTAGCTGCTATGCGTGATTTTATAAAAATGGAAGCCGATCGCGATAATCTAGGCAATATGTATGATATTCTAATGTTTAGGGTTCATTAGTATTTAAAATTAGAATAGACATTTGCAATTTTCGTGACAGGGTGTCTATCGACTAGATTATTGCGGCCCCTTTCCTTTTTCGTAGGTCAACCCTTCGCCACTGCATACTTCTTTTTCTTCACAGACATTTATCAATCGTTTCATACATGTTCGTCGGTTTCGAGTGGTTAAAATTTGGCCCTTCTTTCCTTTTTCAGGTAAAGACATAACCCACAAACTGTACTCGGTGAGTGAGGGTTTGGGTGTCAGAGGCCCAGAGCAGCATGAAAGCGGCCCCGCCTTCCTCACACGCTCGGCCAGCGTCGACGCTGTCAATGAGGGCTCGCGTGGTCGCGTCCGCAGCACCACCTGGCAGCCCCCGACTACTCACACGCAAGGTACTCCTAACATTTCTAATAGTAGGTATCCAACGTGGTGCCACTGATACTAGCAGTTTTCACTCAAAGCTTCATCCCTATGGACATAGGTACATATTACCCACCCGCATAAACACAACTCTATACTGTGTCAATCTGTCCCGATCACGTTTCCGTTCCTGTCGCTTTTGGTTCCGCTTATTCTATTACTTTTTGAATTCTACTTCCACTGCTATTCCATCTCAGAACTTGAAGCTTTGCTCGTTATTTATTTCGATATTTCATTAATTTTGTTTCCTATATAAACCTTCGATTACGAGAAGCCACTGATCTCAGTTACTTGTGACCCTGCAACTAACATTTCCCATCAACCGTTTAGCCGTGAAACGATAACGTATACAGGGTTATGGGAAATTCGAAACATTCCCTTGAAAAGGTTAAAGTAGAGCTCATTTGCGATAGATTTTGTCTTGTGGTGATAGCGGCAACCGAGCCGATAACGGTCCTTTCTGATACTTAAGTTTTTACCGGTTTTGGTAAAAATTTTACGTAAGTACTCAAATGATTGTCCGTTTTAAATCTTTTTTTGTACTACCACACAAATGAGCTCTACATTAACCCCCTCAAGGAAATGTAACAAACTTTCCGAAACCCTGTTTAAAGCGGATATTTTTTACATTGAGTCAATGTGATTACTGGATCCATCTTCTAGTAAGATATTTAAGTTACTATTAGGCCGCCCTCTGCCGATCACTTCATTTGGCCCATACAAACGGCGCAATCAAATTACTTACCTATAACATTGATTTGACGGCTAAGCGCATGACATGTTTGCGGTGTATATTGTATTTGGAGCACGCCATTAAATGTCACCCAAATGGCGTGATCATCAGTGGGCGATCTTACCTTCAACCTCACTGGAATAAGAGTGTGTTATTCGGATTTGGTCATACTCGATACTATATTTATATGCTAGTAATTATTTATCTAAAATAATACCATGTGTCGTTACAGGTGCAAGTACTTCGTACTGGCAGCCAGTGGTGGCGCGACAGTTCTTGCGGCAGTCGCCGTTCGGTCGCACAGCGACCGGCGCCGTGGTAGTGGGTGGCGGTGCGACCGGGGCGACGCCACCGCGATTGCTGGCGCAAGCTTCGTCTTCGAGCCTGCAGCCGCCAATACGCCGACGAAGCCCACCGAGGCGTGCGGCTTCATTTCGACGTGCACGCGAAGTAAAATTCGCGGAGCCGGCGCCACCCGCGCCGTCTCCTTCGTCTCCGGAACCTGGCGAGTGACGCGGGCCGCGGCTCCAGCCCGAGCTGGTGCCGCTGGTCGCTCCGCGTCACATCGCCTTGGCGTCACGCCGCGACCCCTGACCGCCTCATGAGCGAACGACCATACCTCACACCACCGATTTCTAATGTGAACAGACGGCCGCCGCCCTAATAACGTCACCGGAAACATCCGCATAAAAACTACGCAACCAGAACGAAAATCTAAACCGATCGTATCAATATCGCAACGAACAAGTAAAATTAAATTATAAAAGCAATTATATCTATTACATTTAAATGAAACAGTTTAACGTAAATACAATGCAGTTTAATTAGTACCTCGGTGCCATTGTCTTCGATGTCGTGTTCAAATGACAATAACGTCGAAGAATCGCGTCAAGCCTGACAAGGGTATACGTATACCTACTTACCTACCAACGCGCTTGTCTCGGCACCTACATAACTTCCAATGCTTCATTACGTCATTCCATTCCTCTGCTATTCATTTAAGCAACTCAAAGAGCTTCCTTCTTATGAATCTAAAAAAAAACTTTTAGAACTTAGCTACTGATGTGAAGGTTTTCGTTCGCTCAGATATAGATATGTACAGAAAAAATGTGATTTTAAATGAATTGAAATAAATGCAACGTGAAATGCAGAAACTAGATAAAGTTAATTTTTATAAGTGAATTGTTAAGAAAGTGATGTTGTGGACTCAATAGCTAGTGCGATAACGTGACAATGTTTGTAATTATGTTGCTTAGTAATTAACAGTGTACCTACGTTATTTACACACGCGACGAACAAAACTGCCGATTACTGAAGTGTACGATAAACTGCGCATCTCACAAATTGACACATAGTCGATCTGTATTTAATCACGGAAAAGAAACATTAAAGTTTTAATTATTATTTAATGGCAGTTAATAACTCAAAGATGAGAATATTTTTAACCTAAAAACAAATAAAATGAATCCTAACGGAGTATTTGGTGGTCTGTTTCAAGCATCGATATGAAAAGACAATAGGTATAATTACCATAAATTCAACTACATACCTACAAACACAATGGACATAAAACAATTGTTAAAAATATCACTGCGGCGGTTATCCTGCACAGCAGTGATAGCTTTGGCATGTCTCTTGTTTTCTCATGTCGATGGTCTAAAGTCTATAATAAATAATGCATAAATAATGATTTAACCGTAATGACTGCTTTTAAAAATTACCAAAACATACGTACTAAATGAATACAATGATAAAATATAATTTTCACCTCATTAGCACGAAAAGCGGGCCTTTGTTACTTAAAAACAGTGAGCAAAAATCAGTTTTGATGGCTCATTGAAGAAAAGCGTTTTGAAATTAGAATGCCACGAATTGGCATTTCCAGCATCATTAGTTTACGAAGTGTTCTGAAACCCCATTATACTCTAATATTTAATTTCTTAAGCAATAATATGCTGTATTTATATGCTTCATTATTTAATAAAAAAAATGAAGTAGAGAATTAAGATTATTTACACATGTAAAGTTTTTATGTAATGTTGTACTTTCCGAAAGGATTCAAATCAAATACAATCATAACTGGCAGAAAAGTAATAAACAAAGACCCTAAACAATGCAATTTGTATTGCATTGCATTCCTAGAAACTGCATTATTTAGGCTCTTTGTTTTTTGCTGTGAAAATCTAAAGTTTTCAATACTGAGTGAATCTACTGATGAAGGTAGTGATTTAACATATTAGAGTTAAAGGGCGTTTTAAATGCTTATATAAACTTTCTTCCGGAAAAGTCGCTTGAAAAAAAATTTGAAAGCATCTGAATTATTTCATGATTAAAAACTTGCTAAAAGCGCAAATACAACGGATCTGAAACGTGTAAAATTAACGTAATGATCAATCTTATTACAATAATTTTTCTTGCGTCTTGTATTTTCTCGCTAGTGAGGTGAAAAGTTGGATTAGTCACACGGGAGCAAAGTCTTTCACTTCTTGTGATTTCGAATCCTTCGCTTGCTCGGGATTCAAACTTAGCACTCGCAACAAAAACAAACTTTGCTCTCTTGTTCCACGAATAACTAATACACGATTTTTAATCAATTTGTCTGTCGCTACAACATAAATGAAACCATGATACTAAGTATTTGTGTTGCAATATGATTTTAAGGTCATAAACTTTTATAAAAGCCTATTTGACTGACGATTTACACTTTTATTTTATGAATTATAAATTTTTTATTTAAATTTACTTATAGAATTATTGTTGGAACTCGTAAATATATAGTGTGCCTCTTTAACTTAAAAAAATCCACATTTATATACCTATCATTAAAACTGTTGTAATTAAAATTAATATAAAATATATATTTGCCTACCGAATTAAGTTTTTAAGACGATAAACTCGTCTCTTAGCGTGTGCTAAAATCAAGGAAAAAAATACTTTATATTATATTGCCTTATAACTAATGTTAAAAAAAAAACTATAAAAGAAATACTTGGAATTTACTAATTGATCAAAGGAACAACGAAAGTGTGGAATTAAAAATTAATTTGTTGGGCGTCAAATGGAAGGAATGGATAGGTATAAGTACTTGATATGAAATCTAGATCAAGTAAAAACAAAGCGATTGTGGCACTTGTTATTTTAGTAATTTAAAAAAAAATGTCTTTTAAGGTCTATTAACACAACGGAACATGCGCTAGATTCAGGATGATTCAGGACAGTTCATAATCGATGTATACAGTCAGTTGCTTTAATCGAGTCTCCTTTTTTAACATACCAAAATATAACCAAAGTTCGCCGCGCCCACTCATCATATGACAAGTTGCATATGACTCGCCACGTGTAAACACGCCACAAAAACTGCAATGCACTAGGTAATGCAGTTTATATAATAGTATATATTAAATCCACTACATAATATTTTTCTATTTTGATTGCAGATGAGCTAAGTTAAAAACTTCGAGGATAATCGTACTTCTAGACACCCAAAAAATACTCTCAGCAATACAATAAAAGGTCCTTGATAAAATCCTGTACGAATATAGGTATTCTGTGGCACGATGTAGATTCACAACATGCAGCATTGCGTTCATCGAAAACTTACACTAACGTGAACGAGTGCATTGCAACCTTATAAATAACGTTTGTCACAATCCATGCAGTATCTCGAATAATTCGTTGGACATTTACGCTTGCACATGTCGGGTGCGGGACAGATGGACGGCCAAGAGACATTTTGAAACGATCAGAGAAAGCGAAATGTAAATTGTAACAAATTACCAAAAACAGTATTAGCTTATAACTAGAATCATTTGTTAAACGATCCACTGGGAGAGATCGCCATATAAAACGCAGGTAGCAAATTGCAATGTTTGATACGAAATCGTGAAACGCATTTTATCGTATCAAACCATATCTCAGTGGTCAAACCGCGTCAGTCCAGGCCAACTTGACAAACAAATACAAAAGAGTAAATATAGACGTATATACCCCTATCTACACCTATATTAGCCGTTCTCGTTTGTTAATGGACCTTGGTTGACTTTTTTTTTAACAGTTCTTCGACCCCTCCCCCTCGCAACTAGTCACAAAAAACTGATTCGTCAGTTTTCGTCTGTGCTTTAGAATCGACACCTCTTCTTGGAATTAGCGAGTACAGCCCTTAGTCTATAGTGTTAGTGTTCCGACGCACGTTCGTGCGGGCTACTTTAACTCTCGCGTCGGTGTTTAGTTGGTGTTGTTGCTTCATCACTGTTGTGTCGGGTCTAATAGAGCGAGTAGCGTTCGATGAGAACGATTCACAATGTTTTCGAAGTTGTTCGAACGAATGATGGCCCAAAATGTAATTGCCTCAAAATCATTAAATTTGGTGACGGTACTTGGTGTTCTTAGTGAAACACATAGCAGCGCGATATTGTATGCGTGTGGATGCATGCGCGAGTACGGATAACAAAAATAGAAGGCGTGTACAGTAAATACGTATTTTTTTATCACGACGTAAATAAGAGAACCCGCGTGCTTGTGTTGACATGTTATGTGAGAGAGAAAATTTAAATCAACTGTTTTCTTTCAGTGCTTGCTTCAGGTCCTAAAATCTCGGCTGAAACGCGAACATTTCAGAAAATCATACTTTAGTTTATCCATTACTTTTAGTTTCCCAGAACAGCGACAGCATTGTGAATCGGGCATTTTTGTAGAGGGGCCGGCACCGGATGCCGGGGCCGCAGCGCACTTCGCTTCGGCATTACGTAATTTACGAATACATATCGTTCATCGTCTCGTTAGTAACTTCTCTAAAAGGTAGTACGTCGATATAATGGACTGAAATCCATCGACATATTAGCATAATAGTTAATAACCTCAAAAAAAATTCCAAAACTGTCCAAATAAAGACATAAAGATGTATCTCAGATATTATGCTAGTATGTCGATGCTGAAATCTATTAAAATTTTGCACTCGTTAACTGTTTCCGCTTTCGTGATTGACTTCTTTCTACTGTTAAAAAAAAAACAAATTACGTGCAACACTGAACGCCACCTTAAAAAAATCTAACCAGTCTATTAAAAATGTAAAAAGGCTAGTGAAATTTTGATAAACTACTTGTAAAATATTGGTAAAATGTTAAAAAGTTGACAACTAAAATTTAAATACTAATAAAATTGTGAAGTGATAGTTTTTGTGAAACATAAAAATTTGTGTTGCGAGTGAATTAACTTTTACGAGATTCGCGTTTAATCTAAGGAAGCTTTTCAAAAATTTTGATATTAATATCGAGTTAAAATAATTAATTAACACGTTCACTGACACAAAGATGATCTTAGATTTCAGGATTTGACACATAAAATTTCCATACAAACTCACAAGCCGCCTGTAGGCGGACTGTTATATGAAACGAGTTTAAATACCTGGGATATGACGGTCCGCCCACAGCCGCTACCGTCCATAGCCGAACTGTCTTATCAAACGGTTCTAGATATCTGTGAGATGACGGTCCGCCCATAGACGGTAACGCCTGTGGGCGGACTGCCGTATCAAACGGGTCTAAATACCTGTGATATGACAATCCGCCCACAGCCGCTACCGTCTACAGCCGGACTGTCATATTAAAATGGGTCAATGTACCTAAGATGCGACAGTCCGCCCAGAGCCGCTACCGTCTACAGCCGGGCTGTCATGTTAAATGTATTAATGTACCTATTAAGCGACGGTCCGCCCACAGGCGGTAACCTTTTTAGCTGGAATGTCGCGTAATTGTCAATAATAAAACAAAAATAGAGTTATGAAATACGTTTATGTATTGAAGTATGTAAATTGTAATCAACTACGTATGTCCTACGTAGTAATCATAACGAGTTTATCTATATCTAGATCTGTGTACAAACATGGTACAAACTTATAATCACAACCAGAACAAATAATTAAGCTTCACTTATAATCACTAACTAGATACCTACTAAATAATCGAACCATCTACGTAAATATTAGGTAACTAAGTGACCAAATAAAAATTATTATTATCCTTCAGTCTTAAAATTTAACATTAAACTACAACTAAACACAAAAATAGGAACCATCAGGTAGTAAATTAAATACTTCTTCATTTATAATCATGCATAAAAAATTAAATAAACAAATCAATGACGAGTTTACACTCTACCACCTAGTAAGTAGTTTGATGCCACTCTTCGAAACATTCTGGGCATAGAGGGGGTGAATTAGGGCATCCTTTACACCTATAGCTGGTTTCGCGGCGTATTTTGTTTTGCTGACAAATTCTACAATTCAGAAACGCATATTTCTTTTTTGAAGTTTCTTTCGCTGGCATGCGCACTGGCCAATGACCGACGCCCGACATCGAAGTACTTGGTTCTGAGTCAGAAACAGTGCCTCTCCTTTTTTTATTCCAATGAAGCTTAGGTTCTTGTACCAAATCCTTGCCAATCAAATCTGATTTGATTTTTAGTAGATTTCTAATCAATTGGTCCCTGTATTCAATATATTCGTATTTAGAGTTACTTTTTACGTACTTTTTGTACAGGTAAAAAGCGTTCCAAACGGCTATATCTAGCATGTGAAAAAACACTTTTTTATACCTCCGAATGGATTTTCGTGGTGAGGAATAATAACTGATCATCTGATCAGCTCGATCAATCCCGGACATATGAGCATTATAACGTTCCACTTCTTTAGGTTTCATTTTTTTTTGGCCCCGCTTGTTTGTAGTTTCAACCATTCCTGGTTGGTCTAGCGTCGTTATCATCAAAACTTTCCGCTTATCTTTCCAGTGACTTACGTACACCTTATTTTTTCGAAGCCAGCAATGTTCCCCTTTTTTTAAATTTTTTTTGACCAAGACAGTAGGGTTTCCCTTTCTATCAACTCGAAGAGTACCATTGGTATGCGTTTTTAGGTCTAAAAGTTTTTCTGTGAGGGGCACTGAATTATAGAAATTATCCATAAATACTTCATGACCTTTCAGAAGATAGGGCCTTAATAGTCTCAACACCACCTTGTGTAACTTCGATCCAGTTTCACCCGAATCATCGTCCACATCTTGACTTCCTGTGTACATCTTGATGTTTAATACATATCCGTCTGATGTGGAAAGTACATAAAACTTTATACCATACTTTGTTTTCTTATTTTTCATGTAAGTCCGAAACATAAGACGCCCTCTAAATAGCAATAAGGATTCATCCAGAGACAATTCCTTTGTGGGGTTAAAAATATTCCTGAAATTTTCAGTAAGCACATTTATAAATCCCGTTATCTTATCTGCTCCTTTAGCACCTAGTTCCGCCGCATATAAGCAACGTAAAATTTGTTCGTAACGTCGACCTGACATTACATAGCTAAAAATTGGGTGATAATATAAAGGGTCGCTGTGAGTAAAAAGCTTTTGTTTTTCGGGTATGCCTATCTGACCTTGAAGCAATGAAAGTCCAAGAAACTTTTGCATTTCATCAACACTTATTTCATGAAATACTTTCATTCTAGCATTTCTAGTATGTGGCCGGGATTGGCTGACCAAAGAGTTTCCATAAGCGTTAGTACATGTGACTAAATATTCAATTATCTGCTGTGTAAAAACGAAATTAAATATTTCACGAGCAGAGGTGTTTTCGTTGATATTTATACGGGGGCCAATCGTCGACTCGTCGAAATTAAAGTTGGGAATATCCGTGGTAGTATCTTCCCAACACTCATTTTCTGAAGCTGATGCGCTTGGTAGCGGAGGCTCAGCGGAATCACAGCAAGACCTGCGTCGACGTGGAAGTTCGGCGGCATCACTGGGAGGGTTGCGGTGTTCCTCTGAAGCAAGGCGTGGATATGGAGTCTCGGCGGCATCATTGGAAAAGCTGCAATGATCTTCCGAGGCGCCGCATCGAAGTGGAGATTCAATGACATCACTAGGAGGTCTGTGGCGCTCTTCTGAAGCACGGCGTAAACGTGGAGACTCGACGGCATCACTAGAAAGGCTGCGATGTTCCTCCGAGGCGCAGCGTGGACGTGAAGACTCGGCAGCATCATTGGAAGGGCTGCGGTGCCCTTTTGAGTTGTAACGTGGACATAGTATCTTGGAAAATTTTTCCAGTCCTGTGTCTGCTTTGTCTTCTTCTTCTTCTGAGATGCTGCTGTCATTTTCACTTTCCCTAGAGATTACCCCTCTGGTTTTGGGTAGAGAAAATATTTCCAAGCTATCACCACTATCACTTCTCACGTCTTCATCACCGTTTTCGGGCTCGTAATTTCCGTCCGAGCCATACTCGCCATCTACGTCGCTGTATGGGTCATGGGTGGAGGAAGCACTCTCATCGTCATCAAATATGTTGACATGTTTTTTAGAAATTGTATTTTTCGGTTTGTGATTTACGACACTTGTATTTTCACCTATTTCAGATAATTTCATTTTTTTTCTTGTACATGGGCTGGATATTCTTCGTCTTGAACTCATCTACAAACAAAAATAAAAACAAAAATGTTATTAGCTCTACATAACACCAAAATTGCTTTCATAAAACTGTTGGTTAATATTTATGTAATTTCATAAATAGTTAGGATACAAGCAGATCAAAGGCTCGTAAACATACAGAATATTTAAAAAAAAAATAATTTATTATTACTTATTACTCTCGAAATCTTTGATTGAGCTAGACGGATTCAAACGAAACTTTCACAAACAGGAAATGTATATACGCAGTAATAAGTACGTAAGTAAGTTTTTCCTATTTAATTTTTTTATTATTTACGAACCTTAGAAAGTTGGTAGGTACATTACGAATCTACCACGTTTTGGTTTTTATCTAAGGTTTGCCATGCTTTTATTGCGTGTTTCACGTACTCAGTCAATGATAAACACATAACCAGATATGTAATTACACTAACAAATAATAATATTAAGAGAAAATTACCTTGAACACCTTCCAAATATAATAACCACGTGTACTAGTTTAACGCCAAACAAAAAACATGCGACCTCACTCCGCTGTGACACTGCGCAACTGATTGTATTAGAAGCTCACGGCCTTAGGCGTGGCGTCGTACTATGAGGTGTTTATATGTGTGTGTGAATGGTGCGAAGAAGTCTGTCGAAGGATCATTCTAGATTTGTTTCCTACGACACAAATGAAATGCGAGTCAGTGCAATACGACACAAGATCACGTGATTCCATAGTAATCTATACAAAGTCGCCCGCCTACGGCCGGTACAACAGTTATAACATGTTTAAGTTCACCGCCTGTAGACGTAGCGTCGTATCGTAAGCGAAAAAAAAACCGCCTCTCGACGGAACGTCCGTGGATGTGTTAAAAAGTCTTTCGTTTTCACCGATATATAGGTATTCACGAAGTGAGAAAGCGGCTCGACTAAAAATTAATACCTACCCTTATTGTTTCAACGAATCTAAGTTTCAATATCTTTAAGTGTTTAGTCAAAGTTGTTCGAGAAAGCAAGCGTTTTTAAAATTTAGAAATAATTATCAAATCGTTTGAAATATTATTTTTATTATTCTGATACGCTACTGTATCACAACCAAATGCTTGCTTTTTTATTTTATTCATTATAAACTGCTAATTTTATTCAAAATTATAATATTTAAATAAATCATAAAGAAATATTACGCCAATGGCCATATCACAGACAATCGTCGCAAGACGTACAGACGAGAACGTCCGGGTCTTTCAAATATTTGTGGTAACTCGAGACGTTAATCGTGTTATGTATTTACCAAACAAAAATCATTTTAGAGGTAATGGCAAAAAAAAATTTTTTTTAAACATATAACAACGAATTAACACTTTTTGTCATTTTCCTTTATTCGTGCTTTAAAGATTGGCTTTTTACCAAATTTCATGATTTTAGGTCCCCTACGAGAAACGGGAAATATCGTATAGATTTTGATTTACTTGCAAGTGGCATGCGGCTTAAATGACCGTATTGTTTGATTGCAATGATTTCTTGCATTATTACGCTTCACGAAGCATATTTTTTTTTACAACTTTAAGGAACAATAGACATATTTAATTTTAGTTTCGACTGGACAATAGCTTCACGCATTCCTGAGAAAAAGGATCTTGATACACAGGCAAACGGACAACGAAGCGATTCCATGAGGATTCGTTTTTTCCTTTTTAAGGTACGGAACCATAAAAACATGCATGCTTCTTATCACTTGTGAAAATGAGGTTGCAGATGTTGTATTACGACATTTTTAAGCTGTAGACTCCAATGTTACACTCGTATTAACCACAGAGTACTTTATATTTTAACTATACCTACAGAAAATGTACAAATTGCGAAAACTTTGACTAAACACTGAGTGCGGACACTATATCGTTTGTTTCATTTACATAACGTCTTCCTATTTATTTCAATTGCTACCTCATCACGACATGATATACACTTCCGGTTATCTTCCTGTTCTCATCCACAATGTAAATATTTATTTCGTTTCAAGTTTCAAACAAAGAGAATTGCAGGGAGCGACCTAAGTGCGAAGTATTTTGATAGACACAACTAAATAGCTTGATACATATTGTTTATATTTTCCTTTACTGCACTTCTATATTGTATTGCACTTTGTATACAATATTCAAAATGGAATAATCGTGCACTAAAGTCAAGGCCAGTCGCACACTACAACGGTTTCCGTTACAGCAGATGTAGCGATCCGGTCTTTCCTTCCTACCATACCCAAACACCGGTTCACTGGTGTATAAGTTGCCGGTTTGTAGAGAAAACAACTGACGACGAACGTCCGTTGTTTTCTCGTTAAAACTGCCATTGCTGACTCTATTTATACGTTAATTTTAATCTCGTTAGTCTGACATATGAGTTCTGCAACGTTAGTCAAATCGTTGATTTGTTGACCGGCTATAAATGTTAATTTTAATAAGGACGCAGAAATGTTGATTTACATTGACTTAAAGAAAAATGACTTAAAGAAAAATTAACTAACACGCTAATTGTCGGATTCACCTATCGTATTCAAGTGTATTTATTGCCCACAAAAGTACGAATTCCGTCTTACCACTCTTCTTCTAGTTAGCTGGTGTTTCTTTGACAAGTTTCAGTCCAGTTTCAGTCCTCGAGGTCCCCGCGCGCCAGCATTCACCCCCGCGAAATGACTGTTTCGATACCGTGAAGTGACATTCCTGACTATTAAAACCAAACACTCCTGTCAAGTTTATTTAATAATAATAATAATAATACATGGGACTTCTCACACAGCGTCATCTAGTCCCAAAGTAAGCAAGTATTATGCTTGTGTTATGGGTTACTAGACAACTGATATACATACTTAAATATTCTTTATGATATATACATATGTATGTATATTTGCGAAGACACCACACACATATAACAACCAAGACCCGGTACCAGTATCAATATTCATCATATTAAAACTGACCCGACCTGGGATTCGAACCCGGGACCTCTAGCTTCATAGGCAGGGTCGCTACCCACTAGGCTAAGCGGTCGTCAATTACCTATGATATTGCCAGAAGTAAGTATAGCTTAGTCTTTCTCCAGTCATTTCTTTGCTATCTTCTTCAGGTATATCGAAAAGCTATAGGTTGGTCTATTTTCAACTAATTGACATTTCTGCAATTAAATAACTAGACCGTAAATTCACAACTGATAAGTGAACTAAGTAATCAAAAAAGGACATAAACAGTGATAGTAGGTACACCTAATTTTAACAGATGATTATCTAACAATTGTTTCAGAACTCGTGTGTAAGTGATCAAATCATGAATGCTTGGCAGAATGGGTTTTGGAAAGGAACGCGGGTGAATTTTAAAGTAAAAAGTGATTTAATAACCAATATTTAACATAATTTGTATTTGTACGCAACAACTGGTCAACTGATATCCGTTTGTTTTAGAGTCTGAACAGAATGAAAATCAGGATACTTTACAGTTAGTATAAAAACACTTATTTTTATCATAAAATATTGCAATTTATGTCCCATTTATTGTAATTAATCGAAGTGACAAACACAAAACGTTTGGCTGGAAAGTTTTTTTTTTGTGTGATTTCTATTTTGTGTAGTTGGTTTTTCGCAAGGTTTTAGTCTATAAGTTGTTGTCGTTCTTCTGATTATATTGATTATAACATAACCGTCTTGTAGACGGTTTATAACATTTTTTTTTTAATTTCAATATGCCTCGAGGCAAGCATTGGCAATAACGATGCATCGATTTTTTTTTTCGTTTCAAATTTGTTAATAAATAACGCATAATAACATAAGAGAATATTTTTAATACAAAATACCTTTAAATGTATAATTTAACGCTGGAATTGATTTGTGATCCCCTGGCTAATCCAAAATAACAGCAACGCGTTTGTTATAGGCAGAGCAAGAAAAAAAGCGATATATTATTAAATTCAATTGCGTTCACGGCACCGCTCGTCGCTGTTGGAATGGCCAGAAGGGTAATATTGTAATAAAGCTTAATTAAATACATATATTTTGATGTTCAAAGCTATTCGTAACACTTTGCAGAGCGCCCGCTGTGATACACGTTAGCTATTTTATAGACAGTACTGACAAGTGGTCGGAAGTAGTCGTCGCTGTGATCTTACTCAGAAAAGTAAACGGTTTCGCTTTTCATCCTGTGACATTACAATTATCGATATTGTATTATTATTGTATTTATTCGATTTAATTAAAAAAAAAACATGTTTATTATATCTTTAATAAAACCCATCTGATTGTAGTTTCATTTGTAATAGTCCTCAACAATTATTTGGACCTATTTTTTGGGATAATGATATACTCAATAATACCTGGGACGTCCCACACAGCGCCATCTAGTCCCAAAGTAAGCAGAGCTTGTATTATGGGTACTAGATAACTGCGATGTATTTTCATGCATGTGCATTTCATAAATAAATATTTGCAACGAAACACGCTACCTGGGGACTTCTTTTAAGAGGCAACCGGAGGACAAAACCGTAGCATAAGATTCAAGTTATGCACTGAGAAAAATGTAATAGGTTTTTGTTCGTAAATACGGATAATATTAGCGTACTACTCATAAAAACGGACTAGGAGGCGTTACCAATGATTCGTCAGGAAAAAATATCATGTTAACCATAATTAACCATATTTATTTATTACAGATTTGAAAAGTAACATTTTTAGACTAACTTTCTTCGGGACACATATAGAATATGCAAATAATGATCTGTTTACATTATGCCTAATATTATGCCATTTCTGACAAAACCCATTTTTCTCAGTGTGTCAATCTGTGATGTTTGTGTGTGGTATAAAATTATGTGTTAGGTACCATGAAATATTAATGTGAATTCGAAATGAAAAAAACGCTGTAGGTATTTTCTTGTAGGTATTAAGATATACATCTTAACCTTGATATGAATAATAAAATATGTTTCATGTGGGATACATTCACGAGATAATATTTAGATTGATAAAATAAAATTGTACATTAAATCAATTGATTACAAAAAATCAGTGGAAATAGAAAACACCCGTAGAAGTCTTTCATTATATGCCTAGATGAACCTTTGCAATACAATGCTACAATGGGAAAAGTCAACAGAAATGACCGGCCAACTTTTACACACTTGTGTGTGCGTTTGTGATTCAACAGAACACATACTCTCGGTACGCCATACTAACCATGTACAAACCGTCTCTGCTGTGTGAATTATAACCGAACAGTTAGGTGATATTTTTAACTACGTTTGTTGACACCGACTCTCTATCCGAACATTATATAATCAAAGTCTATATCTTATTTATATGTCAATGCTAAAATCAAGTCGTGACGTTGTACCACAGTAGTACCTAATCAATATTTTAATACATACCGATTCGATACTGACCTTCTTGACTTCCAAAGCCTGACGTTTGGTTATAAAGCAGTTGCAATGCTTAGTATAATTAAACATAATGCTAATGATAGTATGCCACGCCCACTGATAAAAAAGAGATAAGAGACAGACACACACACATCAGTTCATGCCGCGAGCGGCGCGGCGTCGCAAGTCTGTGTGTGGAATTTTTCAAATTTATTACGATATTTTAATGTAAAATACGATATAACTGTTACCGATGGCAACTTTCATGAGAAAAACTGTTGTGAATTTACGTTATATCAATCAATGCCGTAGGTTATGTGTGCTTGTGCAAAGGAATGTGAGTAAACATGTTTACTTGAAAAATACCTATCTGGTTCTGATGGTTTGTGTCAACTCAACACTATTTAGTCAGTAATATGTTTGAGACATTAATTTGAAAACATTAGAAGCTACTCGTCTCTTTCAATGAATTTTATTCATCATATTTTGGGTTTGGAGCAATGACCCAACGATACAGTAAACAAGACAACCTTGAACGTTCAATATTGAGCTCTTGGCCTGTGACACTAAGTGGATATTGCAATGAAATGAAAGGATTAACAAAACGAGAAAAAGTAACAAACTAGAAGTTTGTTAACAAGTAACAAACTGGAAGTTTGTTACTTTTCATAGTATAGAAATCGCGTACAATTTTTTTTAACGTGACGTAGCTCATGTGTAATTATTTTAACATTGTAAATAACACAGTAGGCAGTAAGCAACTAGGCACACATGTCGCTCGGTAACAAGATGCGAGATTCGTTTTATCAGTAACACTTGTAGGTAGGTATGTAATTTATCAGTAGGCGCGTTAAAAAACGATGTCATTTTTACCAAATATAATAATAATTTGTATATATTGACCTCATCATGTTTAGGATTCCGTATAGCCAAATGGCAAAAAAACGGAACCCTTATAATTTTGTCCTGTCGTCGGGCTGTTGTCTCTGGAAATAAAACTCCAAAATAATTTAATCATAAAAATTAGTTTAAAAACTTAAACTCGACTTCGGAAGGAACGAACTGAAAAGCAAGAAACAAGGTTTTTTTTATATTTTAATATGTTTAGGGCCTGGATTTTAGTCCTTTTAGCCGCTATTTCGTTTCTTCTTTCCGTCTGAAATCAAAGCATAAGGATATAAATACTCATGTTATAGCCGTGGTCACATGCTGGTAATAATAACATTTTTTACAAAAAAAAAATTTGAAAGCGCTCAAGTGCGTGTCGGGCCACGCGCAGTGTAGGGTTCCGTAGTTGCCCGTCTCAATATGCGTACTTAGAGCGTTTTGCTTTTACAATAACATCACAAAGATAAAATGCATCTAGTTTTCGCTTAATGGCTAAACGCTATCTGTCCTTTTTCTATGGAATTTTTACAAAATTTTTACTAATATAAAAGTAAATTTTAAAAGTTAATCTATTACTCGTTAAATAATACAGTCTAGTTAGCTGTGATAGTTTTTCTTTTAACTACGTTATATATACTCCTGTCATGATTTTTTTCCATATATACAAAAACAACGGTTTAGCTGGCAGAGGGGGGAGGGACACATGACTATAACAAAAATTAAGACTTCAGGAGTGCATATCTTAACAATTGTTGACTTAAATAAAAAAAAATCGTTTGTAACTTTGACACTTGTCAATTTTTAAGACCTTTCGTTTAGTACATCTCGCGTTAATATACAATTTTTTTTTCGTACGTTAGTTACATGTATGACGACCTATCCCAAAAATTTTTTTTTTTCTTAATTTACAATTTAAAATACGTCGTTGTGTAGCGGTTCATAGATTACACCTACCTTCCAAATTTCATCTATATAATGCTAATAGTTTCCGAGAAAAACCACAGACGGACAGACAGGCAGACGGACATGACAAAACTATAAGAGTTCCTTTTTTGCCATTTGGCTACGGAACCCTAAAAAGGTAATAAGGACATGGTTTTAGGTTTTAAACTCATGTTTTATAATAATTCTTTTAAAATTTTACTTCTATATAGCTATAGATAATGTTCCTATATGTTTTATATTCTGATACCACACTACGTTGTTATTAATAAATCCTATTAAAAAATTTAAATAACTTCTAGAAAAATGCCTCAAAATCATTGTTTCTTAACAAATTGTCCTTTTTGTTATCTATACGAGTTTTTTTTAGATGTATTTCAAAACTGTAATTAAAATGACATGCAAACAATCCACAATATTTTTAACAACGACATATAAACCTACGCTGGAGCTAATACCACCGGGCAACGCTGCGCTGCCTCCCGGCGGGTAATGGGTGTTTGGGAGGGTTTCCTGTCACTTCTCAGGAAGTCTATACATAACATTATTAATATAAGAAACTTTTAAATATTTCAGGTATATAAACACAAATGGAGACGAACGAACGAAAGCTTCGCCCGTTGTCTCGACGTCCATTCATATTGTAAACTTCGACATTTCCATACGAGCAGCGTCTCTAACGAGATAGTTGCATTCAGATTATCTGACATCGGCGAGGGTATCAGAGAAGTCGTAATTAAAGAATGGTAAAGAATTTTAAATATAATATGTATAATATAGGTAAACGAGATGCTATTACGTGACTATTAAGCGACGACAGCTCGAACTTAAGGCGTATGAAAGATCTATTTGGCTATATTTTTAAATTTTCTACTGCTATCTCTTCTTTAATGAGTGTAGGGAAAATTTTGGAAAATATATATTTCCTTTATTGGAACATATATTTTATTTGGGACGCTTTATAATGTCTTATCTTTCGAACTACTATATGAAAATGAAATCCCAACAGATGCTATTTTTGACTCTTAATTTCTATCTACTTATTAACGAGAAAGAATTCCTTTGTGGTACTTATGCGAAAATGTAGTAAAACTTTATGCCTATAAACTGTACGTTTGAATTATCTCTACAATATTTTCTCTTATAAAAATTAAACATTTTCTAATTTCAACGCTACAGAATGTAGGCGGGTCTCTGCGCGGGGATGAACAAGCGTCAAGCAGTGCCGCCTCGGCTGTCTGACGAGAAGGGTGTATAAACGCTACTCTTTCGAGCTATTATTTCCTCGATCGCCACGATAAATAATAATATGATGTGATAATTCTTTACCTAAAGACGTTTATCTAATTTGTGAACTATATAGAGTCATTGGCGCTTGGAGGCTTGCTTCTCTTCACTTATTTGTTTGTGGTGTATATATTTTGAAGATATTTCACAATGTCTAAAACATCAAAGATTAAGAAAACAAGAGCTATAGGACGTTTGAACCTTACTACATGTTATTCCTAAACTTATTATATAAATATGTTTGCTCTGTCTGTACATACAATTTATTTGTCAAATTTTGTGGTTACTGTCCATTTTATGACTCCTTGCCTTAAATTCTACCATTTTTAGGGTTCCGTATCTCAAAAGGAAAAAAAACGGACCCTTATAGGATCACTTTGTTGTCCGTCTGTCTGTCCGTCCGGTCTGTCCGTCTTTCTGTCAAGACCCTTTATCTCGGGGATGCGTGGAGGTATCGAGTTGAAATTAAAACTGTGTACTCGGTCTACAGTCCTAGAAGCTGTGAAGAAATCAAACTTCTAAGTTAACGTGAAAAAAAGGCACGGCCGTTTATGCCACAAAAAACTTATATTTCGACAATCTCAAAGGAATCAAAATTTATAGGGTACTTTCCTTTGACTTAGAACTATGAAATTTGGCAAGAAATCTAATAACCGTCTTATAAGTATAGGAAAAATCTGAAAACTACACACTTGTAATTAAATAATAAAAAAAAATTTTCTTTATTCACAGTACTTAATCAATCATCGAGGCTAACCAATGGTGTATCATCATCATCATCATCATCATCATCATCATCAGCCCATTTTTACCCCACTGCAGGGGCTTAGGCCTCCCCCAGGGTGAGGAGGGGGGCTTGAAGCTTAAGTCCACCACGCTGCTCCACTGCGGGTTGGGAACTATAACGACCGCCATCTATTGACAGCGTCCGGGACCGACTGCTTAACGTGTCCTCCGAAGCACGGTGTCAGTGATATTGTGTACTTAAGTGTGTCGTGATAGCCCAGAGTGCAACGAACCTGTCTTAAATTTATAAGGCCCCACAGGGCCATGGTTCGAATCCGGGCGTGTACCAATAGTGTATGCACGGTCATAATTGTATGGGTGACCAAATCCATTTACTTATATATTTTTTTAAATTACAATTTTTTTTTAAATATATTGTACGGTGGTACGAAATCCTTCGTGTGCGAGTCCGACTCGCCCTTGCCGGTTTTATTTCAATTTGTTGTTTCTCTGTCTATTCCTATGTTCTTTTGTAACTCAAGAACGGCTTGACTGATCTTGACACAAATTTAGAGAAAATTTAAGTTAGAACTGGGTTTGTATAGAGCTAAAACTTCGAAATTTCTATTACTAGGATACTTACAGACGTTTTGACATTTTGGCCCTATACAAAGCTAGTTCTAACTCAAATGAGACTATAATTCAAAACAAACTAATATTGAAATGCGTGTTAAGGCCGCATTCGTTTAAGAGCCCTTGTATGGGCGTTCAATTGGGCGTTCATGCGTCCAACCCCTTCTTAACAGGTATAGTTAAAAGTAACCAATCCAATATCGATTCTATATCGAAGGCGACATATTTGGCCTAAGATCATTCTATAATATTTTTTTGTGAAATTGTACCTTTTAAAAAAAGACACTATGAAATAATAACAAATATATTGAGAAGGTACTAAAACAACGCTGTCGGTCCATACATACATAAGCAAACCTATTGAAATTGATATATGATTTACGTAAACACTAAGCCAGAGACTGAATTATTTTATTTCCAAAGAAACACCCCAGCAGACACAGCGGCTCATTGTCAGCTATGTCTAAATACGCATTTACTAACTTCTAGCCCAATCTGAATTTCCAGGTTCGTGAAAGTGGGCGACAAAGTACAGCAATTCGACAACATCTGCGAAGTGCAGAGCGACAAAGCATCTGTGACGATAACGAGCCGATATGACGGAGTGGTCACACGCTTGTATTGCAAAGTAGACGAGACAACACTTGTTGGACAACCATTAGTCGATATTGAAGTGCAAGGCTCTGAAAGTGAAGGTGATTTTAGGAAATGTGTTCATAAGTATTCGAGATTAGAAAATATAGACGTGCATGGCCGTCTTAAGTTTCTTAAGGCGGGTGTTCACGTTTGCTGAAACTCAAAAGCGCTAGTAGGGGAAAGCGGATAAGTGTTTACGGTTGCAAATATTCACGAAACTATCAGCAAGACGGTGCGGAGGACATAAGAATAAGAAATAAGGGATTAAAGAAAGATTTGGTATTTGTAACTATTTAGTTTAGTTTGAGTTACGAATACAACCGTATTTTGATTTGTAGGTATACGTATTTCTCAGGAGTGTAACATAGACTTATATAAATGCCCACAACGATAACTGATCATGAATGTAACTCTCTGAACAATGAAAAAAAAAGTAGAAAAATCTCTTGTTTTACGTGGATACGTCTATGTGACGTCTACGTGAAAACATATTAGACAGTCTTCAAGCTTTGTATGCCAGCATAATAAGTATAAATTATTTTATTCTTATCCATCTTCAAAATCTGAGTATTATTTTCTATAATACACGATTTTTATTGCTATGTTCTTAAAGTATTCCAAAGCGCATATTTCTACCTACAACTCATCTGGTAAAAGTGTCGTATCAAATTCGTTTATAAATGTGGGTAATCTTCTCTACAACATCCACGTTTTTGCATTGTTTCGTTACCGCTTACAATCCGAGGCACAAACTTCATCAGGAAGTAGGTACTTTATTTCTGTCTGATTCTAACATAGCATTGACTGGACGGATAGCTTCCTATTTTGATGATACGGGATCATTCAAATTGAATTGTTTTTTTATTTCACGAGCACTTGTTATTAAAAACTTGCGGCAACGATGATAAAACGGTTTTGTGAGTTTTAAAAAAGTCGTATGATTGACGTACGATTTATGTTTTTGCATCGTACGTGAAAATAAAGTCTAAAAAATCGTATGGATACTAATTAAATCGTACACTGATTAAAATATACCCTACAGCTACTTACTAACAGATGGCGCTTTACAATATTAAATATTTTCTAGAAATTTCTTGTGTCGTAACCTTGACTCTTGCTCTTGGCAACGCAATTCGTGCAGCGCTTTCCTTAATAGAAGACCGATCAAATATAATTATACAATATCTATTTATTTTCTTTTATCTCAAAGTCAAGAATTTCGTAAAATAAAAAAATCTGTTACCACGTCACTTCGTGAACAGGTTCAGTCCAGCGCCATCTCTTGTTTCAGAGCAGCATTTTAAAAATATTCATAGAAGTTATCTGAACACTAAATAGATACCTATCTATCGTCTGTATCATTACAGAATTTTGTATGCAATGCCCTTCTATGAATCTACTTATTAATGTATCTCTATGTTTGCCACAACCATTATCAGTACATATTTTTATTACTTATTAATCAGTGTTATAATTACACTTTCAATCACTAGATGACGCATGTATCAAACTTATACTATACCATAACATAGTACTTACGAAAAATACTGTACATTCATACATCGCGTTATAAGAGTTTCTTAATATAATAAAATATATACATTAGAAGTAATTAACTAATACTTGCTTCGTCAGTACGTATTCTGAAATTGATACGTACGGAGAAGTTTTATGAACATTATCATGAAGATCCACCTGTGTTCCTAGTTAGAGCACGCAAACGCAAATTGCACGAACAGAAAGCTCCAAACTATAACGCCAGCAATGGTTTTAAACGTCATGTGAACGAAGTCGTATATATGAGATATTGAGTTCACTAACGCACTGCCAGATGGCCGATACTAGAACTAACGCCATCTGTTAACGCCATAAGTGAACAAAAAGAGGTGTGTAAATATGTTATCTACTTACCGACTTAGTTGACTTACACACCACCAGATGACCGATAAAAACTGTTCACGAAATCACCCTATTGATTATAACAAACGAAAACATAGACGTATCCACGTCAAAATGTAGTTAAAAACCATCGAAAAAGTGTAGATTTTACAAATTACCACTTCAATGAGCATTAATTTTCAATAAACATTCTGATCTATTAGCTCGTTGTTGTGATTACCGATTAAACTTTCTTGTATTAGAAAATATAGTAATTTTTGAATCATTAATAACCATGGAGTAAATAAATTGCACAGCAGCGTCTAGGAACTTTGATAATCTATGATGCGTAAAAATCCACAGATCTTGCAGTCCCCGCAACCATCAGTTTCATTGAAAATGAACCTCCTCAAATCCGATTTTCACAGATTATTTTATTTTATTGCCACGAAATCGTGGCATTGCCACGATTTAAACTGCAGCCTCTGATATCCTTAAACGTTTTGAACTCGATAATGAAGCATTCGAACGAATACAAGCCGAAAGGCGATGACCGTAATGTTAACAACTTCCCGATCGTCCATAAAATCTAACATGTGATGTCAAATTTCTTGTTCGATTTCCAACCGATTTCCAAAATTTTGGTCTCAAACTGTAGCCACCGACGCCCTCTAACCTTTTGTATAACACTTTGAAGCGATCCGACGAATACCCTCTGAAATATAGTAACTTATATCCGCAAACACCAGCGATCGACCAAAAAATCTCATCTTTCGGAAATAATTTCTCTTACAATTACCAACCGATTTCCAAAAAATTGGTCTCAAATTGTAGTTACGTTAATAGCCAAGACACTTTTTTTTTTATTTTCGATATCCGTCCCCAATCTTGAAATATTTTGGATTTAGTAAAAAAAAAATCCGAAAAAATCCCGATTTTTTACATTTTCCAATTTTTTTCGAAAACTACCAAACCGATTTCCAAAAATTTGGTGTCATATGATGCGCAACTAAATTATTGATCTTTTAAAACTTTAAAATCTTAGCTAGACTTCATACCCTCGGAGTTATGGCTGAAAATGCGTCTCTCGTGAAATGGATTTGATAGTCATTTTCAATGACAAAAATGTTTGAGCTTACAACAGATAAATCGATAGATAGATAGATAGTGTGTGCATGTTTGTCGCAAATGTAACACAGTAGTATTTATTGTCTATGATTTCATTATACTAGTGTAGGCGTATGAGTGTAATTGTTACGAATTAGCTTTGTGTAAAGTTTTAAATTAGTGTAGCGTAAAAACGCGTTTAGTTAGGATGTTGATTTGGGTGTCATTATAAAGAGCTCACGGATCACTACTAGAAACTAAAGCCAAACAATAAACATATTTACAAAATATACTTGAAAATCGGTATTAGGTAAATTGAAAATTACGAAGTTTAATTAAAAATTAAAAATTAAAAAAATTTTAAGGGTCATTCATATGATTCGTAAATATACTTATAATTATTGATTTGAAATTTGAAAGAAATCACACAACGCAAGAAATGCAATAAGCGCAAAAAAGTATAGTGTCAAGCGAATGCGATAATTTTTTTTACAGATTCGTCTTCTGGTTCTGATGTAGACAACCCACCAACGAAAGAAACTCCTGGTCTGCAAAGTATAGCTCAAACAGTTAAGGTCCTGACCACTCCTGCTGTTAGAAGAATAGCTTCACAATTCAATGTAAGACCTCATTAAACGCTTTCAGTAATTTGCACCAAATTCAGATCTTATTACATTGTATTATATTGTGTTTTTATTGTTAAAATAATATTCAAATAATCATAATATCTATGTACCTATATATATATGTATGTATACTAAATATTATAACTAACCATATATTTACAAGGAAAATATTATTGGGGATATAATTGTAATTAATTAATGAGTTTGCTGTGAATTAAAAAACAATAAAAAAAAATTATCAATTTAAATGCTGATAATTTGTGAATGGATTCACAAAAAAACATTAATTCGTTTTTGATTAAACATTTATATTTGAATAAATAAAGACGTAATTAAACGTATATGGAATAATATGTATCATATTGCTACAATTTTCAAGGGAAGAGCAGTAAGTTGAAATGTAGGTATTAAAGAACAGTTCCATTATATAGACCAGTTGTACAGAAGACAATTTATTTCTAAAAAATATTTAATCTTCAAAACAATTTCTGCTGAAAATATTTGTCAAGTGTCATTTCCACGATTTTTCCTTTTGGTTCGATGTACGGAGAGGCAACCTTTGGCAGTTCAAATAAAACGTCTACTTGTGACTTCAGTATCAGTGGAAAAATGTAAGCCTGTGACATAAAGACGATATGATGGACATGAGGAATCTATAAGGGTTTCGTTTTCTCCAGTCACCATTATCAAACTTTGATACAACTTTTTATAGCCTATTTATGTAACTTTTGTCACTCTCATCAAACTTTTGGTAAACCCGACGATGGAAAAGCCAACAAATTTTGTCAACTTAATTTACTTAATTTTTTTTATTTGTATCTTAGTAAGTAACTAGTGACGGGTAATACACAAAGACCTAGACAGAACACAATGTCATACACGCGTCACGCTCTTCTTCCTACCTCAACCTATGGCTCAAATGTGACAACTTTGGCTCGAACTAAATGGCCAGCATTACCCACTTCTTAATTGAATTGATTCGAAGCTCGGTGGTTATTTTGCAGGTTCTATTTTTATTCAATATGCTCAGTAGCTACAACGGCATTTTCATAGTTAAATTCCTATAATTTGGGTACATTTTAGGGGTCGCAAAGCTATTATCACACCATAAGTTCTCAACATTAAGCCTCTTACTGGAGAACTTTTCGTATACAGATATTGTGGTAATTTAAGATTATGCACTAAACAAATAAAACAATTCAAGTTATTATGATTTCAGCTAGATTTAAGCACAGTCAAAGCGACAGGTAAAAATGGACGAGTTTTAAAAGAAGATGTACTGAGTCATCTTAACATAAACTCAGACGAATCAAATAAAGTTCCTGAAGCTTCTACGGTACAAAGCGAAGCTGTAGTGACGTCACGGGGAGTGGTTGCAACCGAAAATATCGTGGAAGATAAAATTGTACCAATCACAGGATTCACTAAGGCTATGGTTAAATCTATGACAGAATCAATGGTGAGTTATATACAATATGTCCAAAACTTCTTGAATTTTAAATTTCTAGAGATAGAAATCGAGATTGTCAAAGACTACGCTACACTTTTTGTTTTAGGACCGCATGTTGCTTATGTATTATTTTAAAAAAGAAATCAAACTCAAAAATGAAATAACAAATAATAAAAACCGGTCAAGTGTGAGTTAAGCTCGCGCTAAGAATCTGTAACTAAATGAAGGAAAACATTTAGTAAAATGTGGGTAAAATTATCACACAAATAGTCTATGGAGGCAAAGTACTTACAAAGAACACTAGAGAGCTTTAGTATTAAGTTTAAAAATAAAAAAGTTTTAAAAACCCGTCAACGCAAAGTAAAAGCACTAAAACTCAAGAAGTATTAAACTATTATAAAATTTAAAATTCTCACGTAAAACAGTTATATCCCGTACCTGTAAATTGTGACAAAGCAAATAAATTCAAAATTGTAATTTAAATGAAATTTAAATTTTATTTTAAAAATATTTTTATACCGCGTCTTTAGAAATCCATCTTTACAGTTTATGACTTATGTAACATGTTTCTGGGAATCAGCAAATGAAAATTCGTAATAATTGCGAGAGTAATATAAATATAACTAAAATGTTATAAGGCATTGCAGGATAGGATAAACAAAAACAAAACATAAGTATTTGCAGTAAAAATTAACATAAATTTCCTCTCAGAAACCATTACCAAATATATGCAGGTTAACCAAACACATATTAGTTTATCTCTGCCAACTATTCGTTAAAGTTTATAATATTTAAGTCATATTTATATTTTGGTATATTTTTATAAGGGTATAGAACAAAAAAACAAGGGGTAGTGCATTCTATAATCATTGCCTAATTAAAGAAAATTACATAGATTATAGAGCTTGTTTTTCTCGTTTCAGTTAATTATTTTTTACGCAATTGGGCTTTAAGGGGGTAGCATTGGGAGTAGGGTTTTCATACAAAAAAGAGGGTTCGGCTCGTGTCTAATCCTCGATGTATTTCTGGTTCAATATTTACAGAAAAAATATATGTAATAAAAGAAATACTGTCACAGGACGGTACGTTTTTTTTTAATATCTTGTTTAGAATAAATTCCTGAAAAACATGATTTTCGTCGGTTCTTCGTTTTTGAAAATAATGAGCCGTAAATTCGTTCATCATCATCATCAGCCCATTTTTTACCCCACTGCAGGGGCTTAGGCCTCCCCCAGGGAGAGGAGGGGGGTGGCTTGGAGCTTAAGTCCACCACGCTGCTCCACTGCGGGTTGGGAACTGTAACGACCGCCATCTATTGACAGCGTCCGGGACCGACTGCTTAACGTGCCCTCCGAAGCACGATGTCAGTGATATTGTGTACTTAAGTCAGAAAAACTCATTGGTACACGCCCGGATTCGAACCATGGCCCGATGGGGCCGAATTTGAGACAGGCTCGTTGCGCTCTGGGCTATCACGACACGTTATTCGTTCTTACGACGTAAATTCGTTATTAATGCAAATTAAAAAAAAAAGCAAAAGGTATCGTCCTAGGGACAATCTTTCTTAATGACCCTGCAAATTTTGGTTTCAATTCATACACATTTCAGGGGTGGAAACAGTCACGGTCCGCAAGCTGTTTCGACGGGTATTTTATAGGTATTTTTGGGAATCCGCTCTTGTCATCTCTGACACTCAGGAATAGGTCGGAGAAGGAGGATTGAAACGGCAATTGCGATGTCAATTCAAAGCCACGAAGAGAAAGACTATCCCTTTAAAAAATGTGTATTGCTGATTTTTATACTCGTATTTTGCAATAGTTTTAGGGATTTCATTTCCTATTGCAAAATACATGCATTAAGAAAGTAAAGAACGATAAATAAAAGATTTACATATAACACAAGGTCATGTAGGTATTTCTATACTATACATAGTAATATCAATAATAACATATAATATAATATCATGTATCTATACTAAAAAACAATTAAAATAATACTCACATTAATCTTGCATTTACTGACATTACATTAAGGTACATTTTACTTTGACTATTATTTTCAGAAAATACCGCACTTCGGTTTCAGCGATGAGTACGATGTCACGAAACTTGTGGAAGTACGCCAGACGATCAAACACTTGGCCGAAAGTCGAGGTTTCAAACTGACCTACATGCCTTTCATAATTAAGGCGGCTTCTCTCTGCTTGACACGGTATCCTATCCTCAACAGTAGTTTGGACAGTGGCTGCGAGAACATCATCTACAAAGCCAACCATAATATAGGCGTCGCCATGGACACACCCAATGGACTCGTCGTGCCTGTCATCAAGGTTACTGATCTTATTTTATTCAAAATCTTACAAATCTTTTTACTTACTACTTACAGTAGATTATCCTACGCCTTTGATTCTTTGCAAGCTTTGAAGATATAAATACTTTAACATCGTACCTATGCGTTCTCTGATATTTAATTAATCTACGTTATGTTTAATATTGTTACGTACACATTCTCGACGTCATTATCTTTAGGTTCCTTACAAAAATAAAATTGATTTAATGGGAGTTTTATGGAAGCGCAACCACCTTTGAACCCTCGAGTATATAAAACGCACTTGACAATCGTCAGGAATCAGTCGAATCGAGTAAAAGTCAGTGAAGTATGAAAGTGTGTGAGGAGAAGTGAAGACTTGTTAGTGCACAAGACGTCGACAAATGGGTGTATACCAATATTTTTACTAAGTATATCATTATTGTACTTTTTTTCCAAATTGGATTAATGAAATGTCCCTGTGACGTCCTGGACAGATGTTTATTGTTTGCTTTCCTAGTTCCACTTCCACCAGCCCATTATGCCTCACTGCAGAGGCTTAGGCCTTCCCCCAGGTTGAGGGGGCTTGGAGCTTAATCCACTACGCTGCTCTATTGTGGGCTGGCGGATTTTAACGACTGCCATCTCTTGATGGCAACCGGGACCGACGGCTTAACGTGCTCTCCGAGACACGGAAGTAGTGATAGTGATGTACTTAAGTCGGAAAAAACTCATTGGTACACGTCTAGATTCGAACCACGGCTGCACGGTCTTCTAAACCAGATATAGGTTCGCTGCGCTCGGACTATCACAACGCATTGTTTGCCTTATCTAAGACCAAATAAGATCAATAAAATAAATTGTTAAACTATATGTTAACCAAAAACATGTTGAATAGATACGTGTACAATAGTTAACTGCTTTCCTCTTCAGTGAGGTGCCCCAAAGACGAAAGTTTGCTGAATCGATAATATTTCACAGAGCATTGGAAATATCTGGAATTCTTCTTCTTTTTAATTGTGATTATATATTATTCTATAATTATTTTCTGCTTATATAAATTTCGCCATATCTGGAACTTAATAATACAGAAAACAATCCAAGTGCATATCAGACCACGCATACTGAAGCTGTGAAGGGTACTCCTCAGTCGAGATGAACGTTCATAGTTAAAATTAAAAAAATAAGTTTAAAAACAAATATCTCAAAAACTACTCTATATATCTCATTGAAACCAATTTTCACGGAAAGTGTTGTACCTCCTAACTTAAATATTTTCAGAATCTCCCACCACATAATAAGGGATTTTCTGACATCTAATAAAAAAAATCCCAAGATGGCGCTGACAGACACGCTACTATAGAATATTATTCAGTTAAATATAAAATCCGCTTCAAATAATTTTTTTGTCGAGATAGCGCTGCCTATGTTAGTTGTCTAGCTTTTTCACACAAATGAAGTTAAATTCATATGTGAAATGTCTAGTAGCGTGTCCGATCAGCGTCATCTATCGAGCTATTTGGAACAATTTTTTTTTTTTAAATTAGCTGTCGGAAAACCCCTCATTAAAAAGTTAAATAGTGAATACTTTTCAGGATCTTAGGAACGCATATATGTTGTTTATGGTATCTATTGTAGTTATTTATAATTTGATTGTGGATTTCGCAACACCGTTGTATGCATTGCATTGCATACAAATATGCATTGTTGCGGTTCATAGATTACATGCACCTACTTTCCAAATTTCATCTACATATTAAGAATCTACCACTAGTATCCAAGTAAAATTGCTGTGACAGACGGACAAGAAGAAATAATGAAGGTTCCGTTTTTGGCCATTTGGCTATAGAACTCTAAAAGAATTGAAATATAAAAGCACCACAAGAGCTACCCTTTTTCGTAACCACCATGCTCTCTTTGTATAAGAAAGATGGATAGTATGAGTTACGTTCACTAAACGAGGTCAGCTTTTTCTATATTTTCAATTCACAAGCCTTACAGAATGCTGGAGTCAAGTTGTGCACCTAGATCTTTCCATTCCAGCAACACAAATCCATCTAATGTAGCTGACAACAGTGCACAGACTTCAGTCTTGTATTATACTTTGAATTTGCCGCAGTAAATTAGGTATATTGTTGAAATCATAGACGGTTGAAATATATTTTCACAGGAGGTGCAACGCAAAAATGTAATGGAAGTGATGCAAGAATTAAGTCGACTGCAACAGAGCGGTGCCAAAGGGCAGCTGGGTCTCAAGGATCTGTCGGGGGGCACGTTTACGTTGTCCAATATAGGAGTCGTAAGTTTCATTACTATTTTTCAACTGTGTATTATTATTGACCCATTATGTATGGAAGAGCTGCCCGCCTCTGATCGCGGTGGCGCGTGGCAAGCGGCATGCGGTTTCTATACATTTGAATATAGAGACAAAGGAGCGGCCCGGCCGTTAGGCCTTAGCCTTACTGACTCAAACAATTTCGTCGTTTTAGAAGGCCGTAGTAATTACTAAGTCTAATAAATTCTTTATGCACCTGTCCGCCAGAAAAAAAAAACAAAATGTCTTAACATAGCCTAGAAGATGCTAAAATGCTTAAATTTCCTTATTTTTTTTATTTTTACTTTTTCTTTTAATTACAAAATCCTTAATTTAAATTCCGCCTGAAAGCACCCGAAAGTATAAATTTTCATGCATTCATAGTTAAGTATGTTGCTGGATAGCGATATTGTGTTTAATTATTTATCTATCCCACTGTATCCTACTTGATAACGCTAACTATGATTTTGCGGTAACCGGTTTTCGGCCTGGGGCAAAAATTTTATGGAAATAGATTGTCTCCTTTGGTCTTTATTTACATCGCAACGGAGCAACAAAACGACAGGATTTTTAGATAAAATATTTTAAAATTGACTGAACCGATTTAAATAATATCCCATAACGTAGGTGCGTACGTTAGAATGGATACGAGTAAAATATATTTGTGCCATACTACTTTTTGAACAATAGACCCCATATGAAATGAGACAGAAGGCTTACCGTTTTAACAACTAAAACGTAATAGTTCGGCCGCACAATTTCATGTGAAAAACAACGAAGAATGTCATTCTTTTTAAAGACAAATAAAAATATATTCTTGCTCTATATACGTAATGCATTCTAGACAAGGATACCCCATGTACCGGGATAAGAGAATATTTTTTTCGGTCACTTTTACTCATACAAAACCTACCTAGTAAAATATAATTCATAATATTGGCTATTATAAATAATATTTTAATTCAATATTCGGTTTTGGGTCAACACGTCACATAAAAAAATGTCCAAATTTAAAGTATACGAAATATGTTATATACTTACCAAATTATATACCAATTTAACAATTTTAATTTAAAAAATTGCCTGGATCAAATTTAGGGTGCCAACCCTGCTTAGTAATGTTTATTTATATATTTTATAGTATATGATAACATTTCACCTGGGAAAAGAATAAGGGGTTCACAAGATAGATCGGGATTTTAGTCTAAGTCGAATCTAAAAGTTAGATCGCTAGTCTTTATAAAACTTAGCGTTTTGCGGTCATCTAATGAATGTTGCAATAGAAGCAATACCGCACGAAATTGCATTAGTGAATGTTCCCCGCCTGGACGCCCGCAAGCCACCTTCTCGACGAGAATAGGCAGACTACCCATCGACCACCGGGGCCGTGTCCTCGGTGAGATGATGTCGGGGTACAGGGGAAATCCTACACCCTCACCTCCTCCCCTACCAGGGGATGTAGTTGACCCGATGATGATCTATAAAGTACTGCCCTCGGAGGGTGCCAATTTTTGCCTGAAACGTCCTAATTGGTCAGCTAAAAAGGGCGCGAAAGAATTGCTGAAAGCGCGGGAAAATCGTAACAATTTTTATGTAAATTTTTTTATGTTAAAAAGGGCGAACGATCGGCTATATCGTTACTTTTACATAGTCAAATTTCTGAACATGAAATGAAGAGCAAGTACTAGCTAGTCGGTGGGAAGCTATGCCTGTAAAGTAATACTGGCATTTTGAATTGCATCCAGCAACAACCAGCCCGTACAAAGGTTGTCCACCGAGCTAACCTGGCCGGTCCAACCTGTACACATTGTACTGCCAGTAGGACAAGGGGACATAGAATTTTCCTGTAGCACTACCAGTAGAGCTATGAGACACCGCATGGCCCTGTGGTACTACTACCAGTAGGACAAATCGATAGCTAGTAAGTAGCACGGGGCTCTAGCTTTCAATATAAAACTTTCTAGCATAATATTTAACTATTTTCACCATTACTAACTTATTTCAGGTTGGAGGCACGTATACTAAACCAATAATATTCTCTCCGCAAGTGACGATTGGCGCATTTGGAAAAATTCAGGTCGGTAGCTACTATATAAATGAATAAATAATTAATAATTTTTGAATTTACTACCGTCGCGCCCCGGCTTCGCACGGGTAGCAGAGCATATAACCCGTAGTGCTTTTTCTATCATAATGTGCTATCAGCTTGTTGTGTCGAATATATGGATTGGATTTAATTAGATTTAAATGTAACGTAAGTTCATCCTACTTGGAGTATTATTTATGTATTTTATTTCCAATTCTATAAATATTTAAAAAAGTAAAGAATAAATACATAATTTCTGCCTAACCACGCGTATAGCGTCGTCCGGTATGACCGCCGGGCTACTTGTAGCGCGATATTTTTATTTCGTGGTAGCTTCTAGAATTTTAATTTAAATTGTATAGTGTAAAGGGCAATCATAATGGGCATAAAATGCTGAAGGTAAATAACGTATTAAATTTGAGAGGGATTAATACTGTATCCGTATAAATTGCTTTCCAATTACCTAATCATATACTTCCTAAATGTTACAAATCTCCCATATATATGATTAGGCACGATATTATATTGTACATTAGAGATATGGCCTCGACGGACGAGACGATCTATCAGACAGTAATAGCCATGCTGTATCGATTATTCTTCCGAAAACAATATTTTAATGAAACCTGTTTTTATTTGCGAAAATTGAGTCTTTAGATGATAGAAATGCTTAGAAAAAAATTGGGAAGTAATGAAATAACATCCCTATATACATAAAAGAATCTACGAATTGACGAGAAGCCCTCTTCTGCGTTTACCGTCTAACCACTCATAATCTAGGTTCGTGTAAGATGGCGAGTTTTAGTCCGAGTTTCGTGCGCGAGGTCCACGTGCGCCGGTCTTCATCCCCGAGAAATACCCGCGCACCGGTGTTCAACCCCGCAAATTGCGTTATGTTACTTCGATGCTGTGAAGTGACATTTATGACTCTACTAAAACCAGACTCCAAAATTGTTCAGTATCCATAGAGTAAATAAATTTGACAGCAACGTTTTGTTTTAATATGGTTTTAATAGAGTCAGAAATGTCACTTCACCTTGTCGAAAATGTCAAACGCAGGCGCGCGGGGACCTCGCGCACTGAAACTCGCCATCTTGCACCAGCTAGCTAGAGTATGAGTGGTTAGACGGTAAACGCAGAAGAGGGCTTCCAGTCAATTCGTACTTTTATGTATCAATCAAATGATTTGCGAGTGTTTACTTCGGGGGTTAATTCATCACATATAGTCATGCATTAATCTTTTCTGAAATTCTTTAACAGGTGTTGCCGCGGTTCGACTCATCCGGAAACGTAGTAAGAGCTCATATTCTAACTGTTAGCTGGTCAGCCGACCATCGCGTTGTCGACGGCGTCACCCTGGCACGCTTCTCAGAAGACCTCAAGAAATATCTAGAAAACCCATATACTTTAATTCTAGACCTTTAGTCTTACGATATACGTACTAAGTAGTACTAGTTCAATGAATTTTTGTATATATTCTGGTTTTATTACTTTTATACGTATAAATTAAATTTTTTATTGTTCGTTTGGTGCTTTATTTTCTGAAACCTGAGAAAAAGGTCTTGCAGGGCATGTGGACAGACAAACAAATAGACGAGCGACAAAGAGTTCCTATAAGGATTCCATTTTAAGGGTTACTGAGCTGAAAGCAATAAGTCGTAGTAGCGAGCTCACTTCTTGTTTAGAAGAAGGCCAGGGCATGTACCAATAAGTTTCTTCTAACTTATGTACATAACTGTCACCGTGCCTCAGAGAGCACGTCGCGTCGGTCCCGCGTGGTTGCCATCAATAGATGGCAGTCGCTAAAATCCACCAATTCGCACTGAAACAGCGTGGTGGATTAAGCCTCAAACCCTCTCATGCCGTGAGGAGACTGAAACTCATTCAGTGGGTTAGTATTGGGCTGATAGTATGGAGCTGTAAGCAAAGTATTGAACCCTTACAATTTCGTTATCTACGTCTGTCTTATCTAGCACACTCGTAGTTTCTACATAATTTATAGAGATAAGTAAATGTTACACGTATATAGGATAGAAATAATCTGACCACGGTTCCCCCTTACAAGTTAGCTGTATTCAGAGGTTGCTTTCGATATGCAGCATCCAAATGTTGGAAGAATTTGCCAAGAGATGCAACTGCATTGAGTAACTTCAAGAAAATTTGCAAAGCGTATCGGCTAGAAGCACAAAATTTAAAATCTTAGATGCAAAAATGTCCAAATTTTAAGTTACGCAAGACTTGCTGAGTTAACTATATGTATTAATTTCGATAGTTCTCATTGTTTTGCTTTTGAATGCTCGAATGACCTACCGCCGCCTGTGTGTGGACCGGCGTTTGTGTGCTTTCCGGGTATTTACACATATAGAAGTTTGATTTATGTTTGTGAGACGGTCGCTTGCGGTAATCACCTAAGGTACTGGCTGAAAACTAGCTTATTTTTGCCTCAAGAGGCTAGAATATACATGCTGAGCCAGAATCTTTTAAAACAAATCGATTTATGTATTTGCTGAATTGTATATTTTATTGCACCTTATGTTCTAATAAACGCTTTTATAATTTTTATATTATTATAGTAAACAGGTAGACCTCTTTTTATTTTAACAACTCGTTCATGAATTATTCAGTTCCAAAGTAGCTTTTCCTATACTCCCTCCCAACCGGGATTTGTTTCTGCTTTCGTTTGAAAGCAGTTAAAAATATGATAAAAATCTTATGTACCTATTTATTAGATATTAATTAGTATGTTGAATCGAATTTGCTTTTAATAACTTATATGAATTAGTTTCGAATGGAATAAAATAATTTAAAAAAAAAATAAAAACCGACTTCAAAAACATAAACTAAAAAGTTAAAAATAAAATTTTCACTTTATAGAAAGGAGCATTAACAGGCGGCATATAGTTAATGAAGTCGGTGCCTACTCACTCAGACACTTTAAATTGTGTTCTATTTTTGTTATAGTTATAAATATATCATTGTTGTAATTGTTATTACCTGGTAAGTACCCATTTAAAGTGTCTGAATTGGCACCGATTTCATTAACTATATGCCGCCTGTTAATGCTCCTTTCTTTAAAGTGAAAATTTTATTTTTAACTTTTTAGTTTATGTTTTTGAAGTCGGTTTTTATTTTTTTTTAATTATTTTATTTTTCAATTTTTAGTTGAACGCATCTGTAACTTATTTGTATTTAGTATAAATGGGGCTACTAAACGCGCTATTCTAACGAGACAGCACCGCGATTACGCAATATAAATTCAGTGTCAAATTGACGCATCAGCATGCCTAGTAAGCAGTGGTATTCCTATGTAAAACTTCAATCTTAATTGTTATTTTTGTACGAACTGAACATTTTGGCATATTCAACCGTATGAAGAAAGCCCAACAAAAGGTAACTGCTGTAAATCGTTGAGGAATTCCCTCGACTGTTTATGGTCTTCATCATCAGACCTGTAATGGCACTTATAACCCATATGAGTGCAAAGTTCTCATCAATAGAAATGAATTAAGTCCAAACACCAGGTAATTGCTGTTAATCGTTAAGGAGTTCCCTCGATTGTGTATGGTCTCCATCAGCAGATCTGTAATGGTACTTATAACCCATATAGGTGCAAAGTTCTCATTAATAGAAATGAATTACGTCCAAACACCAGGTAATTGCTGTAAATCGTTAAGGATTCGAGTTCCTTCGACTGTGTATGGTCTCCATCATCAGACCTGTAATGGTACTTATAACCCATATGGGTGCAAAGTTCTCATTAATATAAATGAATTACGTCCAAACACCAGGTAATTGCTGTAAATCGTTGAGGAGTTCCTTCGACTGTGTATGGTCTCCATCATCAGAACTGTAATGGCACTTATAACCCATATGGGTGCAAAGATCTCATCAATAGAAATGAATCAAGTCCAAACACAGGGTAATTGCTGTAAGTCGCTGAGGAGTTCCCTCGACTGTCTTTCAGCTCCATCATCAGATCGACTCCCGACCTTCATTAAATAGTACTAGTAGTAGTACTTTATCAAAATACTAAAATACCATACTTTAAAATACGATTTTCGAAGGTTGCCCTCGATTTCTCTGGGATGCCATCATCAGATCCTGGTTTCCTTATCATGGTACCACTCCGGAGAAATCTCCCTTTCACAAAAAAAATCATCCAATTCGGATCATAAACAACGAAGTTATCCCTGAACACACATAAAAAAATTAAAAAAAACATATATACGGTCGAATGAGTAACCTCCTTCTTTTTTGAAGTCGTTTAAAAAATCGCTAAAACCGTAACATTGCACTAGATGCGACTATACCTACGCGCGTTTTTCTTTTTGAGTTGACTACGTACGGCAATCAAAATTTAAAAAAAAATACACAAATATTTGTATTATATTACTTTGTTTGTCACGTATGGTATTTCAATATATATTGTAAATAAATCTCAAATATTCTGAACGTCATAAACTCGTGTATCTACGTACGAGCATTCTTATCTAACTTCTGATCTGAATTTCTTTTTGTCATAAAGCTTTGAGGAAATATATAATAAAGAATTCGTGACACACTGCGGTAATGAAACAACATTTCCTCGATTTTCTTCTTAGGCTACAGTTGGAGACGAAGATCTGTCAAGATTATCTACGCAGGTGTCCTTGGTGGTTTGAAGCGAAACGAGTGGAACCGACCAACACTGGACTTTCCGATTGGACGTCAGATACGCTTGCGTTCACCTATTGGCCAGTTTACGTGCGCGCCCAAGTTAACATTAGCCGCAATTAAGTATACAAGCGAATTTTGTTCCCAAGTTTTGGGTCGCATACTGCCTATCTTTATTTTTATAGGTTGATTACGATGCGTCAGAATAAGCTGTATCACTGCCGTCTATAGTTTACAAGCCATGCTACTGAAATCTTGCAACGTTGCGTGTAATCCGAGCCTTAGTATCAATCAGGCCATTAATTCGCGTTTTCTTCCATTTAAACGTTATGTAAACAGAGATGTTGATTTAAAACAATAAATCAGTGTTAAAAATTACGTTTTGCATCGTGTTTATTCGTAATTAGTAAGGTAAGTTGACATTTTCACCATAATCGTTTTTCGTTTAACGTCACAATCTTGACACGTTTAGGTGGAAATTACAGTAAATTTTTATCATTTTTCGAATAGGTTCGACGATACGGAATCTGGAGGATCCCGAGGAACTATACTTATACCTTTCATGGTCACTTTAACCGCATGCTAGCCACCAGCAGGTCCGGCGAGATTGATTACGTAGAACCCAGGAAGAGGAATAAACTGCAAGGGAACGGTACATTCCCGTAGAACATTATACAATAAAACTAGTTTTTAAGATATAGCCTGTGATGAACGCACAAAACCATAGTAACATTAACCGAAATGAGATATAATAACCATTCTTTTTATTCTATTGATGATTCTATTCTATTCATAAAATCCACTTATAACACGCAAACGAAGTCGCGGGCGGGTGCTAATATAATTTAACAGATACTCCTATTTCTAATTTCCGTTAAATGCTATCGATAATTTTATATTTCGTTATTTAAATCCCATATTTTCAATTATTAAATCATGACATCTTGTCAGCTGACGAAATAAATCAGACTACAAGTGACAGTTAATGCGACGTTGCCAAATCTAATAGCATGGCTTGTAACTATAGAAGGCAGTGGCTGTATTCATCTTTGAATTATATCTATCTTAGATGAAAGAAAAGAAAAAAAATTGAACGTTAACTATTCTGTAATATTCGAATATCAAAAAGGATATAAGTTCAATACAAGTTGTATAATGATAATCTTATTTTCTGATAACTTCTAAACGCGTCACTTTGAAGTAAGCTATCGTCCATTCCGGTATGCAATGAGGAGTATACTCTCGGTGGAAACGAGCGAAAATCTCAGCAAAAATCAATGACTCCATACTGTTCACTGGTACCCATTTTAAGGCCAAAAATGCCATGTCCACATCACAGTACTTCTTATCTGTAAAAAAATCTGTCTTATTCATAGATATACGTCACTACGTATAGATCGGATGTCATCAAAGCTAGGTATGGGCCAAACACAGACAAGTCAACCTTTAGACCACGCTTTAATAAACGTCAGTACGAAAACGAAATCGCCAAAAAGTGGCGGGTTGCGGGGAGAGGTCGACTAGTTTTTATTGGCTCGTTCAAAATTGACAATATAATGGCTTCCAACGTGCTTCCAACTGACGGCTCACTAGTTATGTAGTTATGTAGTGTCACTACATAGCCTTGGCGAATGCGAGTCCCCGTTAAAGTGTGGTTTAAAGGTTGATTTGTCTGTGGGGCCAAATCAGCATTAACGTGTAAGTATAGTAATGCCGCGTCCATTTAATAATACATCAATGGTCTTATCTGTCTTAAACATCTAAATAGCTGATTGTTAGCTGATTGAATGCCGATAAAATCCTTATTAACAATTTAAATTAGAGATATATAATTCATTATGATATTACTTCATGGATCGCTAAGTGTTTTATGTAATTTTTATTTAATTTTATGTCGCCAATAAGATCTTCATCGCATTGTTAAAATACTCTAACCAACTGATTGATTTTACAATACCCAGTCTAAAATGCTGCTCTAAAGAAAAACTTTTGTTCTTATAATGTTATAGGTAATCACAAAGAAGAGATTTTTAGAAATTCAATCCCTAAGAAAATAAACGAGTTTAACAATATTTTTACAGCATACCTACCCAATTTTTTATAGCCGCTCAAGGTGGGACTATAGTTATTTATAGCTCAATACAAACTCCGGTATATAGTTGTTGGTGACCTAACGTTAACCAAGATCGTTTTGAACTTCATACGCCCAAATAGGCCACCTTATAGACCATACACTACCACCAGCCCATTAATGCCCCACTGCAGATGCTTAAGCCTCTCTTCGGGATGAGGGTGCTTGGAGCTTAATCCACCACGCTGCTCCAATGCGGGTTGGTGGATTTTAACGATTGCCATCTGTTGATGGCAACCGGGGCCGATGGCTGAACGTGTTCTCTGAGGCACAGAGTCAGTGATAGTTATGTACATAAGTTTGAAAAAACTCATTGGTACACTTGCCCTGGGATTCGAACCACGGCCTTCTAAACAAGAAGCGGGCTCACTATTATTCGGCTATCACGCGCCTTGTAGTGGAAATGAGACATTTGATTCAAAATATATTTTCGTAAAAAATAAGTGAAACGTGTTTGGAATAGAAGGTGTAATTAGAATCATTAACAACAGGACGAGAACGTTAAATCTGCAATCTGTAAAATTGAATGAATTTTAATGAAGTCCAACCTGCTATCCTGATAAAGTAGACCCTTCTAGGCGATGATATCTGTATGTCCTGGTTTTTGAGTGCTAGCAGGCAGCGCTGGCGGGGTGTCCAATTGCGTTCCAAGTCCCGAATCAAGCTCTGTCGCGCGGCCTTTGTCAGAAGACCGTTCAACTCTTCATAATGGCCATCGCATATTACTTGTGTCACTTTTGATATCGCCTAAATAAAGAATTGTGAAATATAGTACAGTGCTATAAACTCAGAATATTTTAAACAAATTCTATCAGATTTACGTGTTCGAATCTAAACGCTTTGGTTCATATTATTATAAACTAGGCGATTCCCCGCGGTTCCACCGTCCTTTTTGGATAATACATGTCTGTTTCTTACCCACAGCGCCGCCATGTTTCCTGGCGATTTCCTCGCGTTAATGGTCACTACTCCGCTCCTTTAGGTCGTAGTGTCTTATAACCTAAAAACCTTCCTCAGTGAATGGGCTGCTAACGAAAAAAGAAGTTTTCTAATCACAGTGTTAGTTCCTGAGTTTAGCTTGTCCAAACATACAAACTCTTCAGCTATTAATTTAAATGCCCATGTTTACTAAACTCTATTTCTGAGAATATTTTTGTATCTTTATGTATTGTATATTTCAGGATGGACACATTACTATGGAATTCAATTATTGCATTCCAATTTGTTATTCGTTGCGCAAATGACGCATTACTCTCATTTTAAAGGTACAATACCACATAGAAGTATCAAGGAAATAAAAACTTTACACTAACCACGGTACACTACACCGAAATATTTGATTTCACGAGCCTAGTGCGTCTCTGGCTTGGCTTCTGCCAGAACTGGTATTCAGTAAACATGTACATTAATTATAACACTTAGCTTTTAGTTAAATGAGTGACGGATTATTCGATATATATATATATATATATATATATATATTCGACTGATTGATTATCCGATTTGTTGGAGACCCTAATTACAGAACCAAAGATCGCGGGTTCGATTCCCGGCCAAGACAAATTGTTTGCTTGGACATATCTATTTGTTTCGTGTCTGGGTATAAAATATCTATATATATGTGCAAATTATAAAAAAAAATTATGTATGTGTATCAGTTGTCCAGTACTCATCGTAACACAAGCATGATAAGTACTCGCTTACTTTGAGATTAGATGGCGCTGTGTGGGATGTCCCAGTTATTACATAATATAAAAAAGGTATTATTATAATGTATTCTGGTCCTCAAGGATTATTTTTATTGGAGCTGGGTGTGGCTGCCATGTGGTATTGGTATTGTGATATCAATTGACGCCATAGTTAATTGCTTTTATTCTACGAGGGCCGATGGTGACATCTATCTCACACTTATTGACATGCATTTTTGTGTGATCTACAAATTCTACCGGTAACCTGTTCTACGATAAACGACCACCACCCAGCACTGAGTTTTTCCTCGAGCACCGATTTGGTTTGTTAGGGTAGGTTTCGGAGGAATACACTACAAGGGAGTGCCGTGTGTTTTTACATTAAAAACGTCGCAAGTGTATCGACGTCGCAAGAGAAACTTAAACAATTGTATTTTAAGTTTCTGAACACCAAAAGGAAACAAACGGAACCCTTACAAGACCACACTTGTATTATTTTATTAATTAATTTAAAAGTATAGGTATTTGTTGTTTGTCCTTCAATCACTAATATACGATAAATCAGTTGCGTAATTGTTATTCATTTTATTTGATTTATACCTACAGATTAGGCATATCAAAAAATAATACATATATAACAGATAACGTATAATTTATTTAAATCAGTGTATAATCTATTATGATACCGATTAATACCTTTGGAGGGGAGGTGATAATACCATAGATTGGTATCTGTACCTACAGAGGCCACGGACACAAGTCCGCACAGTCACGGCGATTAGAATTACCTACCTACTTTATTTAATAAACAACACATTGAAAACATTACTTCAAACAATATTTAAAAAAAAAACCTGTTTGGTTCCATATTTAAATTCCTTTTCTTCAAAAGTCGGGTCCCAAATGTTCTTCAATACACTAAAATCGATTTTTATCATCAACCATTTGAGCGGATTTTGTAGAAGTACAAGTTTTGGTATACGTTTATTTTTAGTTTTCGGCGGCTCTGCGTTTGCCTTGTTTCCCAATGAGAAATCTCTCGCAAAGAAAGACAGGTAAAATGGCCAGCGGCTGTTCGGGCTTATGTGACGACATTCATGAAATGCGATTGGTTTCAGCTGTCCTGAAATAAACGGTTCTCTGTACCAGCAGGTCAATGAGCGTCGATTTGGTGGTTTGTAAACGGGCAGGCTCCTGTGTATTGTACGAGTGAACTTGTGCCCATATGTTAAGAGTGGAGCCAGCTGCCTGTACTGCCGCCAAAACAAGTTCGCCGCCATCATATTTCGTTTGCGTATAACTCTGTATCCATCTTATTAATTCTTCATTAATAAGATGAAGTACGGCACTGAGTAATTTATATATTTTTTCATTTTTGTATAGGTAACTGAAATTTTTTCAACAAATTGACGTTGAAAACGTCATCTCTGCATCTTCATAGTGATTAGAGAAATAAAACGTGACATTGCAGTTAGGAAAAACTTTACATCGTTTTTGTCGAGTAAAACCTTTTTTGAAAACCATAAAAAGTGATCTTATCTGGGCGGGCTATGTCCCGATCGGTGTCCCCGCTGCACCACATGCACGATATGTTTTTGTCCTTATAATGAGGTATCCGGTGAAAACTATCCTAGTCATAAAAATCTTACTGTAATGTCATCCTTGATGCCATACACATATTCTTTTCTAATGTGGGTATGTCACTATCAATTCTATAGTGTGAATTAGTTCAATAAAACCTAACATTTACGGGTTGCTTTATATAGTTAAAAGTACAGCTTCTACATAAGCCCATTATGCCCCATTACATGCTTAGGGCTATCCTCGTAACGAGGGTGCTTGGAGCTTAATCCACCACGCTGCTCCAGTGCAGGTTAGTGGATCACAACGACTAGCCAGAAAAAAATCATTATTAATTAGTACATACTTGTTTCTGGGATTCGAATACGATCTTCTAAGGAAGAAGCGGACTCAGGCCATGGCCCAGAAACAAGCATATGTATAACTAAACTATAAAGAGACGGCGTCAAGAAACGTAATCAAAAATATCATCTGTTTGGTTACAATGTACGCAACACAGAGACGATTTTTATACCGTTAGTATGGCGTAGCTAGAGTGAGTGGTCTGTTGAGTCACACACACAAAAGTTGGTCTGTTATTTTGGTTGACATTGTATTGCGAGGGTTCATCCACAAATTATATAATCAAAGTCATTGAATAAACATAGGAGGACCTAAACACAAAAATACATAGTAAAATACATTCTTAAACGGCGTAATATCACAGACTAAAATAAAACGTCCTATTTCACTCATTAACATAATAACATTGTAAGTAATATTATGTACACAGATACATGAGTAAGTAAATTATGAACTGGTTATTTTAAACAAAACATTCTCATTAGTTGGTAAATAATGGACCTGCTTTGGCTGTTCTGAAGCACGAGATTATACTCATGCATGAGCTTTTAGGGCGGGAGGTTATAGTCATAAGCACTATTTAAACCGAAACACCGTTGGTCGTTTTGGAACTATCTTTCTTAGGGCGGACTAAACACAGAAAAATAAGAAAATCTTCAATTCTTCCATTTTCTCCAATCAGCTCCGAAATGATATTTGTAAAACTAGAGGTCAAAGAGAACCTCTGTGCTAAGTTTTGTCCAGTTGAAAAACAGCGACATTATAGCATGAACCCACGGACAGACAAAATACCATCTTAATATTACCTATGATGTACGAATTGTAACTAATATTAAAGGAACATCTGCTTGCCGAAAGCTTCGATGAATTTTGGTTCTCAAGTACGCATTTATCTCTGCATAGATTTATTGAGAAAATACGCTGCGTAATTTTCTAATTTACACCCATGGATGTTCATAGAGATAGCGCGTTGTGACAATAAAAAGTGAGCACAAAAATATACTACGTAGACCAAATAAATATACACCATTGGAGGTTATGAAATATTCGCTTTGAAGTAGAATTTTGTGTGGTCAACAAGCTGGTCAACGACCAATGAATTTAGTTATTTATACTGTGACAATAAAAAACATGCCCGTAGAAAGTGTAGAAATTGTCCCGCGCAGTTGGTTCTATCTGTGTATGCAGTACGAAGAAGAAATACTTTGCCGAAATATACAAAAAAAAAAAAAATTTACATCCAAACGCATACAAACAAATTCAAAGAATGGTGCGTCACAAAAACAATAGCTGTCATGCTTAATTACAACTACGACTGATCCGAGTAAAGCAATGGTTGACGTAGCAATCGGCGTTCATATCTTGGCTTAAGCACTTATAGATAATGGTTAAAAAACAGCTGGTCTTATAGATAATCGTCTCGCTAGTAAAGTTGTTATAATTTTCATGTCGTACCTTGCAAACAAAAAGTTTCTATGGCCGCAGTTCACTTTAAGCCCAAAGCCGAAGAAATGTGCACATTCAGTTGTGAGGTACAGGGTCAAAAATGCAAAGCGGAACTTCATTTTTAAACGACTTCAAAAAAGAATTAGGTTTCTCAATTCGACCGTATACATGTTTTTTTTTATGTGTGTTCAGAGATAACTTCGTTGTTTATGAACCGAATTAGATGATTATTTTTTTTGTGGAAGGGAGATATCTCCGGAGTGGTACCATGATAAATAAACCAGGATCTGATGATGGCATCCCAGAGAATTCGAGGGCAACCTTCGAAAATCGTATTTTAAAGTATCGTATTTTAAGTATTTTGATAAAGTACTATTACTAGTACTATTTAATGAAGGTCGGGAGTCGATCTGATGATGGAGCTGAAAGACAGTCGAGGAAACTCCTCAACAATTTACAGCAATTACCTAGTGTTTGGACTTGATTCATTTTTATTCATGAGATCTTTGCACTCATATGGATTATAAGTGCCATTATAGGTCTGATGATGGAGACCATACACAATCGAGGGAACTTCTGAACGATTTACAGCAATTACCTGGTGTTTGGACTTAATTCATTTCTATTAATGAGAACTTTGCACCCATATGGATTATAAGTGCCATTACAGGTCTGATGATCGAGACCATACAAAAAAAATCGACTTCAAAAACATAAACTAAAAAGTTAAAAAAAAAATTTCACTTTATAGAAAGGAGCATTAACAGGCGGCATATAGTTAATGAAGTCGGTGCCAACTCAGACACTTTGAAAGGTTACTTACCAGGTTATAACAATTACAAGAATGATATATTTATAACTATAACGAATATAGAACAAAATTTAAAGTGTCTGAGTTAGTAGGCACCGACATGCTCTTTTCTATAAAGTGAAAATTTTATTTTTAATTTTTTAGTTTATGTTTTTGAAGTCAATTTTTTTTTTGAAAATTATTTTTATTTTAATTGGACACGATATTTTAGGGAAACAAATAACTTTCGAGATGTATTGTGATAGACAACAAGCATCTTTAAAATTGTTTACCCTGTCACGTGCCAATATTGAACCTGTAAGTTTTTTTAAGGATGATGAAACGTTCAGAAGACGTTTTGCGATTTATTAGTAGGTACAGCAAAAACAAAACTATTGGCAGATGAAATGATAGAACCAAACTTTGCACAGGTAATCATGATTTCGAATAAAAAACACAAACAGTGGATGTGCATCAATTATTCTCAAACGCTAAAAGTACGAATTGACTAGAAGCCCTCTACCTGCTGCGTTCACCGTCTAACCACTCTATCAACCTCTCTTAATCTAGCTAGCTCATGTGAGATGGCGAGTTTTAGTCCGAGTTTCAAGGTTGCTGCGCGCCGGTCTTCACCCCACCAAATCCCCGCACGCCGGTCTTCAACCCCGCAAAATTGCGTAATGTCACTTCGATACTGTGAAGTAACATTTATGACTATATTAAAACCAAACACTGCTCAAACCGTTAATAACTATACACAATTGAATGCATTCCATTACGTAATATAGAAGAGTTAACAGCAAAATAACGAATTTCTAGTAAGATCGATTTGAAAACCACCTTTCACTGAATTCCAATAGGTAGGATAAGAAAAAACCATGTACAGTATTCAGATGGAAATTCGTGTCTGTTTCGTAGAATAAATACCATTTGAGGTTGCTACTTTCGAAAAGGCTTTCAGCAACATGATTCCTCAAAAAAACTTTTAAATGATTGTGTACCTTGATGATGAAACGGTTTGTGGGATAAATAAAGCCGATAATGATAAAAAATTTAAAAAGTTTCGTGATACAGTAGGTCGTTAAATCTTATAAAGGAAATGGACAAAGTGGATTGGTTGCAATCTTGGTTGCAATCTATGCAAAGGAGTAATCAAGCCAGATACAGAACGCCTGCGTTCATTAATAGACTTGACGGTACCTAACTTACTGATTTTGTGTTGCTCCGACGATCTTTGAGATTATGTGCCTGTTATTAAAAATGGGTACCGACCCATTTTTTTTTTAGATGGAATATATTTTTTAGATAAATATTTTGCAGAAGACTTCTGCCTCGCCGCGAAAGGCTCTTGACTTATTTAAGTTATTCAAGAAATAGTAAAATCAGCTTTTAATGATGCAGACAATGAGATGAAATTGTCATAGAAATAGTTTCATCAAATTAGGCAATAGTAGGTGGATGAATATCCCAACGGCCATTTTTATGCATGTGACTTGAGAATCCTAGTGTAAAGCGTATTTTTCTTTGGGGTTTTTTTTTGTATTATAATAGAGTTATATAAATTTTGTACTTTGCTCTATGTATAAATTGCGACAAACATAACTATTTATTTTAACAAAATATTAAATTCGATCTTTTTAAGCATCAGGTGGCCTGTCCTCAACTTACTTTTCGTAGAACACGCACTCGATATGACTATGTTTTATGTTACTATTTAAAAAGTCGACACATTAGCACATATGATGAACATTGATACTGGTACCGGGTCTTGGTTGTTATGTGTGTATGGTGTCTTCGAAAAAAAATATATTTATATATGTATATATTATAAAGAATATTTAAGTATGTATATCAGTTGTCTAGTAACCCATAACACAAGCATAATACTTGCTTACTTTGGGACTAGATGACGTTGTGTGGAAAGTCCCATGTATTATTAGTCATTTACATGGTTAGAGCTTCTTAACGTTATGCAATTTTTTCATTTTAACTATTTGAATACAATATGACAGTGGAACAAAGTTTGTCCGAGCGAAATCGTAAGTTTTGGTGGCGAAATTTTAACACGTCGTAACTTGGCACTGGATAACGCTGGAAGTCCCGTTGCTACTTTATCCCGTTCCTTCCGTCATGCGCTAGAGCTTGTAAATCAGACGTGTCGACTGGCGCAGCATTTTGGAAAAAAAAATGAGGAAGATCAAGCAAGTTCTTATAAATCAGCTGGTGTTTACAGCACGGATTCCGATTTAGATATTTTTTAAGTTCTGTTACGACGTAATAATAATGTTTAATTTTCAAAAAGTTTTATTGACTTTTAATGTAGGTACATTGTTGCGGCAGTTGCAGTCTTGTTTTATTATTCGTTAATTTTCGATAGACCAAAATACAGTTTTTTATTAGTAGACATTATAGGTACTAAATTTTTGTTAAGTTTTTTTCTTATTGTTTGATTTTGTTTCGTTTGGAATGGTGATATATTGGTTTTATTCATGCTTAAGTCTGCAGTTTGTATTAAATAATGTTAAATTAAAATGTGTGATTCACTTGATCTCAGAATTTCCAGTTAAATTATAACCGTCGATTTATTTTTTAAATAAATATTTTTTTATATAGTTAGAAATTGACAGCATATTAATAAGCCCCAAGTTTACATGATGAATTTTATGATCATATCTGTAAATACAATTAACTTATTATACAATAATAATAAAATTAAAATCTAATTAAAAACTATGGAAGCAATCTACAAATATAAAATCTATATACACAATCTTAAAAGCTAAAAATAACCAGTCCCTGGCGAACCCGATGCAAAGGTACCCATAACGCTCGCGACATTACCGCGCTGATCGCTATGGCAAGCCTCTGCATCAGAAACGACCCCGAGCGGGGGTCACACCCCCTCTCCTTAAGTCTTTCTGGCCTCAAGGCTCCAACAGCGCGTGGTCTCCACATCAAAAGGAACGAAGATATAGGATTTTTCCAAGTTTGTGTATTTATTGTGTTTCAGACGGGCCGCGGACTCAGCGGCCGCCCCTACCACACGCATTGTTGAGTTGAGGTGGGAGAAAGCGAAAGTGCTGACGCAAGTTGCGTCCCATAATAGACACCTCCCTTTTTCCCAAGGCACCAGGGTCAAGCCATCAGGCCTCTTTCCGTCCGTGCGACTAAGACCCCGTGGTTCGGTAACACATGGGCACATTGGCCGAAATGAGGGCGCGACGAATGATATCATTAAGTGTGTGGTGACGTGGAAACCTGCCCGAGCATCTATTACAGCTCAGGGCGTTGTGACCGTCGCCTTCCACCATGGCACCACACGAGCACTGGTGAGGTTCACACACCTTACAACCCAATCGCAGTGCCACTGCTACACGAAGAGACTCTTCATCGAGGAGAGTACCCACGTGCGGAGAGGGCAGAGCATGTTAATATTTCAGTTATTATTGCATAAATCTTTAGCTAAACTAGAAAATATGTAATGGTATGCCATTAGATTTAGTATTTTAATTTTGTTTAACGCGAAATCTTATAAAAAAATGCGCCACCAAAACTGACAAAAAATAACATGTGTTGAGATTCACCCAGGTATTTTATTACAAGAAGGTAGACCCATAACATTCCTTTTTAAATCGCTATCAGATAGCGAACGGAATCATGCGCATATAAAAAAAAAGACTACTGCATTAGTTGTATGTCTAAAGAAATGGAGGCAATTTCTCTTCGGACAAATTTTTAATTTCATAGTAGATTATAAACCTGTGACGTGTGTGTTTTATCAAAAATACAGTTCAAAAATAAAAAAGCGATGAAATTCGGAGTTGGCGACTGGAACATTTTATAAGTATAATTTTGACATAGAGCGCCCTAAGAAGGATAATGTGACAGCTCATGCCCTATCTATAGCAAGTATTGTGGCATCTACTATTACGCCAATGACTTGAATCGAGTTACACAAACATTTATGTCATCCATACGTTAATAATAATAATAATACCGTACACATCACAACAACGTCTAGGCCCCAAACTAAGCATTGGCTTGTGTTTTGGGTACCAAGCGAAGACACCACATAACTTTTTGATTACTCTTTTTCGGTTTATACCGAAAAAGTGTAATCAATATCAACAATATAATCAAGATAGGTTTAGACTTTCAAGGTAGGTGTGATAGGATGAAATTTGGTCAATAATTATTTAAGTTTTATAACTTAAATAATTTTTGACCAAAATTCACGGCGTAGCAAAAATAGATAGATTTTTTTAAGCACAGTATCGCTTTCTCTGGCTCGTAAATGAAATGAGATGATTTCAGGACACGCTTTCGTCGCAGTTTTAGCAAACGGAGTGCGTACCCTTAAAAGTCAAAACCTATCCTGAATGACTATTATCCAACGCCGCTATAAAGATGCATCTATATTTTATCTTGTGATTATGCTTGACGAACGTCAATCGCAAATCTCTCATAATGGAAACGAACACAATTTATTCTTAATTTAAAACTATACTGTCTGTAAATATTTCAAATTCCTTTCGCGATATTTTGACACACCTTCAAATCAACCGTGTGTATTTTGACATAATCCATTGAAATGTTACATTTTTAGGCCTTACCTTGCATTTCTTAGAGGACGGAATTTTATTTTTTAGATGTGTAGGGGGGTCAGTGTAAGGTTAAAACCAAGTTTGTGGGGGCGCCACCCTTGTCCCACGGCTGCCATCTTGGAAAAAGGGGTTGAAATGGTTTTAACGGTTTATCTCGTAAACTATTGGTCTCATAAAAAAAATTGTTAACATTTTTTGTTGCAAATAAAATTATCTACAACTTTAATCCAGTATTTTTGTCGTAGAACCATAAACAAAAAAGTTATGAGCAAAAATGTACAGAAATTCGAGAAAAAAAATTCTGCATTTTGAAATAAATTTTTTTCTAATCATTTTACAAAAAAAAATGATATCAGATCATTTTTGTAGATCGTGTTTTGAGAAACAACTTTTATTTGGAATATTTTTTAATTTAGTCAACAGTTAAGGTTTTACAGCGCTTCGAAGCGAGTACCATTTTTCAGTACTCATAACTATACATATAACAGGGTAAGTCAGAATGTTATGCAGGTTTTCAAAAATTTATTATGTGAAATATAATGAACATATAATATTGAGAGATACACTGTGTGAAAGGTAAACTCTTAAAGTTTAGTTTCGTGAAACTGATTCCGCGTTCGCCCGCAAGATGTCAGCAGGAGAGCAGTTAAAGAAAATGGCGCTGACTGGCGAGCAGAAGTCGTTCTGTGTGCTTGATTACCATGTGAACAACTCCGTGATTACTGTTCAACGACATTTTCGTACCAAATATCAGAGAGACCCGCCAGATGGGAGGTCCATTCGTAAGTGGTACACACAATTTAGGGATGCAGGCTGCATCTGTAAACGAAAATCAACTGGCCGTCCGTCGACTAGTCCCTCGTTCACCCGATCTAACCCCGTGTGATTTCGTCATGTGGGGTTTTGTAATGGATCGTGTTTACGTACCACCACTTCCAACAACACTGGATGAACTGCGTGTTCGCATCACAGAAGCCATTGCTGATATCGACCGCGATATGCTGCAGAAAGTTTGGCAGGAGATTGAATATTGGCTTGATGTCTGTCGTCTAACAAAAGGCACTCACATAGAACACCTGTGATGTGTTTTTTAAAAAAAAACTACACTAAACTAAACTTTGAGAGTTTACCTTTCACACAGTATATCTCACAATATTATATGTTCATTATATTTCACATAAAAAATTTTTGAAAACCTGCACAACATTCTGACTTACCCTGTATTATATGTAGGTATTAATGATTTGCCATAAGTTTTTATCATCTTGTTTGGTTTTTTTATGATAATCTTTTTAATGATTGATTTTGCAATATTGTTATTAATTAATTCTTGATTTGCCACTCCATTACAGAATTTTACAATTATTTATTTTTAAAATAATTTTATATCAGAGTGTCGTACGTATTGTATTGTGTTTTTAATTGTGAAAACGATTTCGAATGTTTTTAGACACGATTTTAAGTTCAGTGAAAACTATTCATTATTTTTTAATTAGCGTTTAGACTTGTTAAGCGTGCTTTTTCTATTATTCCATCACGAGTGATTGTTTTATTTGTAAAAAACTTTTAGGTGAAAATAAAATAAGAACTGTGAAGGCAAAAGGTGTAAAAACTTTACTTGACCGAGATGTAGCAAAAAATGATGAGGTTAATGCACAATTTTTACGAACTGTTTCGGAAGTTACTGTACATATTGCATGTTATTACGTGGACAGTCGAACGGATAATGTTGTTCGTCGTCGCAGCAGCAGCTCCAGTAGTTTATCTTTAGTTTCAGAAGCTCCATCCAAAGCGTTATAGGATGAAAGTAATTCACGTACAAGCTGACAACCGCGGGTTTGTATTGTACGTAATGACAGTACAAAAACAAGTATTATGGACCTTATAAACAGACGTTCCGACGACCTTGCAATGGACATTGCTAATCGCATAGCTAATGTTCCCAGCTTAGTGGAAGTTGGAGCAAAGTATCAAAACAACTGCAGCAAGCAATTGTATTCCAAAAAATGGTCAATCACAAATAAAATGGATAATAAAATAAAAAATAAAAAAAATTTTATCGAATTTCTGTACATTTTTGCTCATAACTTTTTGTTTATGGTTCTACGACAAAAAAATACTTGACCAAAGTTGTAGATAATTTTATTTGCAACAAAAAATGTTAAAAAATTTTTTTTATGAGACCAATAGTTTACGAGATAAACCGTTAAAACCGTTTCAACCCCTTTTTCCAAGATGGCGGCCGTGGGACAAGGGTGGCGACCCCACAAACTTGGTTTAACCTTACACTGACCCTCCCTACACATCTAAAAAATAAAATTGCGGCCTCTAAAAAACGCAATCCCAAATGTAACTTTTCAATGGACTAACAGGGATTTGAACAATCTTAGACACCTCCTAGGATTAATCTATCACGTTGATCAATAAAGATTTATAATTTGCACACATTTGACAGCAGCAAACAGGACACATGGTCGTGAAAATTCTAGAATGCCCCCTGTCGTGATAATACGAGTATCACAAGAATATCTTCTAGCTGAGACGGTCCGGCTGGATACAAGGATTACGCATATGATTGATATACGGTTGTTTACTTGCGATACAGATCGTAATGCCCTGTATGTATCGATCGGCTTAATAAAATCAATACCGCGATCAACATTGTAAAACTAAACTTATCAACATCAGAATAGGTATATCGTATCGTATAAATACTACACATTGTCGTGTACGGCGTTATTAGAGGTACAAAACCCAGGTGAGTAGTATCAACTTCATACTTAATATTATTTTGACTATTATAACTACATTGTCTTCTTGTATACTTGAATGAAATTGGTAATCCGGACACGGCTCTAAAGGTTTGGGATGAAATACTTAGAGCTAATTTCTAGGCAGGTTTTATAAAGCATTGTAGTAGTTTTCGTACTACATAGTTCTCCCTCCAGAGCAGATTATTTAGGTTCAACAGTTGTAGGTCACCAGGTGGCGCTGCAATAGCGGACATACAATACGACTATAATTGCTTTTTCTCATTCTCTTTCTCGCAGTCTTACCATTTCTTAAGTTCTATATTTTTAGTTCCATATGCAAATGGATAAAGCAGAACTATTTGACCTCGTACATCTGTCCGTCACAGGCTTATCTGTTATCTTATCACAACTTATCTTTGTCATCTTTCCATAAATCAAAATGAAATTTTACACTCAGTCTTACATAAACAGTCATAAAATTGTGGAGAGAAATTATGAAAACTAAATTATTTAGCGATGGCTCTCCATATATTGAACTCAGGGATAAAAAAAAGTTTTTGCGCTTCCCATATCTTTAGAAAAAATTCCGAAAGTTCTCTGAAGGTTCTTTGATAACTTTTTTTATTTAGGTGAATATTTCATAAGATATGAGCTTCTAAATTCATTACCAATGTGTGTGGGTCCTCTTCCAAATTTTCAACTGTGGAAACGAAAAATATGAAATAAATTAAGAATGTAGCACTTAACAAATGCTTTTGGCAATTTTTTTTTAATGCGGCCCCTAAGTTTATGCGTGTACGGCATGCACATACCCGTTTTTTTTTCTTTATCTCGTAATTTTATTTACTTAGTTTTCACTGAAATCGTTACTGTAATAATAATACATGGGACTTCCCACACAGCGCCATCTAGTCCTAAAGTAAGCAAATATTATGTTTGTGTAATGGGTTACTAGACAACTGATATACATAAATGCCGCCGGTTGTACACACTCGCCGATAGGGCCGATAGGAAAAGGATTGACAAACAAAGAGACAGAGAGACAGATAACGAAGTAATATGTAAACAATGTAATTATTGATTATAATATTATTTAAATATGTAATAATGTGAGTAAAAGGGTGCTGCGCTGCCTCTGGCGCTCACCTCTTATTGGCGAGTGTGTATACAGACGGCGGCCTTTTACAGGTGGCACGTATTCGTTAAAAAAAGAAGCCCTTTTAGATTACTTCGTTATATGTCTCTCTGTCTGTTTGTTTGTTAACCCTTTTCCTCAGGAACGCGTAGAGATATCAAGTTAAAATTAGTATCAAATACTTAGGTCTATAGTCCCTTCGAGCTGTAAAAAATCAAGCTTTTAATCAACGCAATCGAAAAATGCCGCATATTTTAATACTCGCAAGTAAATCCAAATCTATAGAGTAGGTACTTCCCGTTGACTTAGAATCATGAAATTTTAATTTAACAGCACAAGCAAAGGGAAAAATTTGAAATAGGGGAAAATCCTTAATTTTTTTTATAATTTTTAAATTGATATATGCATCACGTGTCATCTGGCGCTAAGTAAGAAATATTCTTAACAGCACGGAACCCCCAAGACGTGAGTCGGACTATTTACTAGCGGCTTATTTTAATGATTATTATTCCTATTACCTTTAAAAATCCTATTTTCATAATAATTTCTTACCAGAATTGTATGGCGGTTCACATAATATGTCCTTAAAATTTCATATGAATCATTGTGACTTGTGGACGGACGGATGGACGCACTGATGGACAGACGTATTTACAGATGGATACGACGAAATTACGAGGGTCCAGTTTTTTGCCATTTGACTACGGAGCCCTCAAAATTATTTCTTGGCTTACCTTAACGCAAAATTTCAAAAATTGTTAAATTTATGTACACGGTTCCTAAACATGTTTGCATAGATGTATAGGCATGGAAGAGATTTAATGTGGTACTAGTTGTGTACCTTCAATCCCACATTCTCATAATGGTGGAAATCGGCAGATGTTGAATAATGAAAAGAAAAAATGTTTGTCCTTTCAATGTGCCTCGAAAAGTTGCATTGACTACCACACAATTCAAATTAAAACATAGCAGTATCTTTTATAATACATCCCTTCGAAACATAATGAAACTGAAATACAGTAGGAAAATTAGAGTAACCAACTAGTATAATGTGAAAGGAGCTGATGCAAATGGCGCTTTATTGGGTTTTTAACTTATTAGTCGTAATTCCGCTGTCCGTGTTATTGTTTGACTTTGTTTTAATACCACTGTATATTGATTATTCTTCTCGCTCCCAGGAAAATGGTGCCGCTAATGATTTTATTTTGCGCGTTCGCGTTTGTGGCGGCGGCACAAGAGCGTTGTGCTCCTAGCCCCACTACTGCAAGTGGGAGCCACGCACCATCTAACATCTGTTCTGGTGATCTAATCTTCTCTGACGACTTCGACTGGTTCGACTTGGAAAAATGGCAACACGAGAACACCTTGTCTGGCGGTGGTGTGAGTATTTAATTTTGTATTTTACTTAGTTATTGGAGCTGATGACTCAATTAGCTAAAGAATTTATGATGCTTGTCTATTATGGGTATAGGTTTTATAGCTGCGGTCGCACACTTTTATTTACCAATACAAATACGTTGTTATCACAGCTTGCGACCTCAGCTATACCCCGAGTTTTGCCATGCCTATTGGGTAAATTTAAATTCAACAAACTGTGTAGAACGACGAGAAGTTATTTTTTATTACTATGAATTCTTGATATCAAGAGAAGAATCTCAGGTTTTGATTTCAAACGGGAATATCTTATTAGCCTAGTTTCAGTATCATAAATAAATTAAATATATATCAAAATATACATTCATTGACAGAATTGGGAGTTCCAATGGTACAACAACAACCGCTCCCAATCCTTCGTGCACAGCGGGCTGCTATTCATCAGACCACAACTCTTATCGGATCAATATGGAGAAGGTTTCTTGTTCAGTGGCGTTCTCAACGTTGAGGGTGGCGCTCCTGCTGATAGGTATGTGCTACAAATGGATCCATAGAAAGCAAGACATTGTGCAGTAATTTTTCATTTCCATTATTAATTGTTCACACAGTTCACTTCGTTCTTTATTCAATTCATAAGAGTCATTGATATTTTTGATCGATAGGTTCTAGTACAAACAACGCTAAAAATAATATATTATTTACAAATATGATAGAGATAAAGACTCATTTTAAAATTAAATTATTTTAATTATTTTTTGTAGCTGTCACGAAAATACATCTGACTTAAATTTACACTAGAATACACTAGACTTAAATTTGTATTATGCATATGATTTAAATAAAATTGTTAACCTGACTGCGTAAAAAATTATTAATTGAAAAGTTTAAAAACAATCTCTACAATCTATAGAACTTGTTGTAGCAATGTAGAATGCACCATGGAATGTTTTTTTGGTCGGAATCTACCTAAGCAAGTAATGAAAGGTCCTGGATTTTTCTAAATTTTTAAAAATATTTTATAATTATAGATGCACAAATCCTCAATGGTGGGGCTGCGAGCGTGCAGGCAATCCGGTCAACATTATTAACCCCATCAAAAGTGCACGCGTTCGCACCGTCGAATCGTTCCGCTTCCAATATGGTCGCGTTGAAGTACGAGCGAAACTGCCCGCCGGGGATTGGTTGTGGCCTGGTAAGCTATGAACATAAATTATAAAAAAATTGCTAAATATAAGACTTTGATAATATACTCGATGATAATCTTCCTTTTAAAAAATTAGTCATCGGTAGGGTTTCGTAGCCAAATGACAAAAAGCTGAACTTGTATGATTTCATCCTGTCCGTCTGTATCAATGTCATTTTACTCAGAGATAATTGGCAGTATACAAAATGGGATTCGGAAAGTAGGTGTAATTTACAAACTGCAAATAAAGGTTATACTTTGTGAAATTACGAAAAAAAACATATGGTTGTGCCGGTCATATGCCTGCCTAACTGACAGACGAAAAAACTAACGTATGTGGTACCCATAGATAAAGTCATTATAGTGATATAGAGGTTACTAATTGACCTTTTATTTGCGTCAATAGTTGTTAAGATATGCGCTGCTAATATCCTATAAAGCGAATCCCCCCACTTCAACTTTTCAACTATATATTGGGTGGATACTTGAAAAAGATATTAAGTTTTCAAAAAAAAAATTGTATGAATATAAGAAATCTTAAGTAGGTTCTGAGATATTTATTTTGTAAACTTATTATTTGAATTTTAATCATGAACGCTCATCCCCCTACGGACACTGTATGTGGTCCAACACCTGCTTAGCCAGTTGTTTTATGTTAAATTATTCTATATGTGCAAGGTTTTCGACTTCATAATACTTTTTCTCTAAATTCACATATTCATACACCTACCAAATTAATACATATCTGTTGTACCCACAGCTATTTGGATGATGCCATCCCACAACGTATATGGGCCATGGCCGGCGTCTGGTGAAATTGACATAATGGAGTCTCGAGGTAATAGGGACATGTGGCACCATGGTGCCCACATCGGAGTACAAGAAGCTGGCTCCACCATGCATTTCGGACCTACCGAGTTTCATAACGCCTGGGACCGCGCGCACTGGGTCCGTCGCAATCCCGCTGGTTACCACACTGCGTTCCACCGCTACCAACTCGAATGGACCCCAGGTAATTGCGCATGATTCCATTTTGATGGCACATTTTGCACGTAAACATACAATACAAAATAAAGGTAGAAATAAAATTATTAAACCTTATTTAAGTTTTCATCTATGTAAATGTGACTGCGAATTTTGAGTTATATAAATTTCCCATTTTTAAAATATTAAGACGCGTCACTTAAATAATTTTCAGAATGAAAACAAAGTTTGTATGTTTTCAGACTTCATGAGGTACAGTATCGACGATCAGGAGATAGGCTTTATCGCACCCGGCGACGGCGGATTTTGGGAACTCGGTGGTTTCAATCATCTTCAGAACATCGAAAATCCATGGCGATATGGCACCAAGATGGCTCCATTTGACCAGAAGGTTTGTATGAAATTATTATTTTGCTGTACATTACATTTTAATTTTCATGTATGCACAGAATTTTCATGTGGAAAGACACGCTTATAAGCGCATCGTTTTTTTGTTCGTTCTTCCACAACTTGTGATCTTATAAAATCGTTTATGAACTTTGGTATGCTAGAGGTCGTCAAATTAACTAAATTTAAAATCTAGTAGACAAGGTACCTACATAACTTTAAATTTACTTACATTTAAATGTATATTTTGTTTCTCACACCAGACTTGGAATTTAATAGATATTATTTAGTATTTTTTATTAAACTTTCTCTACCTATTTTTCAGTACTACCTACTCTTGAACGTGGCTGTGGGCGGTACCAACGGCTTCTTCCCGGACGGTGTTAGCAACCCCTCTCCTAAACCTTGGGGGAATCTGTCCCCATCGGTAACTATTACATTTTATTTCTAATCGTTTACGTAATCCTTTGGGTCATTTATGTCTATATCAGCCGCGCATTGTCTAGAATAGTTTTTTTAATTACTTTAATTTACTAAATTTGTTAAAATTAGGCACCATTGGACTTCTGGAACGCCCGGGGAGCTTGGCTACCCACGTGGAACCTCAACGTGAATGGCGGCCAAGACGCTTCTCTTCAAGTCGATTACGTCCGTGTTTGGGCTTTGTAATCAGTTCGCAATGATTTAATAAAAAACTTTTATATTTGATTTAGCCTTTTATTTAAGATTTATTTTAACATGTTTTTATTTGTTTATTTTTTAGAAATCAGCAAATATTTATTAAATACAATAATAAACCCCTTGAAATAATTTAGGTTAGCCTTAAACTAAATGTAAATTTTTTACCAAATCCGCGGTTATGAGTTGTTCACATTAAAATTCAAAATTTTACGTATTATGATATTGGATGAAAGATAACTTTATAAACTCGTGGTGTTGTTCTGGAGAGCAACGTAGGACGACTAACTCATTAGGGAGTTGCCATAGTATATTAAATACTAATTTTAAAAGAAAACCGCCCACGATTTATGATAAACGGGCATTACCTACAGTTACAAAATAATATGGATCCCAAGAAATATGCGAGCAAACTATTCTTTAAAAAGATTTTTACGTCCAAAATTTACAAATGAAAAACCGGAAAAATATGTGTGGGTTTCTTTTTAGAACAATTAGGTACGTTACACTTACAGCCTGGTTAATTGTTGGAATACGAGATCTCTCCCGCTTCACATAGGCAAAAATAAGAGCGTTATCCCGTGATCCTACTAATTTATTGTTTTGTAAAAATTTTAATTAGTTAAATAAATAAACAGATGTCATTTTATTTCATTTTCGTTGGGAAACTTACAGCTACAACATAACTAAATAACATCCATACTAATATTATAAATGCGATAGTTTGTCTGTCTGTTCGGTTTTCACACTTAAACGGCTGAACCGATTTTCCCAGAAATTTGGTACGGGATAGGCTGAAGTTTAGAAATTGACACAAGCTAATTATTAAATTATTCAATTATTAAAATTATTAAATAATTTTTAAACTACCCCTAAGGCTAAGGAAGTTAAATGGTTATAACTAAAATAATATGAAACTAAATAAGTGTAGTAGTTCCACATAAAAGAAATATCGGGGTATGAAATAGTTTAAAGTTACATAGAGCTATTGGGACAAAATAACATTTTTTTAGGTTACAGTAGTTCCATGTGGAACTAACAACATGGAACTACTGGGACGTACCCTAAAATATTTCTTTATCAAAGAGAACTTTTGAGAAGAGATTCTTAATTTTCGATATCTACTATATACCTACTAATTAATACAGTCTGATACTCCAGGCAAGCCCAAAAACTTTAGTATTTGTGGTTAGATGTCGAAAACTAATAATGGCGTGTCGGTAGCAATTGATAAATTTACCGTTGTTTCGATCCAAAGTACTTAAAAACTTTTCTCAGAGTTCAATACTTCCAGAATTTGTTTGATAGGTTAATGATTTAACTAGGCTATGCTCTACGATCCTAAACCCTGAGATGTACAGAAATTCAATTGAATTGCTAAAATCATAATGTCGGCCGACAGATTGGGGCCGTCTATTGCATACGACCACATATGATGTTTTCTATCATACTGTGCGCCAACAATATTTAGCCACTCCACCAGGAAGTGTACCTAACGATGAATTGTTTAGTTCGGACGGATTAATTTAAGACGAATTAATAAATAAATTGGAAGATGAAGAAACAGCTAAAATTATTTTTATAAATTATAATTTGCCTTTGTTGAACTTTCAGTAGGTATTAACCGATTACAATATTTGTGTATTTTAATTTACAATATTAAAAAAGTTGACTCATTTCTATTGTTTTGTTTAAATTACTGTCATTGATAAAAACACCATTTTTTTATTCGTTCAAATCTATATTAATAAAATTGTAGTGTCTGTCTGTATGTTCCGGCTAATCTCCGAAACGGCTGGACCGATTTCAATGCAACTTGGCAGACGTGCACAGGGTATCATCGGGGGTGACATAGGCTGCTTTTTGTCTATATGTCCATCTGTCTGTATGTTCAAGCTGATCTCCAAAACGACTGAAATGATTTCAATGAAACTTGGCAGACTTGTAGAGGGCATTTTCGGGGGCGACATAGGCTACTTTTAGTCTGTATGTCTGTATGTTAGAGTTGATCTCCGAAACGGCTGAACCGATTTCATTTCAATGAAACTTGGCAGACTTGTAGGGGGCATTATCGGGTGTGACATAGGCTACTTTTGGTCTGTATGTCTGTATGTTCGAGTTGATCTCCGAAACGGCTGAACCGATTTCATTTCAATGAAACTTGGCAGACTTGTAGGGGGCATTATAGGGGTGACAAAGGCTACTTTTTGTCTGTCTGTATGTCTGAGCTGATCTCCGAAACGGGTGAACCGATTTCAATGAAACTTTACAGATATGTTAAAAAGATTATCAGGAGTAATATACAATACTTTTTGTTTGTCTGCCTGGCCGTCTCTATGAGATGAACTCTAAACCAAGCTAAACCAAACCAAAACCATTTAAACCAAGTTTAATGAAACTTTGTAGACTTGAAAAGACGGGTGTGAGGATTGAAATACGCTACTTTTTGTTTGTCTGTCTGTCTGTTTGTATGCATGGTCGAAATAAACTTTTAAAGATTTTAATGAAATTCTGCAGACATTACAAATAAGTTATCAGGAGTGATATAGGTAACTTTTTGTCCGTGTGGTTGTCTGTCTGTCTTTTGTTCCAGCTAATCTCCAAAACGACTAAACCATTTCTATGAATCTTCGCAGACCTAACAATGAGGTTTTCGGGAGTGACATAAGTTTGTTTTTGTTTGTGTGTTTGTCTGTCTGTTTGTTAGGATTAATCGTCGAAACAGCTGATCCGATTTTACTGGAATTTTGCAAACATAAAGAGGGCGTTGTCAGAAGTAAAAAGGATTTTTTTATATACAATTAAAAAATCGTAGTGTCTGTTTGTCTGTCTGTTTCGGTTAATCTCCAAAACGGCTAACAGATTTTGGGACTGACTTGTGGGATAACTATTCTTTATGATAAAATGGTTAAATGGATTTTAATGAAATTAAGTATAGAGATTTCTTAGGCAGTTAAATTTCAGAATGTTCTAGGAAGTGTTACAATGTTCTGGAGCGTCGCGTTCCTTTAACTGTAACGGTAAAACTGTGTAATCCACGCGAGCGAAGCCACGGGCGGAAAGCTAGTTCAAAAATAAATCTGGGTACGGTTCTGATTTCGTTAAAGTTCCAAGTACGGGTATTGGTTCTGGTGCCTTCTATGTGAGCTCTGTAACAACGCGTTGCAACATAGTTGCAAAATACTCTTGTGCGATCTCTGCCCTTGTGCTATTAAATATAAGATTGCTCTAGCCGGTCTTTTCCGGCAAACAGTCACTTCACCGGCAAAGGGCACTCACAATTTTATTGATTCAGGTGCAAAACCAAGCTGATTATTGATTCATCTTAACTTTATCCAGGTTTTTAATAAAACAAAACAGAAATACGATAACTTTTTGAAAATTTTGAGTTTTGAAATATCTGTGTTGCAACATATTTAATCATATTCACATAAGTTTTTGAATAATTGTTCTCGACAAAAAACATTGTGCGTTTCACAAAAATACTTTCCTAGCCATGTTTCATGCCATGACGGAGTGCTTTTCTGTCTTGTTAATCAAAACTTACTCTGGATGATTATTACTCTGAGCGATTCGTAAGACGTGTTTGTATTTTATCTTATGATACTTTCATTAGGTACCCTTAGAGCTACCGTTCATGAGCGACGTTTCTGCTTTTTATTTGGTATCCGATCACGAATGCGACTGAGTTGTGCGTCTAAAGATCGCCTCTGCCGCTGTATTTAATACCCGACCCAATGTCGCTTCAACGACAGACGGCGTCTATTAATTTAGTCGCTTGAGCGACTGCAATACATCATTCTTTTTTCGAACTCAAGCTAAACACACTTTACGTGCATTGCATAATAGATAAAGTGCAAGAATTTGCGTTTTTCGTTATATTCGTTGTATAAATGAGAAAAATTAGATTAATACTAGGTCAAGGTCTTGGTAACTACTAGGTATGTACCGTGTAGAAGAGTGTGTGAACTGTGTAGGTAGAGAGCCGCAGCATCATACCCGAGTCCTTCAAGCATCCGCTGAGTCAAGCTTAAACTCCGCTCGCCTGTCGTCAAGCGACTGACCTGTACCTACCCTACTGGTCGCGTCCATCGTCGCGTCATGTAAAAAGAACGCCGGCGGTCAAGCTGCGCATAAACAATTTGTCGATTTATCCATCCAATAAATCCTTCGATGCACCTATCAATAACCAATATACACAGTATAGTACCGTGGCTTCGCATAGCAACCAATATGCGAAGCCGCGGTATTAAGCTACGCGGTCAAGCAGCTTACAGTATATTACAGCTTACAGTATAGTCAAGCAGACTATATAGGTCGTCTATGAACAGCCCTTAGCGAACGTCAGTCACAAATTTCTCGTAATGGAAGCGAAAACAATGCGGCCTTGGTATACTTATCTGTAAAAAAAAGATTACACTTCAGTAATACACTCCTGCTGCTGTAAATGTTTAAAAGTCAATTCACTTTCGAAGTGCAAAGATTACGCATATGATTGATATGCCTGTAAGTACAGTCGTTCACTTGCGATACAAATCATAGTGCTCTGATTACCGATTGGCTTTTAAAATCAAAATCGCGATCAACGTTGTTTATCTAAATTTATCAACATCAAATATAATGCTTCCTATAAATACTGCATAATTAGGTGCACGGCTTTATTAGGGGGTATAACCACAGGTGAGTAGAAACACTTTCATATATATAAGTAGTAGCGACCCGCCCCGGCTTCATACGGCTAACAGTGGATGCCCACATTTTCTTTCTGTCGTGGTGTCATATCAGCTTAAATTGTTGCGTGTCGAGCATGTGGATTAGATTTAAATGTAACCTATGAATGTAAGATATGTTTATCCTGCTTGGATTAGTTTTAATGTATTTTGTTTCTAATTCTGCAATTATTTGAAAAAGTAAAGTTACACAAAAAAAAAACTAAAATAGTATTTCTTTATATGCACCGTTAATAATCTCTAGCTAATTACATCGGTTACGGTGTGGGACTGCTCGAATTTATTTTGTCGCGCGATATTTTTAATTTTGCGACAACTCTTAAAAAATTAAATTGTATGGTGTAAAATAATGTGCATGAAATGTTTAAGGTAACTAACGTATTTAATTTGATAAGTATTAATATCGTATAAAGTAGGTATCTGCAGTAAGCAGGCATAATAAACTTTTCTTTAGACCTATAAAAGTAGAACGATTTCTCCATACATTGTTTTGTTACATTTCAAAGGGATTAGGCATCGTTTTCGGTGAAATCTCCTAGTCATCGCGTCGTCGTTTCGGTTTTGTTTTTTTCCGGCATTTTCAACAGTCATTGTCATATTTCAACCTATTTACACAAAACATTAAATAATTAATGAGTATACACAAACCTTTCTCTTGAATCACTCCATCCATTGGTGACAATCGTACGAAAATCCGATCAGTAATTTTTGAGTTTATCACGTTCAGACGGATGCGATGGAAGACTTTATTTTATAATATGTGGTGATTATATTATTTTTTATTTTGTTACTTTTCCACTTTTGTAATGGAATCTATCACAAAACTAATATTGTCATAATCACATATAACTCTTGATATGTCGTGATGACCGACTGGTAGCTCTTCAAATCTTCGACACTTATAATTTCGTTTCGTTACAGGCTTATTTACCCTGATGAAATTTTACAGGCAGATGTCAGACATGACCCGCGTTATAATTTTGTAGAAAAAACATGAAAACTAAATTATTAAAGTTTCGCTTCCCATATACATAGTGTGGTATACATAAACATTGACCTGGACATTTAAAATCGCAAGCTAAAAATTGGTGGAAATGTCAAATATTAGTGTTTTGATTGATATCCCAAATATCCCCAAAAATCTTGAAAAACTGCCGTGATCTTGGATTTGTCGAGTTTTAAGCATAGCGGCTGAACCGAGCAACTGGTATTTATACTTATACGACTAATTATTTAATTCAGGCTGCATTATCTTCCAAAACACTACAATTAATAATTATATACAAGTTTTAGTGCTTGGAGAAGAATAATAATATTTATTCAAATGCGACAAGCTAAAGTTGTAATAAAATTTTAATTAATGACTAAATAAATGTTATCTTAACATACAAAAAAAAGGCTTTTTAACACCAGGCGTGAAATATGGGCATAAGCAGCAATATAAATAAAAATTGTTTAGTGTAAAAGTTAGGTAGCCTTTTTCGTGTTATTACTTGGAGCTTGACTGGCTGATCACTCACTGGTGATATTTTTTGATGATGAATAACGCATTTTCTGAAAGAAAAACTACATTAGCGTCAATTTGAAAGTAATAAAAAGAGTTCTTTAAATGTAGTCAAGTCACCGTAGTCCATACGATTTGCACAGCCATGGCGTGTGCAGTAGCCGCACATAATTGTGCACAGAAAACAATTTCACATTCTGATTTACAGTAGCAGGATATGATATTAAGTACCTGCTCTTGTGCTGGTCCTTCTTTAGTTGAAATAAATCGTCTTACTATTATCTGGTTGCAACCGAAGCTTTAAAACTAATATTGTCCTATACAGGATGAGGTTTTAATAACCAGCCAAATTTTAATATAATGATGTATGGTAGAAAACTGATAGCCGTCTTGTTTCCTTTTAGTATCGTTCTACAGAAAAATATTGAGATATGACTACACAAACCTTTACCGAAAAAACCAATAACTCTAGTCACCATTCATGCGCGCTGCCCCATTCCGTTTCAAGGCCTCGGGCGCGTACGTTTACTATAGCGTTAAGAAGGCAACCAAACGTTATAAAATAACACTGTAGATAAAGTAGTTTATTATGAAAATGTAAACTATATTTTTTATTTACGCACCATATTTTTATTCACGCAATGAGGTCTATTGCTGATACCTAACATCTAGAAACATTTTGACCGTTTACTAAAATCACACCTTGTATACTCTAGGATCAAGTTTGGATAGGGAATCGCCTGGCGGAAGTAGAGTGGGGATGAATGGTGCATGCCAGTTGGAGAATTTTTATCAATAACGAAAGCTTTTCAAAGTGGCTTTTCAAGATATCACATTCTCCCCAAGATAAATATTTTTGGGAAGTTTGGTATATCACTCAGAACACTATTCTTTGACACTTACCAATTTAAAAGCTTGTGATTTCAAATGTCCGGGTTCGGGTAACTTTTTCTCTTTTTCGACTGTATTAACATTGAACTCTGGGACAAATGAAATAATTCGTGAACCTATATCTGTTTAACTAAATATTTCGCAAGTTGTGAGCTCCTAAATTTGTTACCAATGTGTACCTATTGTCTCCCTGTAACTTTTCATTGTGAGATTAACTACAAATTATGAACTTTTTAAAAAGTTGCACATAACAAACACTCTCGAAAAAAAATCTTTTGAATAAGCTGTTTTGATAGATTTTTAAGATATACGCAAATTTTATTTCAACAAAATTTTTGTATGATTGATGATTATAAGGACGCACGTAGTAGGTTTTCTTTCTAGGTTTTGTAATTTTATTTACTTGGTTATTACTGAACTGTAAGCTGACTCTCGTGTTTTAAAACAGAATTTTTTTTTCCCTATAATATAAAAAACGGTCAAGTGCAAATCGGACTCGCACACGAAGGGTTCCGTACCACCATACAATATTTAAAAAAATGACGTTAATCGAACTTAACCATTAGTCATTATTATTATGTAATTAAAAAAAATAATTTAAATAAAATAATTTATGATGAAAACTACATTGTATTACTAGGTACTATAAATTTACGCTTTCCATTGCAGAGCTTATTCTCATCACAATTAAATTATCTTTTACAATAACACCACAAAAATAAAATGCATCTAGTTTTTACTTATCGGCTAAACCCTGCCATTTTCTATGGAATTTTTACAAAATTTTTACTTATAAAAAAGTACATTTTATAAGCTAAGCTATTACTCGTTAAATAATGCAGTCTATTTGACTGTGAAAATTTTCCTTTTAACTACGTTATATACTCCTGTCATAAATTTTTTCCACATATCCAAAAACAACGGTTTAGCTGGTAGAGGAGCGGGGGGACACATGACTAACAAAAATTTGGTATTTAGGAGTGCATATCTCAACAACTGTTGACTTAAATAAAAAAATAATTGTTTGAAACCTTGATATCATTTTTTAAGACCTATCGTTTGGTATCTCTCGCGTTAATATACGATGATTTTTTTCGTACTTCAGTTACATGTATGGCGACCTATCCCAAAAAAAATATGTTTTCTTAATTTCACTACGTCGTTGTGTAGCGGTTCATAGATTACACTTACTATCTAAATTTCGTCTATATATTGCCAATAGTTTCCAAGAAAAACCCCGACAGACGGACGGACGGACGGACATGGCAAAATTATAAGGGTTCCTTTTTTGCCATTTGGCTACGAAACCCTAAAAATTGAACATTCATTCTGTTCTGGCACTGCTTTTAAAAATAGCACCGTCATGATAAATAATCTACCTACTTATGTAATGAATATTGTTGAATGTTAACTTCTATCAAAATGTATTAAATGGTTCTTGAGTTTTTCACGTATTATCTATAGATAACCAAACAAACGAACAGACAAAAAATTAAATATGATATTTTGTTTTAGATGTCTAAAAGTGATCGTATAATTTCTTTGGTAATAATTCACTTTTAATGTTTTGTGTTTATTTTAGTTATCTATTGTTTTCCATGATCATGTTTATTGTTATTGTTGTGTGTGCATCGAATAAAGCGTTTTCTTTCTTTATAATTATTCAAACCTCTTATTTTTTATTGAAAAAATAAACGGATATAATTCCATTAGTTTTATAATATATCAATATAAGATTTTAAAAGGTTCAAAAACATCTATAGTTTCTTTAAGTTCAACCAATTTTCTAAAAAAAAAAAAGGTAATTTAATGCATCACGATAAACAGAGGGCCAAGTGCGAGTTTTTTTACTATTAACTGTGTCGTATGCGTTTTCCGTAATTTGTATGGAAACTCGTAGTTACCTAAAACGACCGCTAGACGTGCTATACTAGTTTCCATACAAATTATGAAATACGCATACGACACAGTTAATAGTAAAAAACTCACACTTGGCCCTCTGGTGTGATTAACGAGTTCAAAACTTTTCATAGTTAGGTGCTACTTACTACCATCTTCAACGGAGCTGAAAATTACGCCATGTCAGTTTTATTTATTATACGTTCATGTCAAATCAAAAAACGTTGCAATGAAAAATCAGTGGATCGCCTGCAATCAAAAATTACACTCAAAAAAATAGGCTTAGATAAAATCAGACAGCTATGAAACGTCTTATCACTGCTATATCTTCAAGAAGCCATTTTACTGTGATACATTACGTAGGTAATTCTCAATCTGTCACTGATAGGTAATATGTATCGCATATAAGCCGATAAAATTTGTTAGTCCAATAAACATAACACTATTGTTATCTACTTTATCTTAATACAAAGTTTCACGGACAAGAGGAAAGAAAGGGGACTCGACCCCCGTTCGGGTTCCTTCCTGGTGCAAAGAATTGCCATTACAATTCAGCGCGGCAATGCGATGAGCGTTATGGGCACATTTGCATTATTAGATTAGTTTTATTGGATCACCATTCTTAAGAATTAGTTATAGTATTTTTTTTTTTTAATTTTTAGAATATGTTTTCATTTGAATTTTAGTTTTTTTTATAGTCAACTAGAGATACTTTGTAGTTCAAAGAAAAGTATTTTATACGATACGGTAAAATGTTAACATTTTTTTTTTGTAAATATCATGTCCAAATTGCCCGAGTCCATTAGCGAAAACTGCTGTATTCCAAACGCTGAAGACATCATTTTTAATCTATTGAGACTAGTTTTACAGTGTCCTTGCAATTTGTTATGGGGTTCTAAATTAACAGATTAATTAATTAACAAAATTTACCATTTTAACGCATGATGAAATGTATTTTAATAATAATAATAATATTTAATAATTTTTATGTCGTAAGCTAGCTATCCCCTATAATACTGAACTTAACCTCCAGTTATGTAAACAACATCATCTGCTGCCACTGCAAAGGCGACGTGATATTGCAGACATTGTCTTTTTACAGAAAATAGTCTTGGGTTTAATTGATTGTCCTAATCTCTTAACTAATGTAAAGTTAACTGTTCCCTCTAGATTCCTTAGACTTTCCCCAACTTTATTTACACCTATCGTATCGAGTAATTATAGGCAGAATACATATCTGTGGCGAGCTTGCAATAATTTTATTAACATCTACAAAACAGTCGATATTGATATATTTGATGGCAGGGGGGGTTGGACGCGGCGCGAATTATCACGGAGTTTCTTCGAATAAGTTTTTCTTCTTATTTATGTATACATGTGTAATTTTTTTATCAGTTAAACTATAATTTTATAGACTAAGTGACCACGAACGTGTTTAAAATTTGTTCACTCCATCGATCTATTAATTTAATTCTATTTGTGAGGATCTGTAATTGGCTTTTTGTTTTTATTTGTAAGTCTAGTATATAATAGTTTGCTGTTGATCTTCCTACAAAAATAAATAAAAAATAAATAAAAATTTAATAAGAGATCTACACCTAAGATTAGTAACTATGAAACGCTTTCAAGCTAAAAGATAAGACAACAATAGGTAAATATGAATCAATAAAGATGCAAGATATGAAGCATTTTTATTGATGACGTTTTGTTCATAAAACAGTCTATAATAAATTATAATAACTGTTTTTATGAACAAAACGTCTGCCATTCCTTTTCTTATATATATTTTTACTTTAATTTTTCTTAAATTTTTGGAGTCTAAACATGAAAGTGAATTGTTGACTCCGAGAAGACCACGACAGAAGATCCGGATCCACGATGAAAGCCGGCCTGGATATTTTCACTTTTAACGTTCATCATATACGAGAAGTGAACGTGTAAGCATAGGATTGAAAAATTTACTTCACTTCCATTGAACTCTCAATTGAACGCATTGACTACGATAGAATTCAAATTAAAACGTAGCAGTATATTTTACACCTCTTCGAAACGTAATGAAACTTAAATACAGTAGGAAAATTAGTATATCAACCTAGTTTAATGCGAAAGGAGCAGATACGAATGGAGGCAAATGGAGGAATCCACAAAAACATAACGGGCAAATGTCAATATTAGAATTTGTTAGAGTGCTTAGACGCATGGTTAGACGTAATTCCGCTGTCAGTGTCATTTCAAGGTATTTGGAGAGCGCGGCCCCGAGTAAATAGGATATCCCTACTAGCGCCGATTTAAAAATATTTAGGGCGAGCCAATAGCGTGAGCCGAGTGTAGGGATGTCAGGTCGACATCATCGAATAGCTGAGCTACGAACAAATATGTACCTTTTTAGGGTTCCGTAGCCAAATGGCAAAAAAGAAACCCTTATAGTTTCGCAATGTCCGTCCGTCTGTCTGTGGTTTTTCTCGGAAACTATTTGGAAGGCAGGAGTAATCTATGAACCGCTACACAACGACGTAGTGAAATTAAGAAAACATTTTTTTTGGGATAGGTCGCCATACATATAACTGAAGTACGAAAAAAAAAATCATCGAGAGTTATCAAACGATAGGTCTTTAAAACGATATCAAGGTTTTAAACATTTTTTTTTATTTAAGTCAACAGTTGTTGAGATATGCACTCTTAAAGTACTAATTTTTGTTAGTCATGTGTGCCCCCGCCCTTCTACCAGCTAAACCTTTGTTTTTGGATATGTGGAAAAAAATTGTGACAGGAGTATATAACGTAGTTAAAAGGAAAACTATCATAGCTAACTAGATTATATTATTTAACGAGTAATAGTTTAACTTATAAAATGTACTTTTATATATAAAAATTTTGTAAAAATTGCATAAAAATTGACAGACAGCGTTTAGCCAATAAGCGAAAAGTAGATGCATTTTATCTTTGTGATGTTATTGTAAAAGATAATTAAAAAAAAAACATTTTATAATGAAAACTAAATTGTATTACTAGGTACTATACATTTACGCTTTTTATTTGCAGAGCTTATTCTCTTCACAATCAATACTAAAAGTCAAAAATTCACTGTAATAAATTAAGTAATAAAAAAAATTTCTAGCTATCAGTGCTATGTTATTACTTTTCGGATTAGCCAGAGAGGATCGAGCGTCTTCTAAATAACTAAAGAAATAAAAATGAAATATATACAATAATTCTTAAATTACATAATAATAAAGATTAATGGTTAAGTTCGATTAACGTCGCGCTCGTTTTTTTATATTGTATGTTTGTACGGAATCATTTGTGTGCGAGTCCGATTCGCACACTTGGACACATGTAAACTTCTGTGATTTTTTAATACTTACCTTTTATTAAAAAGTCACTAACCTATTAAATTTTAACATGAATAACTACCTATACAACATAAAACAGTGACATTTGCCTACTACTTTACCGATTTGAACATAATTTATTAAAAAATTATAAAAGTTATTAAATCATTTTATTAAATACCTATTAAAAAACTAATGCAGAATAACTACCAACACAAAGTTGACGGGTAAAGGTGTTTGAGCTGCGGGAACGTGTGAGCCGCATGACGTGTTAACCCTGTCTGCTCTGTCAGCGCTCGCGTAGTGATCGACGGTAAACGTCCTCTGCCTCACCGCACCGCTTCTTCCCACTTGTGTCGCCTATTTCCCGAGAAGATGTTCTACTTATAGAGTCCTTAATCATAATAAGTTTATTGCATGCCACAGAATTATTATAAAATTACAGATGCTTCCTACACCCAATATAACATCCTGCGACGCCCCGTCGGGGCATGGCAATCCTACAACAGGAGCTATTCTAACCTTTCCAATTTAAAACAGAGTATTCGATTACAATTTACACTGATACGACTTAAATAGCTATTATTACAGAAAATATTATCATATGATCTATACAATATATGTTAATGATATTTAGATACATCACTTAAAAAATATTGTTTATTTATTTTTATCATCAGAAAATTCATTAATTGTGTAGTAATTGTATATTGATTTATACTTCTTGCTCCCAGGAAAATGGTGCCGCTAATGATTTTATTTTGCGCGTTCGCGTTTGTGGCGGCGGCACAAGAGCGTTGTGCTCCTAGCCCCACTACTGCAAGTGGGAGCCACGCACCATCTAACATCTGTTCTGGTGATCTAATCTTCTCTGACGACTTCGACTGGTTCGACTTGGAAAAATGGCAACACGAGAACACCTTGTCTGGCGGTGGTGTGAGTGTTTAATCCAGTATTTTACTTATTAGAGCTGATGACTCAATTAGCCAAAGAAATTATGATCTTTGTCGGGTATAAAACAGACAGTTTTGGAAACGGGTGCACACACAGAGACTTGGGTGCCCATGATAAAAACACGTTCGCGTGAGTTCAAACAAGATAATATGGTTTTTTTTCGGTCAACACTAAAAAAGGGCAACGTTAGCTAAGAAACAGCTAGTCTAGATTTTTTCTAGTCTAGATTATTTGATTTTTTGTGTGTTATTTTTTGTTACAATCCAATCAAATCAAAGAGTTGAACAAAGCTTTTAGTCTCATAAAAGTAAATGAAATGGTGATGCCGTTAGAGTGACAGTAAGATCTATGGTAAGACCATAAAAAGTGTGAATCAAAATTTCACATGATTTTGCTGAAAGAAAGAAAATCGGTTAAACAATAGAAGGTGTAGTCGAAAGTGAGTTAAAATTAAAATAAACTGTAATTTAAAAAAAAAATGTTTGATGACGACTATTTTCACTCAAAGCAAACAAATATCTTGAAAAAAATGGCGCATATGTTATCAGCTGCTGATTTTATGTAACTAAATAATCGTACGTCATTGTAATTACGTAATTATGGTGCCGAAACATGGGCTCTCACGACAGGTCTGGTCCACTATGAAGCAGGCTATGCTTGGTATTTTTTTGATGGATAAAATCGGGAACACTGAAATCCGTCGAAGAACCAAAGTTGTCGACATAACCGAAACGATCAGCAAGCTGTAGTGGCAGATAACCACTAGAGCCGATAACCGATGGGATAGATAAGTTCTCGAGTGGAAGCTATGTACCGGGAAGCGAAGCGTTGGGCGCCACTCCCGGCCAGGTGGACAAATGACCTGAAGCACCATACCGGGGGTAGTTGGATGCGAAAGCCAGAGGACCGTGTGTGGTGGCGAGCCTTGGGAGAGGCCAATGTCTTGAGGTGGAAAGACATGGGCTGATGATGATGAAGATGATGAACTAAGTAATAGGAACTACTAACACTGCTGTGACAAAAAAACTGAATTTAAATGACCCGGCGGCCTTTGGTTCAACCGATTGCACGAACAGCAGCGGCGTGTCTAATTGAATGGCGGCATTTAATGAACAGGCTAGCCTTAGAATTGAGTGGCAGATTTAATCACATACCGGTGACATATAATTTTATTGACGAACTACAATTTAAGTATTACGTTTTAATAAAGTTTTTGTGAAACGCACATAAACAATTAATGTACGTTTCACACAAATTTAATTACCCGATGCACTGAAATACCCGCCACTTACTGGCATTCTCTGGAGCTCTTACAACTGTATTACACTGTACTGTTTGTCTTACGAATGTACTAAAAAAAAACTAAACTTAACTAAAGGTTATTTTCATAATTACAAAATGTTTAATATCATTAGGATTTAATCATTTATATAGCAAAAAAACCAAAAAAATAATTGTAGTGTTATATATTTTCTTCGGGAAAAAATAAATTTGCAGTTAAATAAATACGTGAACTATTTAATAACCAGTATGTCTCTAAACAACACATTTGCTTCGACTGATATCGACTGATGCAGCGACAAAAATCACTGAAACATCGTTAAAAAAAACATTTTGTGAACACTCCAGAAAAAAAGTATCTGAAATACGATATAGTCTAGTTTCATAATAATAAATAAAATAAATATAATTCAATGGTAGAATTGGGAGTTCCAATGGTACAACAACAACCGCTCCCAGTCTTTCGTGCACAGCGGGCTGCTATTCATCAGACCGCAACTCTTGGCAGACCAATATGGAAACAGTTTCTTAACCAGTGGCGTTCTCAACGTCGAGGGTGGAGCTCCTGCTGATAGGTATGTGTTAGAAGTATGCCCATAGAGTTATATTCCTCTAAAAGCTTAAAAGTAAGATATACCTATTAGTTATTTTGTTATCTTTTATTACTTGTTCACACAAATTCGATTATTGATATTTTTTATTAATAGGTATTAACAAAAACGAAAACACTCAAGTAAAAAAATTAAAGTGTTTAAAAAATTTCTGCTTTTATTAATTATAGATGCACAAATCCTCAATGGTGGGGCTGCGAGCGTGCAGGAGGCATACCCAACATTATTAACCCCATCAAAAGTGCGCGCGTACGCACTGTCGAATCATTCCGCTTCCAATATGGTCGCGTCGAAGTGCGAGCGAAACTGCCCGCCGGGGATTGGTTGTGGCCTGGTAAGCTATGAACATAAATTATAAAAATTTTGTTAAATATAAGACTTCATGATATACTCACTCAATAGTAACGTTCCTTTTAGAAAATCAATCATTTGGGGATGAGAAAATCAGGAGTATGCGTAAAGGAAACCGCGTGAAACAAATTTGAATTTTTTATCTAAGTCATGGCCAATTCGTCTACAAAAATATATATAAGGTGAAATTTTAACAACCATCCAAATTTTTATGTAACGATCTTTGGCATAGTCTTTGATAGCAAACCAATGGCCGTCTTGTTTTCTTTTAGTCACATTAAATAAAAAAATATTGAGATATGTCTACACAAACCTCTCCCGAAAAAGTAATATGTGTAGTCACCATTCTCCGCTCCGCCCCGGGGCGCGCCACTGCACTGTTCAAAGGTTATTTTTAATGTTTTAAGATGTTGTGAGTCGGGATCCCAATATGTTTCGCTGATTAAGTTTTATTTTTATAGCGAACTTTAGATATTATATATTCCGAGTAATATCCTCACGGACACGTTACGTTTAAGGAGGCGTTACATTTACACTATAAAATTCACGAGTGCCACTTTCGGATCTTGATCTGCGTCGACACATAGAGCGAGCATGCGCGCACGCCGCCGAAACGACTTCGTTCACTGTCGTCCAGCGAGAGATCGATCGATTTAGACCCATAACACACTATGTATTTTAGTCGGCCGATAGTTGTTCGATAGTTTGATTGAAGAGGGATCGGTAATAGTTTTCGATAGTTCTATCATTCGATTTTCAATCGTCAAATGCGCACACTGCCATATTATAATAGCTCCTAATTCCCTGAACGATAAAACTATCGGCGATCTAAAAATCACTAGTGCACGGTGGCCCTTGGATTCGCAGTGTGCGAAATCTCGGTCTCAAGGTCTAGAGCGCGCTGTCACAAAGAGGGTTACCAAACTTTATGACATAACACTGGATAAAATAATTTATTATGAAAAACACAAAGAACCCATAATTTTAAATTATATAAAAAGTAAAACTAAAAGTATTTACAAATTAAAAAATACTATGTAAATCATAATTTATAAAAAACTTTATTTTTTATTTACGTAATGAAGTATATTGGTGATACATCTAGAAAACTAGCATCTAGAAATTTTATGGATAGTTATTAAAATTTCACCATGTATATCATTCCTCGTCATTTTTACCAGGGCTTACATACGTCAAAAACATAAGAAATGCAAGCTAGATATTTTTTTTTCCTATTTTTCGTTTTTTTCACAACATGATGTATACATATTTAAAAAAAAATACATAGCAAATCGAACTAATAAGAAGAAAATATTGTTCAGTATAAGAATAAAGTGATTAACGAGAAAATTAATGTTATTTATTTTGAAAAAGCGTGGAAACTCGATATCTTATTCAATAAAGAATTTAATTATTTCACCTTGATATAGAAAAATCTCGTGTCACGACGTACGTCCGAGATAAACCACGAAACTACTTACCTAACTGATCTTGATGAAATAACATCACACTCATATAGTAACAGCAGGTACTTAAATTTGCTATAATTTTATAATTGTATTTCAACATATGATCCATATAATTAAAAATTAAATAATTAAATTCATAAGCGAATATTTTTTTCTGCTTTTTTTCGTATACTAACTTCAGTAGTCATAGAAAAGCGAGCGCGGGTGGATGCCGCGTGGTGGACGTGTTTTTGTTTTAGGTTTAGACGAGTAATTTGAAAGACCCGCGGGTGAAGTTCTTATTCATTTCTTCGACCTGCTCACTCTTAAACCTACTTACACATGCATGTTTTCAAAACTCTTGTTAGATCTACTTATTCCAAATACGTATAATCATTCACCTACCAAATTAATACATATCTGTTGTACCCACAGCTATATGGATGATGCCATCCCACAACGTATACGGGCCATGGCCGGCGTCTGGTGAAATTGACATAATGGAGTCTCGAGGTAATAGGGACATGTGGCACCATGGTGCCCACATCGGAGTACAAGAAGCTGGCTCCACCATGCATTTCGGACCTACCGAGTTTCATAACGCCTGGGACCGCGCGCACTGGGTCCGTCGCAATCCCGCAGGTTACCACACCGCTTTCCACCGCTACCAGCTCGAATGGACTCCAGGTAAATGGATGATTCCATTTTGATGGCACATTTTGCAAGTAAACATACAATACAAAATAAAGCTAGAAATAAAATTATTAAACCTTATTTAAGTTTCTATCTATGTAAATGTGACTGCGAATTTTGAGTTATATAAATTTCCCATTTTTAAAATATTAAGACGCGTCACTTATAAATAATTTTCAGAATGAAAACAAAGTTTGTATGTTTTCAGACTTCATGAGGTACAGTATCGACGATCAGGAGATAGGCTTCATCGCACCCGGCGACGGCGGTTTTTGGGAACTCGGTGGTTTCAATCATCTTCAGAACATCGAAAATCCATGGCGATATGGCACCAAGATGGCTCCATTTGACCAGAAGGTTTATATGAATTTATTATTTTTCTGGGCATTAGATTTTAATTTTCATGTAAGCAAGTGAACAGACACGCTCACAGTAATAGTAATAATAATATTCATTTATTGTCGGGTGCTAGCCCCATAGTAATTTCTACATTATAACACGTTATTTATTGTACGTATTAGGTATTAAAACTAAACAGTACAATAAAATAAAATAAAAAATTAATAAATTATAACAATAAATAAATAAATACAAATAAAAGTTAAAACTAAATCAATCACAGTGCGTCCGCTCAAATGGTTTGCGCGCCTTATAAAGCCGCCGACGACCCGCGCCGAATTGCAGCGGTGATTGCAAACGATCGGCCCGCACTGTACACCCGCAGTGTATGTTGGTGCGTCGCACTCTTATAAGTAAACACACAAAGTGATTCGGAGAATGTTTGTTTCGTTTTGTTTGTTTGTTTATTATGTGTTTTGTAATGTTTGTGTAATGTTTTATTATAATAATAAATGATTTAAAAATAAGAAAAAAATTATAGGAATGATTAAGTACTGTATTTATTTTTACATAGTTTCCCAAAATACCCTGCGGTTGTATTGCAAGCCATTTGAGCCGACCCACTGTACTTTGTTCTATCATAACTTGTGATCTTATAAAATCGTCTATGCACTTTGGTATGCCAGAGATCGTAAAATTTACTAAATTTAAAATCCAATAGACCAGGTACTACATGACTTTAAATTTACTTACTTACATTTAAATATATATTATATAGATTCTTACACCAGACTTGGAATTTAATAGATATTATTAATTATTCTTTATTAAATTTTCTTTACCAATTTTCAGTACTACCTACTCTTGAACGTGGCTGTGGGAGGTACCAACGGCTTCTTCCCCGATGGAGTTAGCAACCCCTCGCCCAAGCCTTGGTGGAATCAATCCCCATCGGTAACTATCACATTTTATTTCTGATCGTTTACGTAATCCTTTGGGTCATTTATGTCTATATCAGTCGCGCATTGACCAGAATTGTTTTTTAATTAGTTTAATTTACTAAATTTGTTAAAATTAGGCACCATTGGACTTTTGGAACGCCCAAGGAGCTTGGCTCCCCACTTGGAACCTCAACGTGAATGACGGCCAAGACGCTTCTTTCCAAATCGATTACGTCCGTGTTTGGGCTTTGTAATCAGGTCGCAATGATTTAATAAAAAGCTTTTATATATGATTTAGCCTTTTATTTGAGATTTATTTTCCATGTTACTACTTGATTATTTCTTAGAAGTGAAAACTTTCATATTTGATTTAGTCTTTCATTTGAAATTTACTGCACAACTTATTTAATTATCTACTCTTAGGTGACCCTAAGGTGATACCTACGTAATGCAGAAAACCGTATCAAAATCAGTCCAGTTGTTTTGAAGATACTTATTTGCTACAGCGTCCCCTGATGGTTAATAACCATAAAACTTATTTAAGTACCTGTTTTGAGATGATACCTACCTATCTAATTACAAAACATTTAAATCGTTAGAGCCGTTTCCGAGATACGCGAAATATATAAATAAATATATAAGAATTGCTCATATTATGATATAAACTTAAACAGTATAACGATGAAGATAAAGTGTCTCATATTTCGAGACGATCGAAAACGTGAAAAAAATGTCAAACTCAATGATTATAATAATAACGTATGCATCACAACAACGCCTAGGTCCCAAACTAAGCATTAGCTGGTGTTTTGGGTACCAAGCGAGGACACCACATACATAAATATAACAACCGAAACCCGATACCAGTATCATTATTCATCATATAAATACTGACTCGGCCTGGGCTTCCAACCCGGACCTCCAGCTTCGTAGGCAGGGTTGCTACCCACTAGGCTAAGCGGTCGTCAATGATTGAACCATGATTGAACAGATCATACGTCATTATCAGCGTACAAACCAGTACAAACATTTTGATAAATTACCTCATAAATTACACATTTATAGGTCCATGGTAATTTCAAACCAAAAGCTGCTAGCAAATTAATTTACTCTATGGTAATTTCAGATTCTTCATTTTTTTTCCAATAGGTATGAATTTTACATGTGGGTCACACAAAATTTTATATCACAGCGAATGTAAACTTTAATAAATAAATATTTCAAAACTGAAACTGGTGTATATTTGGTCTACGTTGCTTATTGTGCTGCTCAGATTTTTGTTATCACAACGCGGAATCGATCTAATCTATCAATGTGCACTATTTCAGGCTTTTCCCGTGGGCCACGTTGCATGCGGTAAGTAATGTCGTTGATTCTGGTAGCCAGTTTGTACGGTCTTTCCCAACGGTTTTGTAGTTTCGGAGATTTTCCTTTCTTGTGTCTCGGATTGTACAACCCCACAAGAAATCTCTCATCAAAACCAGTAGCGCTAGCACTTCTGTCGTATCTAGTCTTCATCCTTTCACTTGCTACAAGACGTATATGTATTCATGAACGTCACACACCCTTTCGTTTAGCTCCAACACATAGTCCTATATTAGTGGACAATTTACTGCGTTATGTTGTATGGACACCCCAACATTTAGTCCTTATGTGCTGTATGCTTATATGCTGTTCCTTATGTGCTTCTGAGTGGATTTCCACCAGTAGACATCGCATCGGGAACCACCGCAGCAAACTTCCCCCTTTAATCCAGGCGGATTAAAGGAGGAAGTTTGCTTCTGCCGTGTTTCATTTTAAAGCCTATTTAATTCAAAAGAGATGTCATATTCGTATAATACAAGGATGTTCATACAAAAAAATAATAATATAAATATTAGGCAAAATTTACAAAATGTGAAAAGATTTTTTTTTAAATAAACTTCGTTTATTTTACAACTATCAGAAGTAAACTTATGAAAAAAATATATTCTGAAAGCTACATTTATCGTTACGGAGTGTTGATTCCACTGCTTGGTTCCACCAGTAGGTCCAATAGGATTTTGAGTAGGTAGGTAGGTACTCGTAGCTCCACTTAGGTGGTGAAATGAAAGGTCTTAGTTTGGGCTTGGGCTTGTGGCCACTGACAAGTTTTAAAAAAAAGCCATGGACGTAACGAAAACCTTAAATAGCTAGAGCGATCTGAGTCGCGCCATCTTGCTCCTGCGTATTGCCGCCGGTTTTCTCTTATAGAGATGCCAGCTCCTCCCAGAAAATTCTAGAAAGCTAATCAGGGTATATAAGCGGGTCGGACAGCCCGGATTGGAAAGTTTTAGTTGAAAGACGAACGAAGCGAACAACGAGGTACTAGTGAAGTGGTGATTTGGATGCAGTACTGTGATAGGAGCAAAGTAATTCAAATTTGGTTACCCTTGTTTTATTTCTGATCCATACGAACTCTGAATAGGAAGTTCATAACAGTACTATTATCTGTTACTTTGTTGGTGCATGACGTGAAAACAATCGAATTGAATTTCTATGAAAGATAAGAATGTAGATAAATCACAGTTACTTCTCCCTGCGCCTGCGGTAGCTACGCGGTGCGGGAGGGTCATTCCGCGTCGTCTATTGGTTACTTATTTTCTTTTGGACGAAAAAACAATGCGGCATCACCCTTCCCGCACCGCGCTATTGTCGCAGGGAAGGCCAACATCATGCGATATTGCTTTGGTAATAATACATATTTATGTTTAGTTGGTTAAGATACCCACTTCTTAAAGTGGTGAGCCGTTTAAATTTTTCAACGAAAACGACAGTAGTAAATTTTTATTTATTTATTAGTAACTATTACGTTAATACTCCAGCACTCGCATTATTAAACTTTTACTAAGTATTTCATTTCATTCTATTCTCCAATTATAAAAGTAGGTCTAATCAAAATATACGTTATATTAATATTTCGCATATGTGTAACTTATTTTATTTTATTAATACTCTTTATCCAAATTAGCTACTTTCAGGTATTTAATTTTTACTGTCTCATATCTGAAGAGTTTCGTAGTTAATTGACGAAACCATGTCTGTCATATTTTCGTGATGATTTTGAGCAATTCAATTCTGTTGTGTGAATCTTTTCTGACAAACGCATCCTACGATAAGGGGAACGTGTTTGACGAGCCAGCGGAGCCGCAAATCGTCTGGTACTTCAAGTTCCGTTTCTTTGTCCTCGTCGTATTGTATTTGTTTGAGAAATGGCACCTGAAACAATTATGTATTGCTCAAAACACTTTTTTTTTCTTCTAATTTTGTGTTAGAGTAGTTAGTAGTAACTAAACACCGTGTCCGGCTGAACGTAATCTGACTTAAAGAACGCGTACAGCTTAACGAACTAAACAAAAAGTTTCAAGAAAGCAGGTGGCGCAAACATCACCAAGAAAAAATTCAAAACAAAATCACAAATACTTATTCACCCTTCTTCATTTTTCTTCACGTCATCAGCCCACTTTACCCCACCGCAGGGGCTTAAGTCTCCCCCACGTCCATGATGGCATTTGTTATGGATAGCTTACTATACTTATTTTTATGTTTAAAAAAATGGTGTCATATGATGAGGCAATTGGAAAGCAATTTATACGGATACAGTATTAATCCTTATCAAATTAAATACGTTATTTACTTATAGCATTTCATGCACATTATAATTGCCCTTTACACTATACTGTTTAAATTAATATCTTAGGAGCTATCTCGAAATATTAATATCGCGCGACAGACAGGTGGGGCACCGCGCCGCCGGCCGGGCCATACCGGACAACACGACACGCGTGGTTAGGCTGAACTTATCAATGTTGTATACAAAGATATATTGTAGTTTGTTTTTATGTATTTATTCATTACTTTTTCAAATTTTCATAGATTTGAAAATAAAACACATTAAATATACTCCAAGTAGGATGAATTTACGTTACATTTGAATCTAATTAAATCCAATCACATGTTCAACGCAACAAGCTGATAAGACACTAAAGAAGAAAAAACACTACGGCTTCTATGCTCTGCTATCCGTGCGAAACCGGGGCGGGTCGCTAGTATTATATATTTTTTAAAATTACAATTAATGAACTTACTGGTGATTTTTTTTTTTATTTGCAAAATCTTAGTATTTAAAAAGTTATAGAAAACTAAAGAAAAAATGCCAGAAAAGATTTTTACTTTATTGCAAAAAAGAACAATTTTTTGTATGGATATATACTAAACTGTAATCAAAAATGAAATCTATGTCATTAACAATATCCTAATAGTAAAACTACATTAGGGAGAATTTTTCGTTTGGAGCGCGGTGGGTGCAAACTTTGCGTACCCACTCCCCCCTGCGGGTGAAACTGCTGGGAACCGGGCTCAATTTGATTAGTTTCATCCAGGGAACACGTGTACCAAGTGCCATGCTTGTGTCACAATGTGAAGGTTCCATGTCAATAGGCTCCCAGCTATTATACCAACTGATATCGAGCACCTCACGCTTGATCACAATAACATAAATTTTCTCATTAATCACTTTATTCTTATACTAAAAGTAATTTTTTTTTATAGTTCGATTTGCTGTTAAAGCGTATTGTTTAGTTTTTGTAAACTATAATTTATTCTTTAATTTTTACCCTTAATATTTTTTAAACTACATTCCATCAAAATTTACAAACATATAGGTGGAACTCACAATTACCTATAAAACGATGAACTCATTCATACAAAGCTTCATGTCGGTGCTGCTAACCACTGAGGATTTCCCTCGTAAACAAACTATTCTGTGCATCATCAGTACATGGTGAAAATCATGGTTAACTATTAGAATCCAACCTATATACAAAGTTTCTATTCGTGCTACTAACCGCCGAGGAGTGCTCTCATGAGAAGACAATATTCCCTTCAGGATCAATTCCTGGTGAAAAACATGGTTCAGTATCGAAATCCAACGTACCTATATACAAAGTTTCGTGTTCGTGCTATTAACCGTTGAAGAGTATCCTCACGAGGAGTCAATCCTGGCCGCAGCATCAGGTTGTGTTTTTTATATTGCACGCTCTTTAAGTTTGGACAGTGTTTAATCCAGGCTGTCGTGCATACCGCGACCAAATTTTATCGACGAAGTATCTCGTACCAAAACGAGTTAGTACTATATATCATATATAGATATCTCGTTCCGGCACTAAATGAAATTTCTGTCACGGTGTGCATGTTAGCTATACAGTAGGCAGACCGATTGATATCACTTAAATATGTACTCTCGGACACTGGCAGAATGTGTTTGGGGGGAGACACCCCGAACGCATTCAGAAAACGCAGCCAAAAAGATCATAGGTAGAACATCCCAACAAAATAATCAATTTTTATGAGTAATAAATGGACAATTCATTTATTAACCTGTTAGTCATTTGGTAAATTATAAATTCGAGCTTGCAATCTATAAAAGGAAGCGCTTATTAGCACATCTGTTCTTCTGTTCGTCCATTCTAAAAACGTTCATTGTTTAACTTTGATTGAACATTTGTCCAGATTACAAAATTATTTGACTAAGTGGAGATGTCTATTACACTTGTAAAAAAAAGTATAGAGTATGTGGTGTATGATGATTGTAACAATTGCAACAACATTATAGGTAAAATTCGTAAATTAGGTACTAATTTATTTACATAATGCATTCTCCTCTGGCAGTTGTATGGAGACGGACACAGCTGGTCACTGCAGTTCAACTCTTCAACTGAGTACGGGAAGAAGCCGATGTCCAAAACTCTTTCTACTTTCTGTGAACAATATAAAAAAATGACCTTTGGTAGATCGTTAATGGCGCGCGCTTATATTCTCAAATTAAATTGCATTATATTGAATGAACCAATACTTTAGAGCGACTTATACCTGTAGTTAAAAAGAGAAACCTATAAATGTCTAAAAGAAAAATATCCAGTAGGTAGATCCAAATTGGATAATAGAAGCAGGGAAAAGATCGGATCAAAACGTCCGATCCACGTTCCCAATATTAAGTGATTCTCATTTACACTTTATGTAGGTACAGTCTGTAGGTAATGTTATTTGGAACCAACACGCAATCCACATAGTTTACCTAGGTAGACTACAACTATTTACATTGAACCATGGTCCACCTGACTGATGGAACACGGGCACTTCGTCAAATCTCATTACTCTGCAGCTCTGGTTCACCCAAAAAAATATGTGACACTCTTAAAATTTCATAGCACGTGGTACATTTTAGTTGTCAAACTACATAAATACATTCCAACATGTACCGAAACGGGAACTGAATTTAGTTACCTTTTGCATTGCAGGCAAAGTGCTTACCTACTGCACCACCACGTAGCCTCTCATTGGATGGGAATCGAAATCGGTTTTAATTGAATGAAAGAAGACTTATCCAGTTTTGACAAAAATGAATATAAATGTGGAACTGTAGGAAAGTGTACTTAAACTATGTCGATTTTGCTTTGATCAGTCACGAACAATTATAACTCCACTATTCGTATTATCCATGCTGTACAGTGCACCTTGTATTATATACTTTTTTTGAACAGATCTAAACTGATTGATGGTAGAATGACAGAGAGTAGGTAAGTAGGTACGTGATAAATAGTAAAGTTCTCGTTTATAAAAATATGTATCTACAATATATACTTACATTGTACTCGCAATTGCAGGGCGGGTCTGCAGGCGGCTGTAAAGATGTAACACATATTTATTATATCGTCCTCATACAAAAACGTACGTAGGTAACTCTAAAAAGTACGTTTCCGGATTTTACGAGTTTTACCTATAAAAAAAATCTAAATAACGGGGCATAAAAGTTCATTGACCTTACCGATGGATAATAAAGTGACTACCTACAGAACGGGGCAAATCAACTAGGTACTAATTTTCGGCTTTTTTAAGTGCTTTGTAGTGGCTTCATACTACGTTCATATTTGTAACTTTCATATGCCTGTATTTTTACATAGGTACACGAATTGCAGTAGGGCTTCTGTAACATTTTCAGCGATTAACCGAACGAAATAACGTAGGGGGCTTAAAAGTACCTATTATTAACAAAAATTGCAACTTTACACAGACTGAGTGAAATATTCCAGTTAAAAAACAAAGGCCAATATTAACTCACACTATTGATTATTACTTTAAAAACAAAAAGATCGAGTCTTAAGAAAATTACAAAAAAGAATTAAGCTAACATATTATAAGATTCCTACGTGTAATATAAATTTGGGATCTTCCAGTAAAAAAAGTAGTGAAATTGCGATGGAGTAGATTAAAAAAAGATCAAACATCCGATGTCCGCAGCGAAATAATCAGAAATCGAACTAGTTACTGTACTTTAACACAGATGGCGCTATCACTAGAAATGTCCTAAATAAATTTTAACTATTTTATTTTTAATAAGTTTTCAAACGTGTAACATGTATTATTTCTGAAAATTATGTATTGCTTAACATAAAAATATTCGAATTAGGTAACAAATAAAAATGTCATCTCGAAAACGCCGCTGTCTTGAAAATATGTTTTACTAATAGTTTTCAAAAAAGGTGAGCTTTTCTATGGCGCATGGCATATGTCCTTTCGCGGAGGATCTCTAAAAATTAAGGTGGTAACTTTTACGCCTGCTTTTTTAATGAAACCTTCGGGATAATTTTTACACAGAGTTGTATAAATAAGTGGGTTCAAAACAAGCAATTGACCTTTACAAGGAAATAGAATATTGAATAAATACGATCGTCGATTTTGGGGTGTTTAAGATTTAGGACAATAGTTTTTCCAGGGCGGCCCTTGCCGACCCTTCCGCCCCTTTTATTTTATTTTAGTATTGATTTGAAATAGCAAGTTGTAAACAAATATGAAGTCTTCGTACATATAATATCAACGCTTCCTCAACATTAGTTACTCATACTTGACAATTGATGTGTAAGATTAGATCGGTCAGTCGAGGCGAGTCGATTGTTCAAAATGAAGGCTAAGAATAAACGAATTGTCAGTGTCAAAGTGACGCAAATTTTTTAGGAAGTAGATTAGTGGTTAGAGTTTAGATTAGTAGATTACTACATAGGGGAGCGAAATAAACGAAGAGAGCATTCCGTGCGTTTTACTGAACGTCACACTGAATTTGCTGTCGTAACAATATAAAAGATAACGATTTTTTCGATATTATAGATTTATAAAGAAAATACAGAGCTTACAACATCTGCTTGCTCGTATGCGAGCATCCTTGTCTAACACATGTGTTTTTCTCATAAACGTTTGAGGGAAACATATAAAAGAGTCAATAACGTAGGTACGTGATGACGAAACTTTAGACGTCCCCTTTATTTTTTTCCGGAGTACAGTACTTGTATTATTGTACCGTATTTAAACGTTTCTAACAGTATGACAAAGAAGATTTCCGGGTATAGATATAGAAAAGCTCACTCCGCCATACGATTAAGCGTTATTCCTACATAAAATGTCCCAAAAGGGTCCCGTTTTTTTAGGGTTTCGCATCCAAAGGGTACCAAAGGGGACCCTATTACTAAGGCTCCGCTGTCTGTGAGTCTGTCTGTCTGTCTGTCTGTATGCTGTATCGTCTGAACCGTAATAGGTAGACACGTAGAGATTCGTTGCTCGTCCACGACATCGATCCAGCTTTTATATTTTATCCCGAAATTATATCCTAATTTTCGAGTTGATATTTTTCAACTTGTCAGAGATTTTATAGAGTAAGATATAATATAATATTATATCAGAGACGGCGAAGCGAAACGATAACGGGGGTAGGCGTACACAAAATTGCTAAACGGTAACTAGTAGCGATTTATCCTCAACCGGAATGCCTATACGCTAACGATGAGTGAATAATTAATATAATAATATTTTTTTTATGATTTATAAAGAAATTCAAAAATCCAACTGCGTAAAAGAGATTTACCGGCTTAATTGAAAAGAGAAAAACAAACTGTTGAATCAATACAAACAGTTTGAGTAATGCATCTATAGAATGCACTAAGAAATGTTTTTATGTTCGTTACCTACTCACCAGATAATAAAATAACTATACTTAATATAAATATAATTTGAATATTATATAAAACATTTTTTAAGTAATTTTGTTTAATTTTTTATTATTTTAAGGCATAAGATAAATTAAATTCTCGGAGACATTTATATTTTTATTGTGATACTGAATATTTTCGTACAGATGAAACCGCGGGTGACAATAGTAGTGAATAAAACGTGAATATACTTTCAGTAAATATAAGCATAAGCTCAAGATTATTTAAGGTAGGTGTATCCCCGTGTTTAACGTAGTTGCGACATTAAAACATGTTTCATATTAACCATGTCTTGGTCTAGCAGGCCAGAAATACAATTAATTTAAAATTCTTGCCGAACAGACATTTCCCGCTTATTGTAACTATTCTGACCTCTACACGGGAAAGACGCGGAGCAAAAGTTACGATTTATTTGCCAAAATAGAAATAAATTCGTATTACTTACATTGTGTTTTTCTACTTTGATATTAGCCCTTTTCCTCGTCTGCGTTTGAACCGAATTGTCCAGCAATATGATGTCGTTGCGTATCATATTGGCGTAGTCCACGACCAGCTCCGGCAAATCTTCGGATTGGTCATCGAACTCTATGGGTTCAGATACATACGTTTCGCGTAAATTGTTAGCAAGTACGCCGTTCCGTACGCCTCTTTCGACGAAATAGTTGTGTTTAATTTTATGTCTTTTCCCATCCTCCATTCTGTATTCGTCCACGGCGGGCGTCACGTCTTTCCTGTACGCCATCGCCTCGAATATCAACAACAGGCCTGAACATATGAAAATCACTACCCACACACCTGAGATCTAAAAAAAAAATACCGGGACATTATAATATATCACTTCAAAGTATAAAAAGAACATACCAGGAATAGATAGCGGCAAGATTAAAAGGACGAGCAGATATTTACGCAATTTGTAAAATAAATAATTGTGTATGATAAAATATATCACGATTGTTACAGAACCGAACAACCTTGCTTTTCGAAATACCACGTAAAGTATTTTTTTTTTAAAGATAATTATTATTATGTAAAAAATTTCAAAGGTAGATCCTAATTTTTATGTATTTTTTCAGTAATCCAAACAAAAATATCTTGTACAAGACGGGAAAATCTGCTCAGTAGTGAGCTGTACCTAAACGTTTCGAATGTACACAGCAATAAATATTGGAAAAAACAGATAAAGGTTATAAAACAAACAGCATAAAATCATGCAAACGCGCATACCTACTATGAATTAGTGTTATAATAAATATCATTGATTTTTGTAAAAGAAGGCATGATATATCCGGCATGCGAACCATTTAATTGGAAATTAAAAACAAATAGGTATAACGAAAAATTAGCTTCTATTTCGTAATACTTGGATTTCATTAATTACGTAATATACTTTATTATTTTTAATAGAAATGGGCTAGTTTAAAACAGATTTAGAAATAGGAAAAGCGATGAAAATGCTCGAAATACATTTCCCATTTTATTTTTCAATCCCAAAAATTTTCTATATTGTACGACCGCTACAATATTAACCAATAATACTTAAAGCTTAATTTATAAGGTATACGTAGGTATCCTATAAATATTTATTTTGATAAGTATATTATATAATTAACAATAATAAATAAATATTTTGGGTAACAGACAACTCACCCTGGTCATGACTGACCTCGATGGCGTCTTTAAGTATAATAAACCGAAATCAAGATCATGCTTTCTTTTATACGTGCTTTTGATTGATAGGGCGAACAATGGAAATGACGACACGAGGGAAGATGTTTTCGATATTATAAAAGTGCTAGTGAATAGCCACAATAGGGGATATCAGCTTACATTACGTAGGTGACCTTATAAAAAAACTAATAAATCAACCTGGCTTTACTCGCCTATTACTTAATATAATATAAAGGTTCCGTTTGTTAGGTTATAAAATAAAAGGTAGCTATACAATTTATTTTTTTAATTAGATCGACGGTAGATACTTCTAATCACATGGCCTTACATTTTAATTTGACCAATGTAATGAAGCTGGAATCGAAACTATTGCCGATAGTATAGTAGATAGAATTCTATTCAATAAAAATGTTTTCATTAAAAAAAATTATAGAAAGTTTTAATAACAATCATATATGTACATATACCGGAACATCTCACATAAATTTATCTAGTCCCAAACTGGGCAGAGCTTGTGTTGTGGGTAATATACAACTGATATACATAATTATTTTATTTTTTTAATATATACATGTTACACCCAGATGCGGAACAAATAGACATGTCCATGCACACAAGTATTTGTTCTAAGCGGGAATCGAACCGCATCCTTCGATACTACAGTTAAGTTTTCTAACTAGTCGACCAATCGTTCACATTTATTAAAATAGTCCCAAAATTTTAGATACGACATACTACTATACATTTATAAATGTGTCGGGTAGATTACATGTTCCCTTACACTTTTAAAATTATTATAAATTTTAAAATTGAAGAAGAAAACCCGCTACTAATCGTTACAATCTCATTTACATATTAGTAATAATTTTTAGTATTTACAAACAGACACTTCAATTTCATATTTTATATGGCTACTTATAAGATTATTATATAGGTATACTTGACACACAGCAAGGGTGTCAACTTCTGAAGCCCTGTCTTACTGATTTATATATTATATATAGTATTTATATATAGGTAGTTTATTTTACTTATATTTTCAGAAGCACTACCTATTCAATCGTATTCAAAATATTTCTTTTCAAAGTTTAACTTTTTAAATTTAGCCTCAAACTTTCAGCCACCTGTCATTCAGTCAATTAGTGACTGGAAACAGGTACCTGAAAAACTACGAAATGTTAATCCTCAGAAACTCGAACCGTTCTGGAGGGAAAAATACCACTCGTGTATATAACCCATATTCTAACGAAGCGAAGCGTGTCATGTACTCGATATAGTACTGGATCCAGCGCATCCGTGGCTTCAGGGAGAAAATCTGGAACACTGTGGTAAAAGACATTTCGCCAACTCATCTCGCTCAATTGCATAAACTCCGAGAAACGACATAATGTCTCTCCTCGGACGCCGGACTTTGAATGCCTTTCGGATAGCCTCCAAATTCAGTGTCAAATAACAATCACACCTCACATGATTATTTACACTATCAAACTGCATCCCTCCAGACAGAAAGGAGGGCTACGTCATCGGCATCTCCAAACCGACGAACTGGTGCGGTCCGATTTGATCTCGCGAGTTTCCTTGCCTACCGCCCGATTAGTTTCCTTGAGAGGTTAGGGAAACTCCGTAAACGCGTTCTATACGAACGATAGACTTAAAGATATGCTAACCTATCCTTATCAAGGTCATTCTTGCATATACCAAGTAGGTACACCGCCTCACAGAGTATACACATTCCTATCATTTTCACACTAAAACGACTTCTGCTGATTGCAGAACTGTTTTTTGACGTCGCAAAAGTATTCGACAAAGTCTGTCATGGTATACAGTACGGACTTATATATAGCTTCATAAATTAGGGTTACCAGACCGTGTCTCCTGCCCATTAACGGGACTTTCTGCGAAACCGATCTTTTTAATACCGCGTCCCAATACAAGCCGGAGCCCCTCAGGGCCCGGGTGTATCTTTAATTTTATTTTCATTACATACGAACAACATGTCCCGGTACTACAAAGTTCACTTCGCCCTCTTCTCGCGAGACAGGACGTAAGATATTCGCTCTAGAGCTCATACGCTCATTCAGAACGCTATGGACTCTAAGCGAATGATGAAATCGAAGAGTCAATCTCCAGAAAAGTGCAGCCTTGTAATTATCACAGCCAAAGCCCAAAACTCTTCAGACACTGAAATTATTCGGTCGTCTCATCAATTTAGTAGGTAGTTAAAGAAATATAATTATTTAGGCGTTATGATCGACTACCGTCTCTCCTTCACCCTCCAAATAAAACTTTCGGTACCGTGCCGTATTTTATTTCCAACCTATGCTAAATCGGTATGGCGAACTCTTCCTTCGCAACATGATGTTTTTCAAAACATGCTTTCGCTCCGTACTTGCCAATGCTATCTCGTATTCGTTCACATGCGTCCGGCTCTTATTAATTCAAAATAGATTTACGTGCATGATCACTCCATGGTTCATGCGCATTGCTAAGTGCATATAGTGTGGTGTGGTGCGTTTATGCAAACTAGAAAGAGAAAGATCCCAAACAGAACCCATTATCACAGGCGTATTTTGTAAGCTCCCTTGCAAAATTAACTCGCATAAGGCTTGTTGAGCCCTTCATGTTTGCCTCAACTTATTTATCAGGTTACGTTATAAAAGGCTTACGACAGTAAAAGTTCAAGTTCAGTGGGTGAACCCTAATACTATCTGTGGGCAGGGGTTCACAGGTGACTATATTTTTCTTCCCAAGGAAAGAGTTTTAAAGTTATGAAATTAAAAAAACAGTACCTATTTACCTACCTGCTTATGCGATTGAGAAGAGTTCAATGACATTTTAGTTATTAAAATCTAATCTAATTTATTTGCAATATAATTGGTTTTTTGTGTATTAGATAAAGTAGCTTCAAGTAGCTGTCGCATTAACTCATGTGAGGAACGGCGAAATGGGATTAGCGCCACCTGTGTAGACTTGCGTAGTCTTATTCTGAATGCATAAGATGAAAATCTTCTTCGTTATGAGTTATGTATTTCTTTGAAACCTTAAGTATTCCCAGGGAATACTTTTGTTACGTATCTCGGAATGGAACTCAGAACACGTGATACGCGTCGCGCGAAGCGGGCGAGCGATTCCCCGTAGTCCCAGATTTCAATTCGAAATCGATGTAATGTTTTCTAACGGTTAGTGAAGCCAACTAATTACGAGAAATCATTTCGTAGTCTTGTTTGCCTTCATCATGGCCTTCATGTTTCTTTCGTTGCGCTGTGTATTGTGTTAGTGTGTTGGTTCCTTCTTTGCTATTGTTTACTTTTATGTGGGATAATGTAATATAACCTTTTACTTATAAAAACTTTTGACCCTGTTGTGAATTAAGACAGCGGTTTTTCGTTGATTATTCTTTTTTCACTTTAAAAAACATTATAATATTTTATCTAATTTTTAAATGTATATTATTTAAAAAAAAATCCACAGATTTTGCAGTCCCCGCAACCATCGGTTTCATTGAAAATGAACCTACCCAAACCCGATTTTCACAGATTATTTTATTTTATTGCCATGAAAACGTGGCACTATTCTTTTCAACTCTTTAAACTCAGAAATAAATCAACGAAAAAATTCTCTGCTACCCGTGCGAAGCCGGGGCGGGTCGCTAGTTCAACATATTTGAAACATTTAGGTTTTAAACTGCAGCCTCTGATATCCTTAATCCCATGTGATGTCAAATTTCTTGTTCGATTTCCAACCGATTTCCAAAATTTTGGTCTCAAACTGTAGCTACCGACGCCTTCTAACCTTTGGTATAACACTTTGAAGCGATCCGACGAATACCCTCTGAAATATAGTAACTTATATCCACAAGCACAAGCGATCGACCAAAAAATCTCATCTTTCGGAAATAATTTCTCTTACAATTACCAACCGATTTCCAAAAACTTGGTCTCAAATCGTAGCTACGTTAATGGCCGAGATACTATTTTTTTTATTTTCGATATCGTTCCCGTTTTTGAAATATTTTGGATTTAGTAAAAAAAAAATTCCGAAAAAATCCCGATTTTTTTACATTTTCCAATTTTTTTCAAAAATTACTTAACCGATTTCCAAAATTTTGATGTCATACAATGCACAACTAAATTCCTTATCTTTTAAAACTTCAAAATCTTGGCTAGACCCCATACCCTCGGAGTTATGGCCAAAATGCGTCTCCCGTGAAATGGATATGATAGTCATTTTCAATGACAAAACTGACTTTTGATTACCTTCAGTCTTGTTACACTATTAGGTTCTTGTAAATACCGCACGGTGTACTGACCTGTGACGTCAAGCCAAATTATAATGTTGAATTTTTTTTTTCAAAATGGAAGAGTGGTAAACTTTTAGCTTCTATGTTCCGTAAGTTCCATACTGTTCGACCGAATATAATTTTGTTAATAAATTTTGTTTTCATATAAAGTTTATTTATATATTTTCTTAATAAATATAATAATTTCAATATTAGTCAAGCATCTACAGTAAATATTCAAAGACAATAGGTAAATCATAGAATACAGGATGGACTGGGAGTATAGTAAAAAAAAAGTAAGGAAGGTACAGACTAGGAGATGAGGAATTTAATTCGTGCAATACAATGTATTTCAGTGCACTAAAAAACACATACGGGAATACAGAAAACACAAGGGGAATTATTTTCTTTGAATGACGAGGAATAACTGAATAAATACTGTGCACCTCTACACCTGTGGCGCTACTGCATAATGCGCTGACCGTTTTATATGGTTGGCCCGCAGTTCATTTGGTAACCAGTATTGCAATTCGCTAATGCATACGTGTAGAAGAGGTTATCAAATGGATATTGAAGATTAAGTTTTAAGGTTAATCGATACCGATTCCGCTCATATGGAAATACCTACCTATATAACGTCCCTAAAGATAAGTGTGCTCTCGCGTTCCCATTTTGTTTTACTTTACCTACTTCTTAAGTTTTGCACGTCATATATTTCGAACCTTAGTTTTGTATGCCAAGGACCCTTTGACTAAGTTAAACAGTAATATATGTTATTTTCCTATCCTTCAAATATGTCAGTAAAAATCACGTCGATTCGTTGCTTCGCTACGACGACGTTGAAATACAACGAACAACGTCATCGTACCACTTATCTAAAACACATACCTACACGTTTATTAAACCTCTCTCACAGATACGCACACGCGCGGACACGTATTCACACACGCACACACACACACACACACACACAACACACACACGCAAACAAACAACACACATGCGCAGACACACTCTCTCACACACACGCATAGTAATCTCTAATTTTTATCATTATGGTTATTTTTCTTACAAATGTTTTAGTGTATATTATGTCCCTGTGTCATTGTAATGTCCGAGGTAACGTCGTTTTATTTTACTACTGTTTTTATTTCTGTGCAAATGTTGTTAAGTTTTATGCAAGGTTTGTTGCTACATAAATATGTAATTGCGTACTTGAGATCCGCTGTTAAAACATTTTGTTTATCCTTGAGTGGCATTCATACATGCAATAAAAAAGTAGAAACAAGGTAGTAGGATAACTCATTGTAATCTTCTTCTGGTAAATAAACTTTTGTATTTGTTTAAATACACTTTCGCATTTGTAATATTAGGATTCTTATATTAGGAAAATAAAAAAAATAATAAGAAAGAAAGAAAAGGAGACCGTAAAAGGCGTCGCAGAAACGGTAAACATGAGAAGTTCGCGGAATATGCTTCTTATAAAATAAAACGACAAAAGCGTCGAAAAAAATAATAGGTGAAGACTCGTTGTGGATGAAGTTCGCAGAATAACACATTTCTGACTGCAGTAGGTACCTACCTAGTCCTTTTGAAGTGCTTCAAGCGTGCACTTTGCGCCGAATCGAAAATTAATAAGGACCATTAGCGATAGCTCTACATTTGGATACAAATATTTAAATTTATCTACGCTTCGACCAGGTACGCGAACGTTTAAAAAAACTGGTCAAGTGCGAGTCGGATGCAGTGCTGTTATAGTTTTTTTTTATTCTGACCCTTTAACTTGAACCAGATTTCTTATCATACCATACCATAGTACCTACGTGAACACTAGAATAATTGAACTAATTAATTAACAACACGTTTTATAAGTTTTTCTCTTCACGAATATTTTTAGTGTCCGACGGGAACTTAGGATTTCATCTGTAAGCTATAAAGTATAACCAAGGCTCCTTTTATTCTTCAAAATTCTAGTACCTATCAGTAGTTTCGGAAATAAGGCACAGAGAAATTATCGATTTTCGTATAGGTATTTTCTTAAATATTTTTTATCAACGCATTTTAAAGCTATTAAGAAATATCGACTGACCGATTGGTCGAGTGATTAGAGACCCCAACTGCAGAACCAAAGGTCGTGGGTTCGATTCCCGCCCGGAACAAATATTTGTGTGCATGAGCATGACTGTCTGTTCCGTGTATAGGTGGAAAATATCTATTTAGGTATAGTTCATTAGTATATCGTATTATAAAAAGAATATTTAAGAATGTACATCAGTTATCTAGTATCCATAATACAAGCATAATACTTGCTTACTTTGGTACTAGGTGGCGCAGTGTGATATGTCTCAGGTATTTATTATATTATTATTGGTTATTTTAAAAATTATTGTACATTAACTCACATAAATTGACACCAAAGTCTTTCGTGATGTACCAGTTATAAATGTAACTCATATAATAATAATAATAATAATGCCTCGGACATCCCACACAGCGCCATCTAGTTCTAAACTAAGCAAAGCTTGTACTATGAATACCAGACAATTGATATAAATACTTAAATAATCTTTAGAATATTTACATAGATTTTTTTTGTTCATTAAGGCATTGTTAAGCGCGTCACATACGGCGAAGATATTATAATAATTTTTTTTTTCTAAGATAATATTATAGTTGCTAATACTCGAGTTGCTAATAATCCAGAAACATTTAAGTGCCTAAAAAGTCAGAATATAACACAATTTTATTAAAATTTCAACTTGTTGGGCAATGTTGTCGATATGCTGTTCCTACTGTCCTGTTTGGATAATACAAATCAAATAGGTACTGATATATAGTAACTCAATTAATTACCTTAATTTATTCCACAATTAATTAAAAAGTTGACAATTTTGGACAACAGCGAAATCCGGGAATGGCGATTGCGTTATCGTGATATGACGAGAATAATGCTCAAAGAAGCTTGTAAATATAACGATATGCAGAGCTAACGTGCACACCGCGACATTTCGTCACGCGTTATCTTGTGCCGGCTCGAGATAATGCGTGACGTGTGTGAACTGGTTTTGGGGGTTTCTATGTGAAAAACGAAGAAACTTCTTCCTCGACGTATTAATTTCTTAGAAATATAGATATATTATAATTATATATATGTCTTGTGTATTTCATAGTTTAGTTAATTTCGATATCTTCTTCTTTTTTATTCTTACTTAATTATGTTATGTGGTTTTATCTGTGAAAACAATTATTGGGTGTATATTTTCTCGATTTACATTTGTATTTGGTTGTTAAAGCTTTGTTTTCCTTCACATAAATAAATTAATTAATTAAGTGTAATATTTTAGTATACTTGTAAAGGCATGTGACGCTTTTTCTCAATAAACTATTTTGTTTCTTAAATTTATGTTATATAAATGAAATTGCTTAATATTTCTGTTCAATTCTAAGATTTTATTAATAATTAGAAAAAAGTGCCTTATGCATTAACACTAAAATATTATAGTTAATTACAAACAGGCTTAGATTATGATTCTTACGGGCTGGACAGATAAAACAGGTTCTATATTTTTGATATTGAAGTACAGCATGTTTTTTTTAAATATATATTAAATTTATTTATATTAAAACCGGTACACTGTGTCGATTTCCCATCAAATTGATGTTTTCGATTTCAGAATCATTTTCAGGCAATTATTCAATAAAATGAAAGTGCACTGTGTATGTGACTTCTCCATAATAAAATTTATTGTTTTCACAATATGATATGACTAAATATTAAAAATCTATAGGTATCTGTTTGTTTTGTAGCGCCTGAATGGCCTGCTGGTAAGCTAGAGCGGCCTGCGGGCCCTCGAATGGGTTGATGGGCTTGCCGTCCACTAGCTGACCGCGCGCTCGCAACGCCACCTGTCCAACGAAAACAATGGATGTTAAATATAAAGCCGAATCCCTGAAAAAATTAAAAAAGTACAACGAAACATGTGATATTTAACATTAGAATATTTCATAAAAATACAATATTTCAATTTCTTCGTTAATAAGTGAACAGATTTCTCATAATATCAATCAATTTATATACTTATTCCATATTATTTCTGTTTCACTGGTAAACGGCGACTACGCAATTTAGAGGCATAAGTTTTTAGAGGAAAATTTGAGAAACATCATCAATATGGTATTTGTACGAGAAGAAGCTGTTAAGCAATTTGCCTAACTATGAAAAAAAAAGTTGAGTAAGGACATTTTTTTTTAAATATTTTTTGATGTAGTCCTCTGAGATGGAAATGCACTTACTATATTTCTAATAAAGAGACACTAAGCCATTAAAAAAATGATCCTTGTTTTGTTATCAAAATTCTCGTTTACTGCTGCCATCAAATCATCACCAGTTTAAAAATAGTCATCATCCCCTTAAATGTCGCTTCAAAAGTCTAAACAATAAATAATCACAGGGTCCTAAGTCTGGGCTGTAATTTAATTATCTATGTTTTAATGTGGAAATTTAATGACGGCTTGCTGCACAAAAGTTCAACATATTACGTTTTTCTTGCGACATTTTCAATACGAATAAACGTCAATGAGAAATTAAATATCATATTAACAAATGAACCTTGTTTTTTTTAAAAGGAATAAACCTAGAATACAACTACATAACGGCCAGTATTATTTTCGCAATACGAATGGTCAAAAGAGATTGCATTTCAGTCTGCCCTTCTATTAAACACCATTGAAACCCATAAAATCTTATGACCCAAAAAATATCGTATAATATTATACTAAATACCTAAACGCTTTCGAAAAAAGCTGTTCTTAAAATCATTCCTGAATTAATGGTGATGAAAATATTTTATAAATAGGTGGAGTAGATCTTTACCAAGTCTATAATATATTTATTTATTGATTACGTATTTAAGATGTCCTTTTGCGAGCAAACTTTTTTAAATTAAAATTTTTGGCAACGTGATTTTGATTTAAAAATATAGAGCTGTAAAATATAAGCTATAGAATCCCTCTTTGGATATGTAAAGAAAAATCTGTGACAATTTTGGCATAATACAGTCTTTGCCTGTAAGCCCTTTAAAGAATGCATATCGCGCCCTTTATACACACACTCTTTCGCGCGCGATTGCGTCATTTGCAAGGCATAGCGAGGGAAAGAGGCGTATGTGTAAAAACGCGACTCAAGCAAGTGACAACGTGCGCCAATCGCGCGCATCAGTCTCACGCAATAGTCCTGTGGGTTTATCGTTTGCTGCTGTATTTTGTTGTCTCGTCGTTTTCTACGCGATTATACAATGGATATTCGCAATATACCGGATCAGGATTTTACTGATTTTATAAATCTTTATAAAACATTTCCATGTTTATGGAAAATCAAATCAGAAGCATTCAAAAACAGATACTTGAGGAACGAGGCTTATAAAAAAATAAGTTTTGTCAAGAAAACGGTTTTCCTGAAGCAAATAGCGAATTTGTTGTGAAGAAAATTCAGAGCCTGAAGGGATCTTTTCCAAAAAAAATAAAAAAGGTAAAAGAAAGTCAACGTAGCGGCAGCGGAGCGGACGAAGTATACGTTCCAAGTCTGTGGTTAATTAATTAATTTAATCATAAATTTGAAAGTCTTCAGAATAACTATTGCCAAGCTCATAAAGCAAGGACAGGAACTCGACCGTTGTCTGTAATCTTTTATCCAAACACTTCGTTTCTTTTTTTTTCTTAAAAAACAAAGCATTTAGTCCTATTATAGCTATACCTAACTTTATATTTTGATTCTCCATATAAAAACTTAAATTAAATTCAAAAATGTGGAATCCTACAGAGGAAACCGTTGAACTCTTCAACGCGACAACTCGCGATACATTCACGTAGTAAAGAGCGTCGTATTATATTTAGACGTACACGATTGTACCACGCGCGACAAGAATGCGTGAATGCGCGTGTGACAATATTTTGTACAATATTTGTTTACCACACGATTATCACGCGCGCTTTCCCCTCGCGTTCTTTATCGCGTTCTTGTTGTGCGCTCGGTCGCGTAGGAAAGAACGTGCGTGTAAAGGCCGCGTAAGACGTTTTCGAAAAATTTGTCGTGTCTCAGTGGCGACGCCTTGATAGCTATCCCCTGATTAATAAATTTTGGCTGACATTTTGACAAACGATTGATTGGCATTGATTTCAGACGTATTAGACTTTCAGAATTTAAAAATACCTCTTTCATAAGCGCTCGTTCACGCAGCAATACTTCGGGGTTCATGACGTAGACAGACCGCCGCTTCAAAAATACGCCGTGCTTTTTAATACAATGCCGGTTGAAGTCGTGCTTGTAGCTGTATGGCTGGGAGCAGATCTGAAAAACACATTTTAATAAAGATATATTTCATGGAATGCTAAACATTTTTATTGAAATAAAAAACAAAACCAGCAGAATTTGTAAAATGAAATTGTGCCAAATTGCGTGTTTAATTTAAGTATTAATTATTTCTAAGAAAAGAAATTTCACACGCAGGCCCTAGGCATAAATGCAAATGTTTGTGACAATACTCCAATACTCTAAACCAAAATGTTTCTGCAACATTTTATTTTTATTTGCAAATTAATGTGTGGAAAGATAGATACAATGAACTACGGGATCAAAGCAGTGGGTAGAATAATATAATTATTTTTTTTATTTATCAATACGTCAATACCACTCTAAGTTTTCTGACAAAAAGCAATGACTTATATTTTCAGTTTGCTCGTTTTGAAGTACCTATGCTAAAAACCCGACACACGATTGCAAATACGACTGAATATGAAACATTCTTTCTGTGAATATGAATATTGCATTTATGGGCCTTTTAAAACATTTTGTACAAGTCTGGGACCGGTTATAGAACCGCAAGGCGAAAAAAAATGTCCATTTGCGGAAAAAGAGCCTGTCAAATAAAATAGGATTGCATAGAAAAGCCGCAGTTATATCTTCAACTATGTTATACTTATTATCCTCACGTAATAAGAATGGTACAGATCGCATCTGCGCTTACCGTCTAGCCACTCCTACTCTAGCTAGCTGGTGTACCCATTTGACGAGATGGCGAGTTTCAGTCCGTGAGGTCCCCGCGCGCCGGCGTTCACCCCCCGCGAAATCGCATTTGAGTTTCGATATTGTGAAGTGACATTTCTGACTCTATTAAAATCAAACGCTGCTGTCAAATTTATTTACTCTATGAGTGTGGGTCTTTTTTGTATGTCATATGTTCCACTGTGTCACCTATTTATTCAGGCAACAGGAGAGATCAGTGTTACCTGTATCTATGAAATTAATAATACGTCGAGGAAGAAGTTTCTTTGTTTTTCACATAAAAACCAAAAAACAACAATTTCAAAATTACACTATCGACCGCCCGCGGCTTCGCTTGCATGGATTACAGTTGTGTATTAGTATTTATTAAGGGTACGCATTTAACTTCAAAACTGACGTATTTTCATACAAACTTTGTGTTGTCAAAATTAAGGGTACCAATTTAAGAGTAATTAGGGGCAAGGTTGGGGCTAAATGGTGGATGCATCAACACATCCCGGTCACGCTCTCTCAATTTTTGCTGAGTGACTAAGATATCAGCTGTTTTCCATTATCTTGAAAGATATCTATCAGTTTTTTTTTCAATCGCTTGCTATAATCTCACCGGTTGTTGCTACTTGAGGTCAGAGTCGATGGTTTTCTTCAATGGAAAAAGAAATAATAAAAAATACTTTTCCAATCTAACCATAAACACCCGATCACATTGTTTCGTATTATGCCGGGTTTTTCCGCTGTTTGTGGGGCCTATCTATTTTTTACCACGTTCTTGTCGTAAGTGAGCCATTTCTGATCACCAGTGACCGATCGTTTAATTATTTGATTTTGATACAATCTAACAATGGAAAGTCTGTTTATGTAGAATGTTTCCGGAAGATTATGTGGCACATAAATATCGATCTTTTTCGTGTACTCATGCTTTGTAATAATATCCAGTTCCTCAACAAAATCGTATGTAGACGATGGCATTGATTTTATCGGCAACAGAGCGCGCAGATACGCCGCAACTTTCACTTTAAAATTTAAAGACGGAAAATGCTTTAAATGACATTGTACTATCCTACTGTCACCACATTAGGTCTATAAACTGCACTACTTTTTTTTTGCGCCTTGTAGCACTTTTTTAATTTTTTTAAATTAATATATTAAATTATAGCGCATTTTTTTGGCAATACATTCAGTAGTTTCAAATGGTAAATAAATTCTAATTATATTACTAAACAATACCTACATATTGATTTTGTCGGTGCAGAAAAAATTGTTGTGTACACGAAAAAAAATTATTCTTAAATCAATGCAAATTGCATCGGTCCAAGAATATGCGGTATTTGTATATATTGAAGACTATGCTTTCTTGATACCAGAATTCTTTTTTTCTGTGTGTACACTACAGTTTCATAATTATATTTGCTTCACGTTCTATTCTTTATTCGCGTTTTGATTCGCGAGGTGTTTTGGCATTGAAGAATTGGCTTGTCACATGTTTTATTTCGAGTCGAACAGCATTGAAGCCAGTTGCTTAGCTAGAAATACGTAATATCGACTGTGTCGTGATAGCCCAAAGCGCAACGAACCTGTCTCAAATTCATATAGCCATAGGGCCATGGTTCGAATCCGGGCGTGTACCAATGAGCTTTTCTGACTTAAGTACATTAACTATCACTGACTCCGTGCCTCGGAGAGCACGTTAAGCAGTCGGTCCCGGACGCTGTCAATAGATGGCGGTCGTTACAATCCCCAACCCGCAGTGGAGTAGCGTGGTGGATTTAAGCTCCAAACCCCTTCCTTACCCTGGGGGAAGCCTAAGCCCCTGCAGTGGGGTAAAATGGGCTGATGAAGAAGTAATATCGAGTTCCTGTCTTACCTCACAATTGTATGGTCGTTCCCCTGTGTGCACGCGCATATGTGCTCGCAGCTGGCCTTTCTCAAAGAATGACATGTTGCATAACTCGCACATCACTGTCTTGTTGGCCGAACTATGCCTCAATACGTGGCGACGCAGCGTGCATTTCTGATGGTACACAAATATTTCGCTCTATTATTACAATAGTAGGTTAGTTAACATTTATACAAAGCTATGTTGTGTATACTCGCATCAAAAAGTACGGAAATTTCATGTAGAAAAAAATAAAATTGTTGCTTTGAAGCATTGATGTCCTACGAAGCAACTAGGTTATTAGCCAACAAGTTGATATGTTGGCACGACAAAATGCAGCAACTGCATGGCGTTTTACTATTCACGTATTTAAACATTTTCTATAAAACAAAAAAGTACCAAATGACGTTGCTAGATGGCACTGGCGCACTTCTTGGTTATCAAACGCGGTTATCAACGCTGTGTTGTTAGTTGTAGAAAGTTTCGAATTTTATAATCTACTTTTGTTTATAAAATAAAAGCAGAAACATATGACTATAAAAATACTCCAAAAAAACAAAACATTGGAGTTAAAAACTTTAATTTGACAACCGGCTGTAAAGACAACCAAAGAGAATGTAGATTTCAATCCAATCAATTGGACATTGACAACCGTAATAACCTACAAAACCATCTACTTTCAGTGATAACTAAACTTGGAAAACCTTTCATTAGCGTTGTAATGCAGTAACCATATATTTTCGCAAAATATGAAATTGCTACTTTAATACTAACTTACAGCAAAAAACGAAACCTCAGTAACTGTATGCTGTAAATAGAATTTTAAATATATTTGTGTCTCGGTTAGGAGGTTGAATTAAAGTAGCAATATGTACAACGTAAAAAATAACGTTGTAATTATACGAAAATAACAGTAGTAATTAAAATAATTTAAAAAAACACAACTTCGAAAAAAGAGATAAAAAAGAGCTCTATAAGGTCAATGAAATAGGTACTCAGACTTGAATTTTAAATGAAGATATTGCAGATGAGGACAAACTAAAGTACCAAAGTATGTTTGGAGGTGGTCTTCAAGTGAAAATCTATTGAAATTTTTATAACAAATAGGTTTTGTAATTATTTATTATCAACTTAAAATATGGTTAATTAAAAATAATGATTTTGTAGAGTTGAATTGAAAGAAACTGTCGTAAAATTACTAAATTTACTCACAATTTAAAATATATTGTTCACCCCCGAGTTCTGAAATACTTGTCAAATTAGTCGTCTGTTAAACAGACGTTAACCAGCGTTTCAAGTATAAAATCATTATGTTCTTATCTGGTTAGTTGCCTAAAGGACTTATTATAGTACAGTCAAGTTTTCTAATTTGAAGAATGTCAATTGCCTAGAACGAGACAATGCAATACATCTGCCAATAGCAAATGAATGAATGAATGAATGAATCGGTCAAGCTGACAAATCAACTGTTAATAAATTTTTATCTAACTTGTGTCTAATCAACGTCTCCACTTTCCGATCAAAATTTAAAACTAATCACCGGTCAACAAATCAACGATTTGACTAGCGTTTCAAAACTCGGGTTTAAGTCATGCTAAATTTAACCGCATAGGCATACACTAGAGAATATCTTTACTCTTTTAAATCCTTTACTGCAGACTTCACACACATGCTTCTTTACTTCAGCGTGGCTCAACAGATGACTGAAATAAAAAAAGGTTAGTTAAAATTTAATTTCTTTTTAAGGACAAAAAGATATGTTGTTTATGCCTGTTTTGTTTATGGCAAGGGAAGTCAGCATATTGTCAATAACTGACAGGTTTCTATAATAGTGATACAAGTGAAATATAATGAATGAAATATTCTACCCAATGTTGTGGCTATAGCTTTTGTGTTGGTAATATTGTGTCAGTCAAATGCGACAGCAAATTGCTTTCGACAAAAAATGTGACAATTAACTGAGAGTGTCAGATTTATTGCACGATCACGCTAATTTAACAATTACCAGACGTGACGTCACCGTGGCAACTAGCAATAGCAAATTACATGTATATATATATATAAATATGTCGGAATAATTGCTATTAATAATAATAATAAGTAAAAACTGGGTTATAGATCTGTAGCCATAATGGAACGAAACAGCAGCTTATGGTTTAATTAGAGTTTGCATTGTGTTTTCACTCATTTTAATTGTAGATTCGATGTGGACTTAAGTTTCGGGTGTGAAGGAGGTCGCTCCGGTATCGTCAACTGTTTCGCCTATAAACCGACAACATAAACACCAGTAAACTAGTATCGACGGGATAATCAAAACGCTACTTGGTTCTACTTGAAACTTCGTTACTCTAAGCCTGCACCAAATGTTGTTGCCTAATTACCGCAGAAGAGTAAAATAACAAAGAATTTATTGTTAACAGCAACCTATTTGTGTAATGTCATGTAATTTTATCTTGGTGATTTGTGTGTATAATATATGAAATACAGTATGCATATAAAAAAAAATTGTACCTATTTAAAAAAGCTTTCTGATAAAAAGCAGCTGTGCATTTGTTACATTTGAACTGTTTCTCTTGAGTGTGTGTTATTTGATGGTTTTCCAAGTTTTTGCTTGTGAAAAAAGCCTTTGGACACTGATCACATTTGAATGTTTTCTCACCTGAAAAAATACAAGATCCATCAAACCACTTTATTTCTTTCCAATGCATGGAAACAATGGAATAGGAATGGCGAGAGAGGAGAGGGAAGAAAATGGAAAAGGGGTAGGAAAGAGAAAGAGGAGAAAATTTCATAATTTAAGAAATATGATAGCATGTCACAAATTTGAGCATTGAATCAAATGCTCATAAATAATTTTCTTTTGGGATTAAGAACTATGTGCATTTTTTTTTCATTTTTAACTGGAAATTAATTTTCAGAAGACTGGAAATTTAATTTCTAAAGAATAACTTTTTGTATACTGCAAAAGTGAAAAACGAAATTAATACTGATACATTATACATGTTAATTATTATCAATTAATACAAATAAGCAATAAAAACAATTAAGCTGTGGTGGCTGAGTGGCTCAGCACTGATTGATACGAGGTCATGAGTTCTTACGTTTTTAATTTATTAAAATTTAAGTCAAATAAACAACACCACTCCACTGACATTGTTACTTGTGTAATAGTGGATGTTACCAGCCCTTGAGCCCGTGGGTTTATGGTTCAAGCTCCTTAACCCAACGTTGAAGGGTTGTACTCCACCAGTGTAGGATAAAAAAAGCCTGACAAAAAAAATACTAAATTGACATAATGTATGCATACTAAACAATCATTACTTACTAGTATGAAGTAATATGTGACTTTTTAAATTTTTGCAGATTCTTCCACAATAAGGACATATAGTTTCTTTTTCATGAACTTTTTTATTCTTTCTAGGGCCTCTTGGTTTCATTTCTTTGGATTTGGATGGAACTAATCTGATGTCTTCTAATATTTCGGGTTTAATTTTAAATTTTTTCAGTTCATTTATCACACTGTTGCCTCCTTTTCTTTTCACTTTCTTCTTAACTAAAATTTAATCCATCGTAAATGTACAATATCAACAGATAAAGTATATCTAACTGCGGAGCCAAGGGTTGCGGGTTTGATTCTCGCCTGGGACAAATATTTGTGTGCATGAACATGTTTATTTTGTGCTGGGTCTGGGTGTAGAATATTTATACATGTATATATCATTAAAAAGTAATAATAAAATTTAAGTATGTATATTACATCAGTTGTCTAGTAACCCATAACACAAGCACAATACTTGTTTATTTCGGGACTAGATGGCGCTGTGTGGGATCTCACATGTATTATTATAATATCTATGAGAAATTCAAAACAGCAGAAATCATCAACAATTTTTTGACAAAGATATAATCAATGTTTTACCACGAACAGAATACAATATACCTACTAATAGTATCTACATACAACAAGGCTCAATTGATCATTAAATACAATTTTATCACTTTTCCTTTTTTGATGGTGGGACTCTCGTATAGAATCCATCTGTATCTTATGCATCTTGATATATTTTTGGGATTTTCTGGTGTCAATGGATAGAAGAGAGAACGAACTACTCAACCAAACATATAATTTTGTTACCAGGTCCCGGATTGGCGGTCAAGTGTGAAATACTTTGACCCTAAAAATACTGCTTAGGAACTTTGACAGTGAAAGTCCTGGAAGAAATCCTTTTGTATCTTGTCCATCTTGCTTAATTTTTGGTATTTTCTGATGCCAATTTATGAAGGAGAGACCGAACTACTCCACCAAACTCACATTTTTGGTTACTGGAGGCGGGTCGCTAATTAAAAATAAAATTTTGTGGCCTACTGAAATATTAAACTGAAAGAGTTCATATTATATCGATTAAATTAGATCAATTAATTAAAATCGGACAAAAGGCAGGGTTTTTGTAATGAGATAAATCAAAACAAATCACTGACAGAAATTGTGTCGAGATCAAAGTGACGATCTGTGACTGTACGAGAATTTCGGCATCTTGGGCCGTGTTTTTAATACGGTATTCACGCGTCATCACACATGGCCGTCTGGCGATTGACTGACTGACTGCTTTGGTCGTACGTAAACCACGCCTTGACTATGTTATCGTTCCTTTCCTTGTCGCCGGCTAACTACCTAAAATGATTGTAGCGTTCTGTATAGAGCCGACTGTACAGTACACAAATAAATGAGATGGTACGGATTAAATAAAGTTGTAGGTATATTTATGCGATTACATTAAAATAAATATTTTTCATGTTCATTTTGTTTAAATCAAAATTAAAATTGGCGATTTGTACAAAAAAAGTGTATGAATCATTCGTTATTTAATTTGTAAGAGTGACTGGTGGCGAATCCTTCATAGAAGCCAAAAAGGTCAGCTTCTCTTCCAAAATAAAGCACTTAAATAAATCATCAATATTTATTAACCGACTTCAAAAAAAAGGAGGTTATCAATTTGACCTGTATGTATGTAATATTGCGAGAATTGGACAGTTTTTGTATATGTTAGTCTATACCAACTTCTAAACATGTGTGCCAAATTTCATAAGTGTATGTATGTATGTTTGTCCACATATATCTCAAAAACTATAAGTCAGATTGCAAAAAATATTTTTTAATCGGACTAGGTATAGTCCAACTTAGGAACAGCTGGCATATGTAATTTAAATTTTGAAAACATAAAACTTTTATTTTTGGAAAAAAAATTATCGAACACTATACACAAAAATAATATAACAAAAAAAATAACAAAAACTTTTATTTCTCCTTTTTTAATTCTTAATTATATAAATTACAGCTTTGAAGATGATAAATTTTTTTAAAATTACTTTTTTAACCCCCGACGCGGGGTTTTATAAGTTTGACGTGTCTGTGTGTGTGTCTGTCTCTGGCATCGTAGCTCCCAAATGGAAGAACCGATTTAATTTTGTTTTTTTTTTGTTTTGAAAGGTGAATTAGTCAAGAGTGTTTTTAGCTATGTTTGATGAAAATCAGTCCAAAATGGCCGCCGCTACAAAATGGCGGATAATATATTTATATCATTCATGTATATAAAATCTTTTATATATATATATATATATATAAATAACTGTATATTTTTCCAATACTCCATCAATATGGGTATCAAATGAAAGGGTTTGACTAGTACAATACTATGCACTATGACAAATTTTAAATCCAAGATTTTTCAAATCCGCCACCACAAAATGGCGAAAAAGGGCTTGACTAGTAGGATAATGTACACTACCATTAATGTGAGAACCAATTAATTTATAAAAAATCACCTCTAGATTTAGTTTTTCTGAAACTGTTTGATTTATTAGATTTTTTAAACTCAGCTATGGTCTTAGCGGGAGGGATATAATCATCATCTTCATCGTCATTGTTGTTATACTCAAAATCACGGTCATCAGCAAATCCATTCTGGAAATATTAAAGAAATTAGTGTTAAAATGGCAATATACACATTTACCTACATAACAATAATAAACGTTTATTAGAACATAATAAAGACCAATAAAATATACAAAGTAGCAAATACTTCAATCGATTTGTTTTAAAAGGTTCTGGCTTAGCATGTATATTTTAGCCTCTGTAGGCAAAAAATGAACTGGTTTTCTGCCAAGACCTTAGATGATTACCACAAGAAACATACGTGTATGTATACCACACATATAATATACAATGCTACAGAGTTCTTAATTCGTTTCTGCGCTTACTTCTTTTAATCCATGCAATGGATTTTGATACGGTTTGCAGTGATTTATAGAATTTCCCCCGCGAAGTTTTTATTATAATACACTTATATAATACGCTTTTGCCTCCAGTTTTGTCCGTGTAATTGTAAGTTTTGTAATTTTAGTCAAACTTTAATAGGATCTTTTTAAATGTGAATCTTATATGATATTTCAATGCCATAGAATTGTTTTGTAAGACCCTATGCTCCCAACCCGCTCATTTAGGGTGATGATAATGGAAGCGAAAACGGGAAAGGGACGAGAGGGAATGAAATAAGACTGAGACAAACAAAGCAAATCCTATGAGAAACGAATACGGCGCCAGCGGATCTGCGGGCGGATCGCTAATAAAAAATATATATGCATAGGATTTGCGAAATTTACTCGGGAATCATTAGAAACTCTACTCTGTACTGTACTGAAACTGTACTCTATTTATATTTAAGTATCATTTAGCGCTTTTAGCATTGTAATTTTTTAGGCATTTAATTAAATTTTCGGTAATTTGATTAACATTGTCATTTTATGCACATTTAATTGGCATTGGCATTTCCGAGGGAATGTGACTTTGTCGTTTACGTGCATTTAACTAACGTTGGCATATTTTTCAGACATTTCACTGTCATTTCCTAAGAAATTCGACATTGTCATTTTACGCGCATTTAATTGACGTTGGCATATTTATCGCACATTTAACTGTCATTGTCATTCCCTAAGAAATTTGATATTGTCTTTTTACGCGCATTTACTTAATTATTGTTCGAATTTTCACTAATTTAATTGACTGTCATTTAATGGGAATGTACTTACCATTTTCATTTTAGGCAGATTCAATTGACGTTGGCATATTTCGCACATATGTAATTTTTCGGGTATTTTACTGACATTTTAATTTTACGTAGATTTAATTGATGTTGGTATTTTCCGTGCATTTCCTTGCCTTTTCAATGAGTTATGCGTATTTTTACATTTACCCCGATTTTATCTTGGAATGTAGTCTTTACTTAAACATTTACAATGTTAGTCAAAACATATTTGATTGACCGAATGGCCGAGTGATTAGGGACCCTAACTGCGGAGCCAAGGTCGCGGGTTCGATTCACGCACAGGATAAATATTTGGGTGCATGAACATGTTTATTTCGTTCCGTATCTGGTTGTAAAATATTTACATGTATTACATATATATTATAAAGAATAATTAAGTATGTATATCAGTTGTCTAGTAACCCATAACACAAGCATAATACTTGCTTACTGTGGGACTAGATAGCTCTGTGTGGGATGTCCCATGTACTATTATATTTCATAAGCGATAAAGATTCAGCAATATTAAATGTGGTCATAAGCACTAAAACAATTTAATAATGACTTTTATTTATTATTATGGTAATTTGAATTCTCATGAATCAATGACACTATACAGGAATTTGATGATTAAATTGATGTTGATGTCAACTTAAACTTTGATTTATCATAACCTGTGTAATACTTACATCATCATTGCTATCTTCTTGCTTGATAGAATCTAAAAATTCCTCAACTGATAATTGGGTTGGACGAATACTTTTTTCTATGTACTCATTGCATTTCTTTATTGTGGTATTACGGTAATTTATAACATTGCAATCATTTTGAAACTCAATATTCCATTCGGGCTTTTCAACTTTTATCGGTGATTCATCTGTTTTAATGCATTTCATTTCAACTTTAACATCTTCTATGTTGTCAAAATTAATTTTCTTTGTTTTAAGATCTTCTGATATATTTGATAAATAAATCAATTTTAACTGAGACCTAATATGATTAATAATATTTTGAATTAGTAAAGAGATTAAAGAATCAAAAGCAAAACATATACAAGGGGAGGTTGATAAGTAATCTAGTTTTAATATATTTAATACGAAAATGATACTGGCCACTATGGTGTTGTATTCTCTATTTATTCCTTTTTTAAATGTCTATAGGGTCATAAACATTTTTAAATGTCCAAATCAAATGTTTTGTTTTTTTTTTTTGTATTATTTTGGTATGGTAAAGAAAAAAAATTTATCTCTAGAAGTTAGCTGTGATGAGACCTGAGAGTTTTTGGGATGTAGAGAAGATTTTGCTAAAATTGTCTAAAAGAACTACAATGACAGCCAAATATTATGCTAATTTGTTGGATCAATTATCTATCGCACAGTTCTGTAAAAGAATAAGGAAGAGTCAAAGTTAGAAAAGAGATTTTGATTTTGCCTTTCTCGCTACATTAAATAATAAAAAAATTTATTTCCATGCTCGTCTTTTATTTCATAGTTAGGTAGATTACTTTAGGGATGTAACGGAAGTGACATTTTTACACTTCTGCGGATGTAGAAGTTAAGGGTGACATCTGTGGAATTGGACGCGGATGCGAATGTTAATAAAAAAATCTAGAAAAGCTATAAACATGTTTATTTTTGTATTTTAATTATAAATTAGGAACTATTAACTTACTAGTTACAGTTCAATAATAGCAAATTATATTTCAAAAATAAAATTTTTGAAAAATAATTTTAGTTTTAACAGCATTTAGTCTGTTTCTGAAAGGGTTAAAGATCAGACTGTGGACGACACTAAATTGACCACTGACAAAGAATATCACTCATTTACTGGCTGGCTGGCATGCGCGATGGCTCAGCATGTGAGGGAGTGCATGTTGCACGCACACACCTCGCACGATTGTGTGCGTATCACCGCGCCTTTCACACAAACAATGCACCCAACAACTCCACGAGCGGTACATTTGTCTTTCACTAAACATCCGCAAACAAAGTTGTGGAAGCGGAATCGGAAGCAGAACTTTTTAACTTCAAAGAAGTTCCGCAGATGCGGAAGTGAAAGCAGACCTCTGTTACATCCTTAGATTACTTATCAGCCTCCTCTAGTAGGAATACATGTTTGACTAAGTTTGGCAAGATTTCAGACAGAATGTGGCTCTTGCTCAGATTTCTGCACTTTTTGTCAGAGCCCTGAGGGTATTTAAACTGTAAAACAAACAACTAAAACTAAAATTAGATTTAATCTTGCAGTTCTTAATAAAAATGAAGAAGGTAGATAATTTTATTGGCCTCATAACAAAAATATCAGTGGTAAAACTGTGTGTATTTATATAGAGATTTGATTAAAAAATGAAAACATATCAGAACTCTGGGAAGTCCGAGAACATGCCGCTAGTATTTTGTTCAATTGTAATATACATTATGGACAGAACTCAGGGCGAGTTGTTTCATCTATCGTTAAAGTTAAAACAAAGATTATGATATATTTAATGTCCAATTTCATCAGATTATTCTTGGATTAAGTTTGTCTCAGTAGACCATTCAGAGGATTCTAAAGTCAAAGACGTTAAACAGATGAAAACAACTTGCTCTTAGTGCATCACAGATGAAGACATACATTTTATTAAAATATTTCATATAATTGTCATACTTACTCTTCAACTAAATTCTTAAACTCAAATGCATCTTGTGTTCTTCTACAGCATGATAGACATATTTTATTTGAATAGCCATCATTGGATTTGACCTGTTATCAGTAATTTGTTTTGCTTACCAATTTCCAAATAATAATTTAAGAAGCTTTAGCATGGTTACAAAATCATTTTTTCAACAGTAAGTATTTATAACAGTTATTGAATAATGGTTATGTTTATTTCTATAATGGAAGTGAAAGCACTTGAACTATTGCTGAATATTATTTGAATAGAATGTTATTACTTTCCTCTATAATGTAAAACCATAAGTCAATTTACCTTGACATTAGCTATAGAATTAATCATTTCAATGTAAGAAATATCACCATTGAATTGAGAGATAGAACGTAAGTTTTTCCTTTGAGTGAGACAAGCGCGACAGGTATCCATTATAACATTTATTTATTTCAACCAATATGCTTTCATGTTTTGTTTGGTTAGCAAAATAAACAAAATTATAGTTCTAAATCGTCCGTAAAAACCTGATGAAAAGTAATAAACACCAATGAAAACAATCAGATTCCTGACAATCACTGACACTGACAACCCTGACAACTAATGACCGCTACTGACTATCTATGCTACTGACTGATGCTGACTGATACGATCTCAATCATAAATCATAAGCATCGATGATCCTAAGGCTAAAACCTTCTGCCATGTTCGTAATCATGTCGTAATCCTTATAAACATACACCCCTTCTGTGTGGCTAGCATAAAATATTGTACCTCTACACTGTGAAAAATACTATGGTGAATTTTGATTTTATTACGAGGAAACCGAAGAAAACAAACTATGCGACATCATAATACGTTACAGGAACCATAATTTTCGCTGACGCATAATTTTTTCTATTCATACTTCTCGTTTTTTATTATGGGGGTCATCCATTGCTCGACTGTTGATGAACATTTTTCTTAGGGTAAGTAATTAGTGGCCTACAAAAGTTAGATAATGGCATTGCTTCGCAATGCAATGATCGCTCACATCGCGTTCTAATATCACTTCTTAAAATATTTGAACTTAATTCAAAGGGACTCTATGCATGTATGTTTGGCCGTTTATATCTCTGAAAGTTCTGAATCTATTTTGATGATTTTTGTGTTTGGTCACATTTAAGAAAGTTATAAATGTAGACGAAAGGCAATAGTATCAAAAATGCAGGAGGTCGCGGGGCATCATAAGAAAGCTTTCAAAAATTGGCCTATAAATTTTCTCGGAAAATGTAATAATATTGTTTGGAAAGGTGTGCTATAAATTATTTTTTATTTTCATCAAAAATAAATTATGTCCTCCGATAGTTCCGAGAAGCGCGAAATCTGTAGGTTTTTTTTTCTAGGAAACTTCTTCTTTTTTAAACTTAAATTAGGAATAGGCACAAATACTCTTCTAAAATCTATTTTGTGTGGCTTTTTAATATGTCTTCGCATTCGGACGATAATAGTATTTATGAAAATTACGTTACATTTTATATTAAAATTTTTACTTATATTTAAAAAGGATGTTTTATTTTATGGTTTTATACTGGCAATCAAAACGAGAATTTGGTGAATTTTGACGTGTGTGTTGACAAAGTTGAAGTTCTTGACGTCATATTACTAAGATGTCTATAATGTTTCAATAAGTTAATATGAATCATCTAATCTTTTGCCTATGATGTGGCCATAAGAATAGGTTGCCAGATATTTCAATGAATATAAAAGATGGATACCTATGTATTGTTTTCTATCTCCGAAGTACACTTAGTATCGCCAGCAGGGCATTTGAACTGCGATGAATCGAGCGTGCTCTGTGTATTGCAACCACAACAATTTCAAAATATCTTTTTTAAAGGATGATTGTAATTGTGAAGAGTATGGTGAAGAGATATATAAAAACCAGAAATCACAGAAAACAGATATTAGACGAGTGTTCGTATATTTAAAAACTACTACGAGATGAAATAATTTTTTCTAATGGCAAGTGCACGTTAAGCAGTCGGTCCCGGACGCTGTCAATAGATGGCGATCGTTACAGTCCCCAACCTGCAATGGAGCAGCGTGGTGAATTTAAGCTCCAAGCCCTTCTCCTCACCCTGGGGGAGGCCTAAGCCCCTGCAGTGGGGTAAAAATGGGCTGATGAAGTGAAGAAGTGAAGTGAAGTGTTAGAAAGGGACAAAAGGACTCACCGGTAGCTATCTCTTACAAGCTCATTGTGCGTCCTTACGGCTTATAATTTAAAGTGAACCTTGTGCATGCCGCGAAGGTTTCATTTTAGGGTTCCGTAGCCAAATGGCGTTTATTATAGTTTCGCCTTGTCCGTCCGTCCGTCTGTCTGTCTGTCTGTGGTTTTTCTCGAAAACTATTGGCAATATATAGACGAAATTTAGAAAGTAGAAGTAATCTATGAACCGCTACTCAATGACGTAGTGAAATTAGAATTTTTTTTTGGGATAGGTCGCCATACATGTAACTGAAGTACAAAAAAAATCGTCGTATAGTAACGCGAGAGGTACCAAACGATATGTCTTAAAAAATGATATCAAGGTTTCAAACAATTTTTTTTAAGTCAATAGTTGTTGAGATATGCACTCCTAAAGTCCTAATTTTTGCTAGAGTCATGTGCCCCCCCACTACCAGTTAAACCGTTGTTTTTGGATATGTGGAAAAATTTATGACAGAAGTATATAATAAATAACGTAGTTAAGGCGATGTTAGAAGCTGAGGACGGCATTTTCAAACAACGATATCGCTTAAAGTATTTCATGTATCTTAATGTCTTTAAAATAAATTAAATCACTGTCATCGTTTTATACGACGTTCGTTTTGAAATTATTATTTAATAAGTTTTACAGATTAAAAATAAATCGTAAAAATACCTCTTAAAAGTCCATTTATCAATCATTGTAGCTGAGTAAGAAGTTTGTTATAGTTGAAAAAAATATATTATATAAATTTCATAATTCTGTATTCGATGCTCGTTTTGTATTTTTCAATAAGCGTTTCAATTAAAAGAAATTAAATTTTAATAATTTTGCACTTACGCCCTTTAATTTCAAGCGGTGCGCTATTGTGCGTCTCGCTTGTGTAAAGCACAAACTCGTATAACAAGGTATGTCGCCTTTGGGGCCAGTGGGCGGCGACATTCTTAATTTTCGTTGGCTTATGAAATTCTCTTAAAAGGAAAACTATCACAGCTAACTAGACTGTATTATTGAACGAGTATTAGATTAACTTCTATAATGTTCTTTTTTAAGTAAAAATTTTGTAATATTCCATAGAAAATGACAGATAGCCAATAAGCGAAAACTAGATGCATTTTATCTTTATGATGTTATTGTAAAAAATAATTTAAAAAAAAAAACACATTTTATGATGAAAACTGCATCGTATTACTAAGTACTATAAATTTACGCTTTCCTTTGCAAAGCTTATCCTCTTTAGAATCGATACTAAAAGTGAAAGATTCACTGTAATAAAAGTTGTCTTTAGCTATGAGTGCACTTATGTTATTACTTTTCGGATTAGCCAGAGAGGATCGAGTGACTTCTAAATAACTAACGAAATAAAAATTAAATATACTTAAACAATAATTCTTAAATTACATAATAATAACGATGGTGGTATGATGGTGGATGGTATGGTGGTACGGAACCCTTAGTGTGCCAGTCCGATTCGCACTTGGCCGGTTTTTGTATTATAGAGTTTTGGGAGTGCTCAGTCCTGAACTTATCTATTACGTCCATGGTGTATATCCATTGTATATCTTAATGTTTTACTTTTGATTTATTTGAGAGTGTCAAAATATGCAGCTTATTTTGATCGTTATTTTTGATTGCTGTTCACTTAGATCGTTGATTCTTTTTGTCGCTCCAAGGTACCGTAGACCTGAGTATTATTAATTTCTAACTTGATAACTCTATAAGTCTTTCTGAGAAAAATGGTATTTATTAAAAAGAAAGTGTTTTGTATTATATCGACAAATTAACGATTTGTGGATTTTTTCCTTTGTTGTGTTGTGAGGCATTTGTGAGGCCTTGTTTCTTGTCAAACAAAATTGTAGCTCAACGGGAAAAACCATATAAGTTTTGATTTACCTTGTGAGTGTAGACGCTTGATTTGTTTACAGTTTTTTAAGGGACCGCCGACTTAAGTAAGATACTCGAGGCAATTAACGCCAACCTAACGTAATTTTTAATTTTTTTATTATACTTACTACATAAATGGAACGACTAACTGGATTAAAAGGTCCACATAGTATTCTAAACCGAAATATAATACCTAGATAAAATGTGTAACTATTCACGATTCACAAATATTCACGATTTTCATGATAATAACATCTTTTCAAAAACTATGTCTTGGGCGTTATTAAAAATACTATTTAGATAGCCGCTCGTTTGTTATACAGGGTGAGGTTTTAATGACCAGCCAAATTTTAATACAATATCCTTTGATAAAAATCCGTTGGCCGCCTTGTTCCTTTTTAGTATCATTCGATAGAAAAATATTCAGTTAAGACTACGTAAACCTTTCCCAAAACTACCAATATTACTAGTCACCGTTCACGAGGGCGCCAGTGCACGTGCACGAGGCCGGCTCACATGTCCCATGCCCCGCCCTTTCCTATGTAAATAGAAAGTAGCCAAATTTTGTTAAAAAATTATTAGGATATAATTATTGATTATGAATATTTGACCTATATTATTATTTGCGTAATGACGTCCATTGGTGATACCTAACATCTAGAAAAATTTTGGCTGGTAACTAAAATCTCAACCTGTATAAAATGCTAGACACAAAAAATACATTCTTAGGAGTTATATACCTAGTAAAACATAACAGTCACATAAAAATTTCTTTATTACAATTATAAGTATTTAACAAATCAACATTTAACATAAAAAATTTAAAACTTCTTAGCAAACATAAACTGATCTGGAGTTTCTGTTATAATCATTTTAACAAAACACTTTTAGTTTAAAAATAAATAATTTTATCAAATAGCAACATTACGGATGTTTTTTTTTCAAAAAAAAAAATTGATTAAGTCTAAACCTGATTCTTAAACTGGGCGTTATTATCGAAACGGGCGTTATTGTCATTTTGCACGTTTTTTTACGAAATTACGTAAATAGTCTTAAAAGTATTAACGAAACACGAAGGGTAGTTAACAACACTATAACACAAATGTAAAATTATACAAGAAATAATAATAAAAGAATTAAAAACTTAAAATTTCGGCAAAGCAGTTTTTATAACAGCAACGTCTGTGGCCGACGTAGTTGAAGCACAACGCGTCACTTGCAAGATGGCGGATCGCGAGACTTGCTCACACGCTAGACGTGTTCCTGTTGGTGTACTGAATGTGTATATGAGCCATAACGCAGCTTAATTCGAATATAAGCATGTTTTTTGTAGTTTGGGCTTCATTAAACAGAGGGCGATGATTGCCTTATCTACCTTATTTGTTATTAATTTTAACTTGATGCTTCTACGTGTTTCTTAGAAAAATATTTATTTAAAAAAAAAAAAACTAATGCGCTTTAGCTACAAATTAACGATTTTCGAAATTTGGCAAAATGCAAGGTAAAGCACAGCACAAGTAAAGGGAGAATCCCGAAAAACGTAAATTTGTTGTTACATTACATTATTTTTTTTGCTATTGCCTACAAACTTAATTTTTTTGTTAAATACATAAAACAAGTATGTAAATCGTGTTTATACGGAACCCTCGGTTCGCGAGTCCACCTCGCACTTGGCTGGAATCAGGCGTAAACCAAATGGGGTATGATTCGAGTGAGCTCTAGGTTTTAATACAAAGCGCCGTGGCGTCTAGATTTTTCCCACGCTCGAATAAGTCCTCGCTAAAAATAGCGATGTAATCTTTAAATAGAACACTCGAGACGTAGAGTGTTCGTGACGTGTGAATTAGTAGCGAGGAGTAAAGGTATAAAAGCGTTGATGAGACGTCGAACGGGACAGTTTTCGTGAATAAGTCAAGTGCGATTAACTGCAAAGTGTGGAGTGAGATAACGATATAATTTGTGTTTGGTATTATTTGTTCTTAAGTTAGTTTGTGATTTCATCTTATAATAAAATAAAGTTAAATAAAGTTAGTGTTTTAGTGCATCCCCGATATCCGGACTAATAGCCCGTAACATTATTATTGTGCGTGTAATCTTTTGGATACATATTTTATTTGTTTTCGTAATTTCTGTTTGGTTTTGCACTTGCATCCATTATCCTGGGAATGCCCGGATGTAGCATCGCGAACTAACTACCGGTGACTACTTGTATTGGGTTAATGTTGGATATAATAGAGGGATAGATTGGATCGATATGAGTGGTGAAGGACCAGGGAGGCAGGTAGTCCAGGACGAACCCCCAAACATAGTTTTCCGGAGTGCCTAACACCCCAATTAGAACAGGTGCACTTATTTGAGGTCTGAGAGCTGAAGCCTGGGGAGCCGGTGCGTGCCTATTCTTCGCCGGGTTGATACTGGTACTGGCACTAGTATATATGTATATAGTCCTGGATGATTGTTTGTTTTACAATGACTGCGTATCACTTCTAATCGTGTATTTGATACACAGTTACTAATACAATGTTCACGTCACTGTATAGTTCGAAAAAACGTGAAACTCGCGACTCTTGGTGTGCCACGAGGAGGCCCAAAGACAGTTACAATAAATGCAAGAAATAGCGACAAAACGATGCGATTCACACGACAGGTTGAGGGCGACTGCTGTCAACTCGCTGTGACAACTCAGATGTTGGTTTTTAACAATCTCTCTTCTGATTGGCGCTCTCGACCGTGGCTATAGTGACAGTCCGAAACCGACCAATAGTGAAGTAGCACATCCGGAGTTAGGTTCACTAAGCACTACTAGTAAGTCAACTGGTTATGTACGCACAAATCACCCTCTACCAACTAAACCGTTGTTTATGGATCTGTGGAAAAAATTTATGACAGGAGTATATATAACGTAGTTAAAACGAAAACTATCACAGCTAACTAGACTGTATTATTTAATGAGTAATATAGAGTAACTTATAAAATGTACTTTCATAAGTAAAAATTTTGTAAAAATTCCATAGAAAATGACAGATAGCGTGTTATTTGCATTCTTTTGTAGAGCTTATTCTCTTCACAATCGATACTAGAAATCAAAGGTTCACTGTAGTAAAATAGATAATAAAAATTGTCTCTAGCTATCAGTGTATTCATGTTATTACTTTTCGGATTAGCCAGAGAGGATCGAGCGCCTTCTAAATAACTAACGAAATAAAAATGAAATATATTTATGCAATAATTCTTAAATTACATACTAATATCGATTAATGGTTAAATTCGATTCATGTCGCGCTCGTTTTTTATCGAATCGTGCGAATCGGACTCGCGACCCTTCGTGTGCGAGTCCGATTCACACTTGGCCGGTTTTTTTAAATTGATAGATTAGGTTACCTCAGGTCATTTCAGGTTCGATTATAGTAAGCGAGGAGCGAAGCAGAGCGGAGCGACGAGCAACCCAGAAAATGAACATTGTAAAATTCGAACACATCATGAAAAAGTTATCAATAAGATAGGCATATACACATTCATTCCATAGTAAGTCTATCGACAACCAGTAGGCTGCGAAGTTCCACTCACACATACTCACGCGACCGCCATTGCAGTGCTTCGTCGGTTGTTCAGTGCTATGGAGTCTAGAGTTTTTATTACGTCTGTGCCTACATCGGTAAAATATCTAATGAGTGATTACCTACCCTTCTCCGTTTGTATGGGGAAGTGACAAGCAGTGAATCAATAGTCAAAGAGTTTTTTCTTTAGATTCTGTTTTGGCGTTTGGCCCTAAAAGCTAACCTGACCCTGAGGTTAATATTCATTCATATCGTCCGTTGTTTCGCACTTGTCTAGACATTTGAAGGAATTTTCTATTTCAAGATGAAAGTTTTCGCATTTAGGTATAGATGTGTGCAGTTGTAGGACAGCGAGTTTTTGTTTTTTTTTTTTTTTCAATCAATTGAAATTATGTGAAAATTGTAATCAAATTAATTAATATTAAGTAATCAGTGGCTTTAAAAGGTAATGTTTAGTAAAATGTTATTACAATCTGAATTTTATAGAAATGCAAAATATCTAATGTTATTTAAAAACTAGGGAATCAAAACACTTAAATACCTACTTAAAAAGCTTAGATAACATACTTAATCTAAATTAAAAAATAATTAAAAACTAAAAATACCTACAAATGAAAAATACTATCTAAATAATGATAACCGAGAAATTTTTAAAAAGACGACGGTCCAAAGTTCCAAAGATACCTACTAGCCGCGGTGCCGCGCTGTATTTGCGACACTGATCCTCTGAACAAGGTAGAGGATCCCCTGTAATCAAATTGTTATGCGTAAATATTTGAGTGCATAGAAAATGATCTTCCAAAATGCTATTTTACCAGTATAGAAAACAGTATAGTTTCAGATCTTTTTTGAAGTTTGTTGTCATAGAAAATCGAATTATTGATATTATTCATTTAATGTATGACTCAAGTGTTACAACTCTTGATACGAAAGCACCCACTTTTGAAACAAAATCAGTTTTAACTAAAACAGTTTATTGAACGGAACGTCGTCGTGGTATATCTAAAGTAACCAGACACACAACCCAAAGTGTTTCGTTGTGTTGCTAGCTGCTGCTAAAGATATTATACATTTGTTTAAGCGTACTTTGAATTGATTTCCATGTAAATTTTCATTAACTGGCGGTGTTGATGGGCGGCTGTCAAAATATTTAGATTCTCTTTTTAGTTTTAATGTAAACTGCAGCCGACACACCTGTTCGCCGACCGCCAGATTAACATAAGCAATGGAAAATAGAATAGTGGGTAAATCGTCGCAAACCTATCCGAAAAAAATATGTTAAATTTATATTGCAAAAGCTTCCACGAAAAAAAAAATCTCCAAGGGGTTGTTCAAACTTACTTTTCAGGAATAACATATTAAATCTATAAAGGTGTCAGCATAAATGATTCATATAATTCATGACTTTCATTTGACTTCATGGGAACATCCTGTCAGTGTCGGTGTCGTCTTCTTCTTCTTCGTAATTGCGCGGGCTACTTATAAAAGTGTTTGATCATTCATATTTAAGCTCTTTGATTCATCCAGGTAACTTATGCAGGTTGATATAATATACGTGTTACTCGTGTTACTCACATTTTTAAATTAAATTTTAACGCTTTTTTTCTCGCTCTTAGAAGTTTAATAAAAAAAACAGTTATTAGTCTTACAATGGTCTGTATCACATTGGTCGCAAACAATCCGCTTAATCTTGGACCAATGCAATTTGCATTGATTTACGAATTCTTTTTCTTCTGTGTACACATTAAAAAAAAAGAATTCTTATATCAATGCGAATTGCATTGGTCCAAGAATATGCGGTATTTGTATATATTAAAGATTATGTTTTCTTGATACCAGAATTCTTTTTTTCTGTGTGGGAGGCATGTTTCAGGAATGGTTGTAAGACTATTAATCAGTCCGGGCTATCATTTTGTATGAGTTTTTATGATAACAATAATATTACTTTACTAGTCAAAACCGTACCTGAAACGGGCCCCCTGGTAACTCGGAATCAATATAACATTAATAATATTGACTGTGACTGTACTATCCTATCAGTCGGTCCAATGCCCATATAATTATTTTCTTGTGGTGATAGTCCTCCATATTGCCTTTGGTACTATCAGTAGAACTGTAGAACTATGTAGTAGGACCATGGTCAAAAATACCTAAACGAAGTATGTATTCACCCA